>CACVBS010000048.1:2108-116024 GCA_902728275.1 Cyclocybe aegerita | reverse complement strand
CGCGATCCCTCTAATTTTAGGGCTTCCCTGAGACCAACTTCGACGCGCAGAGACGCGACGGCACGGGTCCACGGAACCTCGGCGTCAACGTGCGCACCGCAGCGCACACCGCCATCAACAAGGAGATCGTCTCCGCCTCATCTGTCCTGCTCAAGAACGCCCGCGTGACAAACTCCGCTGGACAGTCGACCCGCGGTCTGCCACTGACGAGGGGCGTCGCGAAGACTGTTGCGATTATTGGCCAGGATGCGAAGATGCCTAAGCTCGATTGCAATGAGCTGGGTGAATGTAATGAGGGTACCATGGTCGTTGGTTGGGGTTCGGGATCGACGTTGCTTGATCATGTCGTCCCACCCGTCGATGCTCTGACGGCCCACATTGGTAATACCGCCACGATTACGACCTCTTTGACGATGGACCAAAACAATGCTGCGAACGCTGCCCGAGGAAAGGACGTTGCTTTCGTTTTTGCCAATGCGTATGCTCTCTTTGTTCTTTAACATAAGCCTTCCTGACCGATGGTCTATAGCATGAGCGGTGAATTGGGTTTCTACAACGTTGTCCACGGCAACATGGGCGACAGGAATGACCTTGCCCTCTGGTGGAAAGGCGGCAGCATGATTGAGCGCGTCGCCGCCGTCTGTAGCAACACTATCGTTGTCATCCACTCCGTCGGCCCCGTCATCCTGAACTGGTCCGACCACCCCAATATCACCGCCATCATCTACGCTGGAGCACCTGGCGAACAGACAGGGCCTGGTCTCGTTGATGTTCTTTATGGACTATATAACCCGAGTGGCAGGCTGCCTTTCAGCATAGCTGACGTGGGTGTTGTTTCGTTTATTGAAGCGCGTATAAATTGACTTCTCTCTCTTAGAGCGAGGCCCCATACGGCACCGAGATTGTGTACAACAGCCTTGGTTTCCCAGATGTGAGCATCTTTCTAGCCAGCGCTCAAGACTTCCTTTCTCAATTCGTCTCTTTCTTGTAGATCAACCACACTGAGAAGCTCCTCCTCGACTACCGCAACATGGACGACAAGAACATCACCCCCCGCTTCGAGTTCGGTTTCGGCTTGTCCTACACCACCTTCGCCTACTCTGGTCTCTCTATCTCTGCCGTGGCAAACGGCGCCTACAGCCTCACCTTCAGCCTGAGGAACAGCGGCTCGTTCGACGGTACCGAGAAGCCCCAGCTCTATCTTGGCTACCCAGCGTCCGCCGGCGAGCCCAAGAAGGTTCTGAGAGGGCTCGAGGAGGTTGATGTGACTGTTGGCCAGACGAAGAGCGTTACCATTACCCTCGACAGGAGAGGCATGAGGTATGTCATTTTTTGATTCAGAAAGTGCATTGCTGACGTCTCGTGTTCTAGCGTCTGGGATACGCCTAGTCAGAGTTACGTTCGTCCTTCGGGCACGTTCACTGTTTACATCGGAGCGTCTATCAAGGACATCAGGCTGACTGGAACGATCGTTGTTTGAACATTTATACCCCGTACTTATCATTAATCCATATACTATTCTTGCAAGTAGCATGTATTAGAAGAAAGCAAATTTCAAAGATAACTTCGTAAAGGAGAGTGAACTTGCCCTGACGCAAAATATTATCTCAGCCTGGACTGAATCCAATGTGAACATTGAAGGAGAATTGAAGGAAAAAACAAAAGGTTTACGGGCACCGCGAACCACTGCGCGAACTGACGGTCCCATCTGATCTCCTAAGACTAACTCGGCGAGTCCTGCAGGTTGCGGAATTGCTTCCCTGGCCTGACAAGGACAGATTATTCCGAGTCCAGGTCACCCCTTACGAAGCGAGGAACTGCGGAAACCAAGTTTTCCGGAGGGACGAGCCTTGAACCAGCGCACTGATGGCTTGGATCGCTGAAAGGAGACACCCGCATTCCCAGTTTGCGGCCATTACAACCGTTAGACCATGGGACACTCTTTTAAAGTAGGCATAATTGAGAGTCTGATCAGATGTAAAGATCATTGCATGTAATCCTTCCTGCACAAGATCTCGAGTTTGAAGTACACGTAGCCTCTTTGCTCGCTGTGCAACGTGTCATGGCAGAATACTTTGTAAGAGGTTTGTAATTGGTTTGTAATTCCCTTCACCAGTGAGCCATATTTGCCGTCCTGAGCTTGAAGCATCTATGTATGGGGATCCATATATAATTCCGATGCCATTTCTTATCAACCCCACCTCTTCCCTCCATGTCACTACTGACTCCTTTGGTCGAGATCTTCCGCTATACCCTGCAGCCCGTCGCACCATTCACTTGGTTCGGCCTGCCTGTCAGCGCTCTCGATGTCGTGGCCACCGTCAGACTTTGCATCGTTCTGCGTCAAATTCGGGAGATCATGCTCAAGCAGCATGTCTCTACCAAAGGTGCTGGCCCTGTCGAGGAGAAGTCCTTCGTGAAGAGTGTAAGCACAACTTGGTTGGTCGTGTATGGAGGAGAAGCAATTGCAGGTATGTACGATTTTGTCTATATTGCATTCTTGTACACTCATATGAGCACCTGCAGCACCACTTCTAGGCGTTCCACCCTCGTTCATAATTTCGGGGGTTTATCCTAGCCTTTATGCGGCCATTCAAGCCCTCGTTGAATACCTCCCTGCCGTACCACCTCCCTCTGCGGAGACAGAGCTGCCATTGGCAGTCGTCGACGCGTTTACGCGTGCCTTCCTGCTCTGCAACCTCATCCCACCAGCAGTAACCGCGAACGCTTCACCTCTCATCGCTTCCTCTCCTTGGACACTACTCGTTACCTCCCTAGTATGTTCCCGTTTTAGCCCCTTCGGTCGAGTATCTTGCCCGCGTGCAGATCCCTGAATACTACTCGCCCAGATCATCGCCAATGGAGGCTTTTTCGTGACGAACCTCTTCAACTTCCTTGGTCCTGCTTCTTTGTCTGTGCAGACACCACCTGAGCTGCAGGCCTATGGATGGACGACCGCGGACCTGTGGGCGGCACCAACAATCACGGCACTATATGCCCTTCTTACGCACGCACAACCTTTCTGGGCCGAGTTGCATACGGTGCTTGAACAGATACTTGGTGGTGCCTCGTCTGTAGACCCCATTAAGCCTCTCGACCCGGAGACTGCTAGGGCTGTATGCACCTTGCTGTTATCAGGTCTGTTCGTTGGGAGGACGGTGAAGAACTTTGGCCTTTGGAAGAACTTCAAGTCGCCACTGGCCAAGCCTGGTAAGTACCCCTTTCATAACAAAAGTCGTTCGGGATGATTGATTCTGTACTTGCATGGTTTTACAGAGCCCAAATCCAAGACTCAATAGACCGTAGATGGCTCGTGACGGACTTGACGATTAGGATGCTATGGATGATTAGAACCGTTCGTCTACTCATTACACGTTACTTACGCTAATATATGATCTTGGATACCTTTTCTTCGTCATGGACATCGCCCCGAAGTGCCTTGCGGTGGGCTTCGAATGGTCGCCACACGTCATCGCGCCTTTGCCGAGCATCAATTACTGGCCGTCGCAGGGCCGTCATTCTCTTTCGCTCTTTCTTCGTGACGTTTCACTCGCCACTCACGGATTCAAGCCTTTTCCTGCTGCAACCTCTACAAAACGTCTCTCGCGGCATACTAAGGACAGAATGAGTGTGGAATCGTGTTGCTGAGACCCAGTCTGGTGCGCTCTTTCTTACTTACTTTCTTTCTTTCATAATATTCATACTCTCGGACTCCCACTGTCAACTAACCCCACTTTGTCTCTAGCCCAACTTGCGATGGACCACTATACCCCAAATTTACTGTGCCCTTCACCAAACTGCCGCCCGAAGTCCTTTATGACATCTCTGGCTACGTAGTCGTCGAGTACATCGACAACGCCATCACGCGTCCGCCCTGGCCTGCGTGGCTCACCAAATCCACGAAGAGATCGAACACGTCCGTGAGAAGTACTTCCTGCCAGAGGAGTGGATTGGCACGGATCAGACTGAGTAGACGCAGATGACGCGGTCGAAGTTTGAGCACTTCCTGAAATCTGGTCGGCCGGCGGACGAAAATTGTGGTTGTGATGACTGTCTGGCGTCAGATGGGGAGGATGGGTTTGCAAGGAGGAAGGCATTCCCTCCGGGGCATGGGTATGATGGCCTGGAGTCCGAGTATAACTACTTCTCGGACTCGGACGATGGGGCGTATGGCTATCCTTTCGCTAGTGGAAGGGTTTCGCCACCCGAGTCGATGGCGTCTATGGAGATGGAGTGCTACAAGATGGAGCCTGACGGTCATCCCGAGCCGGAGGAGATCAAGCAGCAGTTCGCGGAGTGGAAGAAGGGTGAGGAACGAGAGAAGTTGCCCAAGAATACTGTTGCGCCGCTATTGTCTGTCAATGGAGCCCTGAGGGCGGCGACTCTACAGGTTCTGTTGGATGTCTTGGGCGTCAAGAGGAACAAAAAGACGAAGGTCAGGTAAGTCCTCTTCGTTAGTATATTGATTCGTCGTTGATGTATAGTCCTTGCAGCATTCACAAGAGGTTCATCACCTTGCTGCGAGAGCTTCGCCTATACTACCGCATGTCCCACACATACCCGTTTCTCCTCAACCAACCTCCCGTCGAAGAATATTCCGGCCCCAAGACGCCTTTCGTCGAAGCGTACTTTACACTTATGAAGGCCGGCGCCGCTCTCTACGGATATCCTTCTTACGAAAGTGCGACGAAAGATCCTTCTTTTGAAACTTCCGGCCGTGACAAGGGCTATCTTGACGACTTGTTAAATGGACCCAAAAATGTGGAGAGCAAGATAAAACAGCGCGTTCTACGTCAGAGGATCGTTTATAGGACTTATATTCACGATATGCGGCTCCAGACTTGTAAGTTGCTTCACGCACTTCTCTTTTGAAGCCTCTCTTGACGTCCTTGTTCCAGTCCTTCAAATCCATTCTGAACATACGAAACCCATTAATGATATGTTCAACGAGCTGTTCGATATGGAAGAAGATTCTGACAATGACAACTACGACGATGACGCCGACAATTCTGACTACTCTGACGACGGCGACATTAAATTAAAGATTCTTAAACCTGTGCGTTTCTCCTCCGTGCCTACGTGCGCTGTTCTCATGAGCCGTAAATTCCAGGGATTGTGTCCAACTATTAAGAAGGCAATAGAAGGCTTCCTGGAATATGACAACAACCATCTTGGACAATATCTATAACTACCAGGCACACTGATCAAGGTGAGCGACAATGCCTCATCTTCGCTTCTTACCCCCGCGACTTAGCTTACTCTTCGTCCAGAACTGCTGCATCTTGTCCATCCTGCAAAAGGTTGCCTACCTTCAGGACGTTCCAGAATTCGGAGAACATGAGGATCTGCTGTCCGCCTCTTGCATTGCGGAACGACTTCTGGAAAGATGGAAGGATCGGTACATGCAGGCGGCGAAGACACCTTATGTTATTTTGAGTGCTTGTAACGTGGACCCCGCTGTTGGCTAGGTATGCACTGGGTAGACTTATCTTTGGAGCTTGCAGCAGTTTTCTCAATGTTGGATGTCATTTATTCGGGAATAATGTTTTTGATGAACTATATGTCTGCATTGAAATAATCATCGGGGTCTGTTGGCCTTACATTTTAAATTTAAATAACTTGAATTATAGTTACGCGTTGCCCGCGCGTTCATGGCCGTTGCTTCACGTGATCGCGTTTGGTACGTATACCCGCAACTCCGCAATCGCGGTCCGAAGCTCTCTGTTGAGTTCACGTTCAGAAGGTTACTCTTATTTCTTTCCTAATTCCTTCTCTTCTTTCGAGGCCTTGCAGAACCGCATTCATACATTCATCAACTGAGAAGATAGCTCTTTCGGCAGAAACCCTGACGAAAGATCGGTAAAGGCGAGGTTCAAGGACATCGTCGTTGCTCGTGGGCTGTGGAAGGCCTGCCAACAAATCAGTCTCCTTGAGCCATAGGTTACGGCGGAAGGCCGTCAGTGGTGAGTTGTATTTCGCTTTCATCCCTCGTGAGTTTTGATTTGTGTTCTGACATAAGGGTTTACCAGCTTGAAGACTATTCTGCTCCCAAATGAACGATCCAAGATGCCTTTCGACGATTTGCACAATTTACATGACCGAAGACGCGAAGTTATGTAACTCGAAATGCGCCACCTTCCATGTCAACAAAAAGTCACAGAGTTAGATGTTAGGGATACTCCAATACAGGGGCTATTGTTCCCCACCGATCCAGGCGTCAACTCTCTGTGGATAACTCGGATATCCCAGATATCCCAAGCTGTTCCACTGCCTCTTCTCACGGCTCCAGCAAATTTTAAGAGAGCCTACGACCGCTCATCGCATCGGTATCTTGGGGCAAATTTCATCCAACCACAACAATGTCCCTCAACACCCTTCCCCCCGAGATCCTCTACAAGATCGTTGCGAACGTCGTCGTCGATTACTTTGACTGCGCAATCGCCTCTCCGCCCCGCCCTACCTGGCTGGTGCCCTGAGCAGAGCACACTGTCGATTATGTCCGACGCACCATTCTCTACCGACGCCAGCGCCTTGATCGAGGTCCTCTTATTATACCACTCGGCTCTGACCAGACAGAGTGGTCAGGCATTACGCCGCAGCAGTTTAATCGCGTCTTGAAGACAGTCCTTGCTCACTTCGGAGGGGACATGTCCCTCGCCGACACCCCTCTCCTTCCACTGGAGGCTACCGCGTTTCTTGACGAAGATTATGAAGAACCCGGAGAAGATGAAACTGATGAGGACGATTCGGATCATGAAGATAGTGACAACTGGGGGCTCGAAGAGGATGTCATCCATGTTGACGGCGACGGCGACATGATCTACGTCATCGAGAACGGCGCCTCCCAGTCGCGTTGGGCCGCTGACGAAGACGACGATTCTCCCTTACTGACAGCTGAAGAGTTGAGCGACGGCTCCGACGATGAGGGCGAATTCACCGACGATGAAGATCGCAATTCCGAGGTAGATAGCGAAGAGAGCTATAAGCGCATGCTTTGGGAATGGAACCTCAACGAAAAGAACCAGCCTCTCCCAAATAACCAGGTCACGCCACTGCTTGCTGTCAACCGCTACATGCGCCAGACAACTTTCAAAGTCTTGAGCGACACCCTCAACATCAAGAAGAGCGGCAACTCCAGCATAAAGTACGTTTGCCTTGGTACAGACTATCAGATCATCTAGATCTAACGCAAACGAAACCTCAGCTTTCACAAGAAAATGATGGGAATTCTGAGAGACGTCCGCCGACTATACCGTCTTGCACATGCTCGGCCCCTCAGGTGCGGGAAGCTCCTGGCCAAATACCAAGGCCCCGGGACTCCCTTTATCGCTGCCTATGTTTCTCTCGCCCAAGTAGCCTACTCTCTGTGCGCCGTACACAGGCTCCTTGACCCCAAGGATGACGCGGATCGAGTCAGTGATGAAGCTCTCAAATTCTTGAAGGATACTCTGCGAGACATTCAATGTGTGCACCTCACTATTCCTCAGGCGGCTTTGCGAACTCGGATCGCACAACGCGCCCATATATTCAGAGTACGCTATGGCATTTGTATGCATCTCAACTTCTTTGTTATACACTTCCTGATAATTTGTTTCGTTTCTAGGGTCAGGCCTGGTAACATCACACGCCGCAATTGTAACCGCCAGGGATGAGGCAGTTAGCGTTGAACTTTCTGCAGCACCAAGTGCGAGGCAGTGGCTCATCCTGTATACTTCACTTTTCCATTTCACTGCGGCTTTCAACTGAATTGCATGCGGGACAGGAAAAAACTCCTGAATCGCTCAGATGCATCCGAAAGTTGGCAGCGAAAGAGGAAAAGTGGAAGGCAAAGAAGTTTCTTGACATGTTTCCTCGGACGTTGATCATGATCAAGGTTCGTCCGAGTGTGGAGTCAATGTTTCCTCCTGATACTAATTCTCCTATTCTTAGACTTCTGGTATCCGGATGAGCCTGAGGCATGTCGACTCCATTCGCGTCATGAGGCAGGTCCGGAAGAACAAAGAGGCTTTGGATGCAGCTCGCGTGGCAACCGTCCTGCTCAACAACTGGCGACAGCTTTCTTTCAAAAAAGTCTCCTTCCACGTCGTCCTAGGGTCAGGCATTAGAAAGATCTGGCTAGAAAACGGGAAGGTGAAAGAGAGTTTGGTTCTATAAGGCATGAAACGCTTTGCTTCTATTTGTAAACTTCTTTTCGTAAACCGTCGTTTCCGCTCTTCTGCGTCTGCGATCAGTGCCCTGCACACGAAGGGCGAGGAAGTATCCAAAACGGACGAGAACTTCTCCTTCTGCCAATTCTTGTGCTTCTTTTCCAGGTTCCACTTCGCCAGTGTCTAATAAAAAGCCACCCTGCTTCAACTCCACCCACCCTTTTCTTCGCCGCAATGTGCCTCAACAACGTTCCCGCTGAAACTCTGTACGATATCGTTGCGATCGTCGTCGCCGACTACATCGACTGTGCCGTGGCTTCGCCTCCGAGACCTACCTGGCTTCGGCCCTTCAAAGAGTCGGTGATCAACTACGTTCGACGCCATATACTCGCCTGGCGCGAAGAACGCGGCCTTGGACCTATTGTCATCCCCGTTGGATCTGACAAGACAGAATGGTCCGGTATTACCGAAGACATGTTCGGGCGCATTCTTGAACTTATTGGCGACTACTACGAAGGCGAGCCTGAGATGCCGCTGGATGAGGCTCCTCTGCTTCCACTCGATCTTCTCAATTTCCTCTGTGAGGCCAACGGTGATGCAGATGCCGTTGCCAGAAGCCAGAGAATGCGACAAGACGCTGTAACTGACTCTGGACACTCTGTTGAAGGCTCTGATTCTGACGCGGACAGCGGCAGCTCCGTTCATTCGACTGACGACGATTCCAGCGACGAAGCCGACCCAAATGACAGCTCTGAAGATGGGGAGCTCATGGACGACGACTCCTCCGATGATGACTTAGACCACGACGAATATCAAAAAGCACTCGAAAGTTGGGAAGAAATTGAGAAGACCGAACCTCTGCCCAAAAACTTGGTCTCTCCTCTCTTAACCGCAAACAAATACTTTCGTCAGACTACTCTGAAAGTTCTCGAAGACGCACTGCACCTGACTGTCATCGAACCTATTAACTCCGAGTCCAGGTAAGTTCGCCGTATTTATTTTGAACATATAATTAAGTCTCGCAAAATGATCATTTCAGTATACTGAAATCTCTCGTTCATACATTGCGCAAGCTCCGTCGAAGCTACCGTCTGGCCCATACCCGGCCTTTCCGATGCGGAAACCTTGTCGTTGCATACGATGGTCCGGTTACGCCTTTCATAGATGCGTACCTCAGCCTGGCTCAGTCCACCTATACGCTACGATCAATGGCAAGGTTTCAGAAAGCTCTGTCTAAACAAGACCCTGATCGACGGGCAACAAATCGACAACTGGTCATGGAGACGTTGAGGGGGACAGAATTTATTTACCTGACCGTTCCTCAGACAGCACTGCGTTGTCGGATAGCTGAAAGAGCGTTCGTGGTGGGACGAAGGGTTGCAGCATGTAAGTTAAAATTATCGCCGTCAAAATGACGGTCTGCATGCACAAATATGCTCATACCTTTCTTAAGGGTCGAACCTGGGCAAGCATCAATCGAAGCTTAGAAATGCATGCCGCAAATTCGAACAAACAGCTTCTTCATGCGCTGCAAGGAGCCCAGTCTACGCTGTAGGTTAATCTACAGCTAATATTGCTAGAACTTATGTCTTTTGGAGCAGGAGAATCGTGACGACCTTTCAGGTGCTCTCGACGATTTGGCATTTTTTACGGAGAACTACCAAGGAACCGAACCCTTTAATGTTCTTCCAGCGGCCTTGATCAAGGTATACTACTTTCGAATTACAGAGTCTTGCCGTCTCTCTCACACGGAATGATGTCAGGCAACTTTCATCCTAGATATCTTGAGCTGCGTCAAGGTGATCTGCCTCATGACCAGCACCAACGGGGATGAAGATGTGTTGGCTATGGCTCGAAGAGCAACTCGACTTCTTCAGACCTGGTGGCCCAATTGCCATAACACGGAATCCTTTTACGTCGTTCTTGACTCCTGCTTTCGAAATTTGCGTGTAAGTCCGGAGGACGGGAAGATCACAGAAAATTCGGTGCTGTAGGACGGATGGGTTTATGTTTATCTACAACACGTGTAGGCAGCCCGCATGCTCCTAGGCCTTGACGGTGCTTCGATAGCCCGTAGAATACACCCCTAGAGTACGGGGAAACAGAGGAAATTTGAAATGTCATCTCAAAAGCGAACAGAGTAAAGGGATTCAAAATATCATCGACATGTTCTCCGGAAGACCTTATCGATATCGATGTCACTGCTTGTTGGAGCTCATTGCTCGACACGAGGCCGCCAAGCACTCGGCAAAGTAAAACGCGTCAAAGATACGCTTTTGCACCTTTAAACCACACAGATATGGAAAGGTTAGATTAAGATTCGCGTAGGAAGTACATCACATGAGGGACCCAATGGCGACATATATGGGCGAATCCTGCAAAGAGTTTTTCTGTGGTTCTGCCCTTTGGTCCGGGATCAAAATATTATCAACATGACAGCCGCTGTCAAACTGTCAAACATCGAGGATATTTCAAAACTGAGCCATGATTGGCGGCTGCTTTCAATTTCCAAGTCCGTCGTTCCGTCATGTGGTTAGAGAGCACTTCCGCCGCGCCACAATCCAAAATAGGAAGGCCATTATCCCAATGCGGTATCCCTTTGTTCCCACGTACCCTTTCGTCTGTCACTCCTCTCGTCGAAAGTCCCTATATTATACCGTCTGAAGACGTACAAAATGGTGGATTATGTATTACGCCTCCTTATCCGATGCAAATTCACTGATTAGTGTGCTCTAAGGGAATGTTATCTGGCCTGCATGTGCATGTGCCAAGCCTCTCAGGGGCACGTTTTCCACGTCGCTTTTATGCTGATTGGATTTCGAAAAAAGTTTGCCATTGCATTTCGAACACAGGTCACAATTGCAAGGCGGAACCAAGTCAGAGCTCTGGGAACACAACGAATGCACACGTGTAGTCGGACAGGGGTATAAAAGCACAACAGAAATGGGTGTCGAGGCCCCAGGTTAGCACCCTCTATTGGCTACAGATCCTACTGTACTTTCCCTTTCGAATCGCATCTCCAATGTGTCTCAACAACCTTCCTCCCGAGGTCCTCTATGACATCGTCGCCACCGTCGTCGTCGACCACATCGACTGCGCCATCGCCTCTCCTCCCCGACACGCTTGGCTCCACCGGTACCCCGCCATCCAGATCGAGTATGTCCGCCGTAATGTCCTCGCGCGGCGCCAGCGCCTCGGTCTCGGCCCCATCATTATCTCTATTGGTTCCGAGAAGACCGAGTGGTCGGACTTTCCCGAAGACAAGTTCAATCTCATCGTGTTGCTCGCTCTTGAGGTCTTTGGACCCGACCTCACCAACGCTCCTCTACTCCCGCCTGGTGCGCTCGATTTTCTTGATCGCGCCAACGAAGAAGACCAGGACGAGTGGACCGACACGGACGATGACGCGGACGACGAAGGTTCAGACATCGCCCCTCCCACCCGTCGGACGGTACCGTCCTCCCGACCTGCGGCTGGAATTCCGCCTTGGGCGAACTCCTCTGCTACAGGATCCTCTGCTGTCGGCGAGGAGGACTGCATCGATGCCGCTGTTCCACCGAGGAAGAATTCTCCGACGACGAAGACAACGACTCCGATATTGATGACGGGGAAGAAGACAGGAAGTTCGAGGCGTTCGAGGCGACTGAGAAGAAGGAGCTGCTCCCCAAGAACCAGATCGCGCCGCTTCTTGGGGTGAATGGCTATGTCCGAGAGACGACGCTGAGGGTCATCCACGATACCTTGGGAGTGAAGAAGACGCGAGGATCGAAAGCCAGGTGCGTGTTCCCTGCTTTTTGGCTGTACGGTCGATATCTGATTAAACTACATACTTAGCATCCACAAGAAGATTATTGCAGTTCTCCGCGAGCTCCGCTGGACCTACCGCATCGCGCACACTCCTCCCTTCCATTGTGGCGACCTCGTCGCTGCCTATAAAGGGCCAGTCACTCCCTTCGTCGATGCCTATCTCGGCCTCTCGCAAGCGGGGTACTGTCTGCGTAGCATGAAGAGATACAGCAGCGCCATGAAGTCGCCTTTTGCAGCAGCAGCCGGCTTGACCGATTTCGGTTTCCAGTTTATATTGCAGACGATGAAGGCAACTAGGGACATCGATCTCACTATCTCACAATCTGTGCTTCGCACTCGGGTCTCTCAGAGGGCTTACATATACCATACGCAGTTCAGGCTCTGTAAGTCGCCCCGTTTATCCTCGACCTACTTCTGAGTGCTAACACTTGTCTGTCGTGTCTTCTAGGGAGAAGGCTTGTAGGACATGGAACCAAGATTGCAGACGCCTACGAGGCAGCCATACAGAGATCCGAGCGCAGGCGTCTGGTCTTTACCGTGAACGCCGTAAGATGCCCTCATCTCGTCAATTTCGACGATGCTGACGATTTGGATTCAGGACAAGTGTGCCACCCTCCAGCAAGTTCTTCGCAACTTGGTCGTCTTCGAACAGAAATATGCGACCCAGGAATACTTCGACGTTTTTCCCCGTGTTTTGATCAAGGTTCGTTTGTCAACAGTGCTGCATGTCTAATTACTAACGCGCCGGGTAGATGTCCGGCATCAGGCTCATTCTTAAGCACCTCGACGGGCTCCGCGTCGTCAACAGCATCAGAGAGAACGAAGCTGCCTTGGCGATCGTTCGCGAGGCCACCGATGTCTTGAAGACCTGGAGGCGCAAGTGCAAGGCGAAGACCTCTTTCTACGCCGTTTTGAACTCTGGCATAAGGAAGATATGGTTCGAGGGCGGGAAAGTGATGGAGAGCACCGTTGTTTAAATAGGCTTGAAATCTCCGCCACTTCTTGAAGGAATTGTCCATATGATCTCTCTTATCCGTGCAGCGCTGTAAAATGTCGTTGACTCCGTGAATGTAAATGCATATTGAATACCGAAGCATTTAAGTCTATGGAACGGCCTGACCTGAATTGCCCACCGACATCGGGGTCCTAAAGGGGAAGGTCGGTATCCCAATGCGGTCAATTCCAAACCTTCTCTGCAACTCCCATGTCGTTCTCTACTACTCTCCTATTCCATGCACATAAGCCATATTCTGATCTTCCTGAGAGCTCTACGGTACTAACGTCATCTACCTATGCATCTCGGTCGTTCTGCGAAGCTCCATCCTGAAGACCTACGTCCAGCGTAACCTGCTCACGCGGCGCTCCCGTCTGGGTCTTGGGTCACTCGTCATCCCTGTGGGGCCTGATAAGACGGAGTGGTCGGGAGAGACCAGTAAACAGTTCCACAAGATTGTTTTTGCTCGGTGTCCAGCTCTTCGGAGATGATCTCGACACTGCGCCGCTTCTTCCGCGTCAGTTACTCGAATGTTGTCTGAAACCTACGAAGGGAAATGACGTGATGGACGACGAAGACGACGTAAGCAGTTCGAGCTCAAGAGACAATGTCGGGATGGACTTCGAGCTGGATGGCAGGTCAGAAACATACGACGAAGGTGCGCTCGATATGCGTTGTAGACAGTTGTACAAGCTAACTTGGGTCTATTCTGGCCGACAGATTCCGGCAGTGAAACGCCAAACACTCAGGGCAGAGACGTTGGAGATGTTCAAAATCCTTATCTAGACTTCGACGACATGAGCGATGGGACATCCTCCTCCGAGGAAGAGACTGACGATGAAGACGAGGATTCAGGCCAGGATTCAGACCAGGACCTGTCATACGAAGAAACGCTTGAAGAATGGGACCGCTATGAGGGGCTCGATAACCTCCCCAAAGGTCAGATCCTCCCTCTTCTCACAGCCCATAAACGCATTTGTCAGGCGACATTGAAGGTGCTGAAGGAGACCCCGGAGGCGGGTCGGACAACCGAAGGTACGTTTTTTTGCTCTTCGTTCTGCGCAATTTGCCTCAGGAGGCTTCTTTAGCATCTATGAAGCAGCCATCACCGTGTTGCGGGACATCCGTAGGATCTATCGACGAGCTCATACATCTGGGTGGCTGCTGGCTCCCTCATTATGGGCCACGATCCCGCTACACCTTTCATCGATGCGTATCTCGGTCTCTCCATGGCGGACTACTTGATGAGTAGCACAGACGTACTCGTCAAAAGCAACAGGCTATCGAAGGTGGAGAAGACGATGCAGGGAATTCGATATATACACTTCGGCATTCCAGATCCCGTCCTTCGTCCACGTATCGCACAGAGAGCACACATAGCCTCTATGCGATGGAGGAGGTGCAAGTCGTCGATAACACTGCTCCTTTTTGAGACGCCTGTTGACATTGGCGGGTGGAACAGGGAAGAGGCTGACGTTACCATGCAGCCTGGATCCTCGCTATTGGTTGTGCTCTCGTCGAGGCGGAAGATCCGAAATGCCCCAAATGGGTCTTAAATTCTGCGAGTGACTTCTTTGGCGTCCTCTTGAGTTTCATGACATTGAAGCCTGGCTGGTTACCCATGTTCCAAGGAGTATGCTGCCGCGTTCGAAAGAACAATTCACGAGCTTAAGATCATTCCGAGTCCTTCCTCCAGCTTTGATCGAGGTTCGTTTGTTGCTCGCTTATCTATACACGGATTAAATTATCCTGTGTGCAGCATTCCAAAATTGTGACAGCCCTCGAGCGTGTGGATGGGTTCCGCATCTTGAACGTGGTGAGGAAGGATGAGCCAGTCTTGAACAGCGTTCGGAAGGGTAGCAGGTTGTTCAAAACCTGGGACCATCGCAGCAGGGCAAAAACTTCATTTTATGTCGCTCTCGAGTCGGCTCCGAGGAAATTTTGGCTGGAGGGCGAAGAAGTGATGGAGAGCGCGATTGCTTGATTGTCGAATGGGATCGTTGGCGGTTTTGAGCATCGGTCTGCAACTTATGTCTGTTTTGTTCTTTCATTCTGCTTGGTGCTGTATCATGTATACTTATGTGACAAATGCAAGTTGGATTCATAACCTATATGCGAAGGACGACCGGAAAACACTGAGGTACCGAGTCGTCATACTAGCGAATGTCATCGACGGCTCGTTTGCAAGAGCGTATACACCAGTCATAACAGGGAGCACGACACCACCCAACGCGAGCGCCAACCTCTTCCGTCGAGAATATTGCTTCTTCAGGAACGACGCAAATATACGGCCCTCCTGCACCCATGCAGCCCGGACCAAGGCTCCACCGTCGACGACGTGCATGATTGAGAAGAATACGAGTCCCCCGTACAACAACCAGCTTCGTATTGGCCAGGTCCGGAGTGCGGCTTTGACGAATTCGTAGTCGAGTTCTGCGGGCCCTAAGGAATCGATTGGCGGTATGTCAAGCGCTGGGTAGTATCTATGTGTGAGGTAGTGGATTGTCAGGAAGAACAACGTCGCGTAGCCCGTGACGCTGACGGGGTGCGTGAGGCGTCTTGGGGGTTGGCCAGAGGGTGAAAGAAGTCGCTTGAGCGTCGCGGAAGCCGCGTGTATCCCAATAGGCCCCAGAACGAGTAGAGGTTCTGAAAGAGCTGTTTGATAGTATTCTCTGCCGAGAAGCTAGGACTTCGTTGAGGTTCTCCGTAGCAGTAGTGACCAATTATGAATGACACACCATGGTTTGTGATGCCAATGAGGATCCACCTACATTTGCGAGTGCCGGGGCGGAGAGATGGACGAGAAGAAATACCGAGATGAATGGGGTCGTGTATTGGACAGTGCGTGTCAAAATTGGCAGGATTTTCGCCCTATATCCTTCGTTTGAGGACATATCTTCGCGTAGGTGACTTTGAGAGTATATGAGAGCCGCTGAACCAAAGGAACCTGAATCCGAGAGCCTTAAGAAAGGCGTTGGATAGGTGACGAGGAGAGCCGGCATGGTATCAATTTCAGGTTCTGCCGGGCCGCGATCATTCCGGGGCCCCTGAGCGAGAAACCTGCCCACTGGAGGAGAAGCTGAAATGCAAAGTCATTTATAAACCACATAGAGTGGTATATAAGATAGGCGATAAAGCTTTGAATCATGAAGAATTACGTTATACAGATGTTACAAGCGACACAATACGCTCTTTTCATATGTCTTGACCGGGTCGATGCCATGTCTAAGGGTCTCCAGACAATCAACGAATCCATCCCACTCTTCTGTCGACAACATCGGAGCAGTGACATATTCATTTGCGTCCAGCTGCTCCAACAGGGTCGGCAAGTCGGGGAAAAGAGCATGTGCAGCTGCCTCTGCCATCTCCATCTGCCTCAGCCGAGAGATGCGTCCTTTCTCGGCATACCAAGCTGGGTCGAGCTTGATAATACTGGCCACGAACATATCGATAATGCGAGGATGAACTTGGTGTCCCATCGCGGCGTCATAAGCCATGCGGTAACTAATTGCCTCCATTAGAGGCTCGCAGAACGGGAGGATGCGTTTCTCTACGGCTGGATCACGGTGGCTGGGACCAGACTGGATTATGCCTCGTAATTCTTCGATCATATATTGCTCGTGGAGCGACAGAAGGCTGTCTGGATAGAGGGTGGCCGGTGGCTTTGTGCGACCTAGAAGCACATCCATTGCGAAACCTGTATAACTGGCTCATTATAGAACCAGGGGTTTGAATTGAGGATACGCACGGATGGAGGCTGTCTGAATATCACCGTCAGCGATTCCTGCCCCTCGCAGATCTCCCTATAATGCAATGATAAGGAGAATACTTGCCAACGGTGCCACTCTCTACTCACATGAAGCACGGATATTTGGTTGACTTCCATGAGGCCTTGCGTTCCACATCGTTCCCCAAGTTCAAGTGAAATCGCCTGTGCCCTCCTGACCGCTCCAGTTTTGAAGACTACGGAAACGAAGTGCTGCTTGTGTATATCATCATTAAACGCCGCGATGCCGAATAAATTCACCGCCTCCCGAGCGTACGAATCGAAGACCAGCGTCTGTGCTATCGCCGTGAGGACGGGAATATACTGCGTGCTGAAACTAATTATCGGGCGCAGTTGTTTCGTCGACGCGTCCTCGACATGTCGGCGGAGACTATATTGGGCCCCGATGTACGAAACAATGTGCATGCTGGAAACGGCGATCGTGCCTAAGCACAATCCACCCCTCATCGCGCCAGTGATGTCGTTGAAATACGAGTCGCGAGGGTCATCAGATCTGTTGAGCCTTGACAATAAAGCTGAGGCCGGGATGCGGGCGTGATTGAAGTATGTGAGCGCGTGTTTGACCGGATGTGCGCCACCTATGCCAAGAAAGAATCATTTCCTGATAAAGGAAGACGCTTGCCAAACTGACCTCTTTGAGGGAGGACTTTACATTCCACACCTGGGCACATTTGAACACCGTCGCTGAGGTTGACCATAAAGCACTTTATTCCCCAGTCTTCATCCCCAACGATGAGGCGAGCGAAGACGATGGAAATGACAGGTATTCCGCACGGCGCAGAAGGTGGCATAAATCTGAGATCGTCAAGTCAGTCTAGCCCAGTCAGGTCATTAAAATTGTTTATTCACTTTGCCTCATAAGAAGAGGGTGTATGGAGGTCGAAACTTCCGTCGGGCATCAGGGTCGCTGTTGTTCCCATGCGTATGGCATTGGTGCCATGGCCGATTTCCGTCATCAAATACTGACCACTATGAGACGGAACGTTCAGTGAGATTGTAAAGCCCTAGATAAGAGGGATGGGTCTACGATAGCTCGTAGCTCAATACTCTCTCGAGTATTTCGGCGATGTCTGGTCTTTCGGGGGCGTATCTGGCGAGAGTACCGGCAGTCATATTCAATTGAATATTGACGAGAATCGCAACGGCGCCGTCCTATAAAGCAATTGTAAGGTGTGAGCTACTTTTCTCGCTAGATTACTTACCATGCACAAGATTGGGTCGGTGCTGTGTCTTACGTTAGCCATTGAAATTATCGAAGAGAAGGTTGGCGTACAAAAGCTCCCAATATCTTGAAGAAGCCTTGAGAATGTCGTCTGCTGTGAGGTCTGATCGAAGGAGATTCGATTAATACCTTGAGAAGTCGACCGCTAGGGAGAGTATGGACTAACTGTATAGCTGAATGACCGCCTTGGTCCTCTCGTAGCCGATACGTGAGCGCTCCTCGAGGGGGAGGAGTTCTGCACGGATTCTGCACAAAGGACTGAGGGCGAGTTCCTTGGTGATCCACATGGCAAAGGGTTTCGGAAAAGACTAAACAAAATTGTGTTGAGTCCCCATTCTTATATCTATACAAATGCCTCGATGACGAGAAGCGACATTTCTTGGAAGCAAAAACCGGGGTGAAAAGGTCTGGGTTACTGACGTTGATTGTTGAAGTACAAGGCCGCCTTGACGTTTCATTTATGTAAGAGATGTCGACGAGTTCGCAAGGCTGATGGAGGTCGTTCTTGAAGACGGGATTCATGGCGTTGGATCACTCTAGATATTAACTATAACTGTTAGGGAAATAAGTGGCATAGCACACACCACTCAGGTTCTCCATCAGAGTATGTGCACTGTAAGCTTGGAGTTTTAGTTTATTTCTTTTTTGGAGACTCCGACCCGTGACTGGACGTCGGTTTGAGGGAGAGGTAGTCTTCGTGTTAATGGGCTCGGGCAGTGGAAACCTAATGCCGAGGCTTCTAACATTGGGTCGCTTCAATCACACACGATGCGGACTCCAGTAACCCATAATTACCACGTAGTAGTTATCATCACGACAACTCCCAGAAACCCTCCCGCAATCTGATCATTACCTACAAGCGACTCATGAGAGATCTCTCGTAGTCTTCACGCGGATTCACCCCGTGCTTGAGAGTCTCTAAGCAATCAACAAACCCGTTCCATCCCTCGCTTGACAGCATCGGCGCAGTGACGTAGTCCTTCGCCTCCAACCGTTCAACGAAGCTTGGAAGGTCCGGAAGAAGAGCGCAGGCTGCGGCTTCCTGCATCTGCGCTTGCTTCATGCGAGGTATACCCCCTTTCTCTGCGTACCACGCTGGATCGAGCTTGACGGCACTTGCAACGAACATGTCAATAATTCGAGAGTCGAGCCTGTCTCCCATAGCGGCGTCATAAGCCATTCTATAGGCCATGGCTGCCATTAGCGGCTCGCAGAACGGGAGGATCCGCTTCTCGACCGATGGGTCGCGGTGACTGGTTCCGGATTGGATGATCCCCCGTAGCTCTTCGATCATGTATTGCTCGTGTAGAGATAAAATGCCGTCTGGATAAAGGGTAGCTGGTGGCTTCATGCGCCCGATAAGGACTTCCACTGCGAAACCTAATGACGCTATTAACGGCCACCTGGAATCGAGTCCTTTGAGCATACGCACGTATAGAAGCTGTCAGAATATCACCATCGGCAATGGCACCTCCTCTTAAATCTCCCTAAATGTTTATCGGGATAATGAAAACGGCGTAACAGTTGATATATATGTATATTACTCACGTGAATAACCGACAATTGATTGATTTCCATAAGACCTTGTGTGCCGCATCTCTCTCCAACTTCAAGTGAATTCGCCTGTGCCATTCGAACGGCTCCAGTTTTGAAGAGTGACGAAATAAAATGCTGCCTGAAGACGTTTCCATTGCGAGCCGCGATACTGAACAAATTCACTGCCTCTCGAGCATAGGCGTCAAAGACGAGCGTCTGCGCCACGGCTGTGAGGATTGGGATGTACTGTGTGCTGAAGCTGATAATTGGCCGTGGCAGTTGGGTTGAAGCGTCAATGACGTGTCTGCGCCGGCTATACTCACCCCCAATGTAGGACACTATGTGCATAGCGCCGACAGCCATCATGCCCAAACATAAGCCTCCTCTTATCACACCAGTAATATCGTTGAAGTATGAGTCACGAGGGTCGGCCGCCTTGTCAAACTTCGACAATAATGCCGATGCTGGGATCCGGGCGTGGTTGAAATACGTAAGTGCGTGTTTGACGGGATGTGCGCCACCTACGCCGCGGGCAAGGATAAGTATTGGCCTCCTGATTAAGAAAAACGCTTGCCAAAACTGACCGCGCTGAGGTAGGACTTTGCATTCAACGCCAGGGCTCATTTGCACGCCATCGCTTAGGGTTATCACAAAACATTTAATTCCCCAATCCTCGCTGCCAACGATAAGGCGAGCAAAGATAACCGAAACGACGGGGATCCCGCATGGAGCGGTGGGCGGCATGAACCTGGACTATTAAATCAGTCTGATCTTCCGCAGGACTGCGTGCGGGATGTACTTTGCCTCGTCTGGGGACGGCGTATGAAGTTCAAAGCTTCCATCGGGCATGAGCGTTGCTGTGGTCTTCATTTGTATAGCGTTGGTGCCATGGGCAACCTCGGACATTAAATATTGCCCTCTGCAAATAAGATGAACCAGAGAGAAATTGAACAAAAACACAAGCTTACGATAACTCGTAGTTCAGTACTCTTTCGAGCACATGGGCGATGTCTGGTCTATCAGGAGCGTATCGGGCAAGAGTCCCAGCCGCCATGTTATACTGAATGTTGACGAGAATCCCAACTGCATTGTCCTACGGGTGCCTGTGAGAAGAAGAATTTCCATCTTATCCATGTACCCACCATGCCCAGGATGGGGTCAGTGCTGAACCCCTTATTAGCAGTCCTCTCACAAATAAGCAAGGCTTGGCGTACAAGAGCTCCCAATATCTGGGAGTAGCCTGGAGAATGTCGTCTGTCGTAAGATCTAATCGCGAAAAAAACTTATTACACGATTAGTTCATGATATCTACGCGATATAACTCACTGTATAGTTGAACGACTGCCTTTGTCCTTTCATAGCTGATCCTCGAGCGCTCCTCGAGAGGAAGAAGCTCTGTGCGAACCCTGAACAAAGGACTGAGAGCGAGCTCATTGGAAATCCACATAATAGCGATGTGGTTTGATGGCTGTTGAACTGCCCGGAAGACCCTGCTAGCATTTAAAAGGAAGGCAAGAATAGAAACCGCTCTGAGTAGCGTCTTCTCGGAGCGCTGAGCGGTTCTGGAGGATATTGATATTGATCGTTCTGATGGCATTGCCAACTCCACATTCTATTTCCAGGAATAATATCCTTGATGAGAAGGCATACTTTTCGAAGACGCGAGGGGTGGGTTGAATATCGACTGACGAATGCGGGGTGTTGCAAATCCTTTCCCACTGTGTCGCGATTTTGCGCGCCAACTAGGCGACTTTGGCTCTCGACGAAAGCCACAATTAACGTCATAGTAATAATGAATGGGTCCCGGGAGAAGCTATCAACGAACTCCGGGTTGGCGAGCTTGGACTGACAACCCTGAAAGCAACTTAAATTAGTCCTTTGCAGACTGACCTACGATGTGAACGCACCGAACGACCAACTAGAATTCTTTAGATTGCTCCTGGTGCAAGTAACAACTGAGTTGGGATATACATGTCTGGGTTTCACGAGGCATGGCATCAAGAGCTAGGAGGAGGCTATGCTACCTTTTGACGAGTTTGTTTTATCGGTGGCGCATAGCAGTTGAATTTGACCGTGACCCTTATATCAATATGTTAAACACTAACAACCTGGGGTAATTTATTCTTGGAAGACATCTCGTCTCCAGCTCGTGTTATCTTCGAGAACCACGGGTTGATCGCAAACTCATGGTTCTCATCGTTGGGACTACCAGAGAATGATCATCAATTGTGAGCGTGTTTATAACAGATTCAAAGACTTACACATCATTAAACCTTTAATATCTCTGACTCGCATGTGTTCAATTGACTTTCTCAGCAGCACTACCCTCAAAGAGGACCATGCCAGTAGAACGCAGCCAAAGCCGACTGGCATTAGCCAATAGAGTGGCGATAGGTGGAAAGAACCGCCGAAGACAACATGGAGAGGTGGTGTATAAATGATGAACATCCCGAGGCAAGCACCGGCAAGGATGCCAGCGAGATTCCACTTGTTGGCGATGACCCGCTTCCCGAAGGGATAGGAAAGTCTCGCCTTGACAGCAAAAACCTACACAAATGAATGAGACCAAGTTCACGAAGAGCATGGGTAGTACACACGTTAAAGCATTGTGTGATGAATATTGAGAGGTAGACGATCGACTGGGCTTGACCGACGGCATCAACCTGTCCTTGAGCATCGATCGTTTGGCCACGTCTGTTAATGAAATCAGGACTCTTTGAGGTAAAATAAGCTGCAGGGAAAGTGTTCTGCTGAGTGAAACTGTATCACCTAAATACCAATGAGTACTTACAGCCAGTGGCCTGTGCTTTTTTCAGATCTGCAGGTGAGAATCCGTGCTTGAAAAACACCACAAAATAGGCAACTAGGCTATAAATTTAAGAGGAAACATTGAGAGTCGGTTTGTCGAAAGAAGGTTTGACGCACCACCCAATCATTTCGATCAAACCAGCCTCGAGATAAGCATAGCTGAGGAGTTTGCTATCGACCAACGTTTCGTTCTCCGTTGGCTCTAATATATCCTCCCAAAAGGAGCGGCGGAACGGCATCTTCAGCTTTGAAAGCCATCGTAAAAACTTGCTAGGAGGGATCATGTCCCCAGTCTCGAGGTCTCTTTGCATGGTTTTGAATCGTCGCAGAGCCCGTCGCTTGAGGATATGAATCGAGTTCTCGTTGACTGGCTTTCGTGGCTTCAGGCGCATCAGTCCATCAGCCGTCTTTGGTTTGTCCCAAGCGAAAGAAAGCTAAATAACCACTTCAGCCAGTTTCATCTAAAGGAACGGAGCAAGCGCTTACAGCAATGCAAAGTTCGAACCCAAGATCTACTCGAACCAGGTTTCAGTCTGTGGTCGAATTTTAATGAAGACGATACACACCGATGACCAAGATCAAGATCGCCGAGAGTGGTAATGGGATGGGCACAACAACGTCTGCCTTTAAGGTCAATCATTGCTGGTACTCCTCCTAGTTGTCCACATACAGAGCAGCTGCGGTATGACTTCCGGAGTGCTGTGCGAAAGGGTGTATCTACATAGCTCGTTGAGTTGATGGCTGTATTGCTCCAAACTATGATACTTACTGAATGGAACGTTTAAGGTTTACGAAAATCTGACGTCCTTCAGTAACACCCTCTATTCGAGAGTTGAGGAGGCAATAGATGTAGGGATGAAGTTCCTATACTTACTGACTGTAGAGGCGAAATTGTCATCTATCGAAGAATCAAGATCAAAGTCAGCAATATGTGGTCGCTCAGATGGAAGGCCGTACCAAGTAAAATCATGTTCGCTGCTTCTTTGGATACGTCGGAGCCAGAAATATTCATTGCAATTCCAAGATCGGCCCTCTTCAGAGCAGGAGAATCGTTGACACCGTCGCCAGTACTGTAAAAGGCATCGAATTGTGGGCCTGGTGCCGCAGCTCAGAGAAACACTTACACTCCAACAATATGACCCAAGGCTTGAGCACGTTTAACTAAAAGATGGCTGCGATCAGCTTTCCGTTTCGACCTGCGATGGGATAAGTATCTGACCGATTTCTAGCTTATGCTTAGGAGATGTGCGAGCGAAAACGATCTCTTCCTTGCTGAAGACTGACAGCAAAGTCAGAATGGTGATGCCTTCAAAATTTGGCCTTGAGACATACTTTGATCCCATTGCCATCCTTGCAGAGAATCAATATCATCTCCATGAACAACGACTGCGCTAAATTCGTCTTCGTAGACATCTTGAAATGCCCTGGCAGTTTTCGCAGAAAGAGTTTCTCGAGTGTCTCCAAGGATAAGGTTAATCTTCCGAGCAATGGCTTCGGCCGTCTTCGGGTGGTCGCCTGTTCATGTGTAACGTCAAAATTTGAGAGCAAGGGGGAATGGGCGACAAACCTGTGACCATCATGACCTTGATTCCAGCCAAACGAAGTGTCCCAATCGCCTCGCGCACACCGTGCTTTGGCGGATCTTCCAAAGAAACGAGCCCAACAAAGCAATATTCGGAGCTTGGGTACTGGTTCTCTGTCCTGCAGAAGGGATAACTGACTGGATACTGGTCTCCAGGTAGTAGTAATTGAGCACAGGCAATGACACGGTGACCTCTCGAGGCCATGTACTGTAGACGAAACATCAGGCCAAAAGTCCATTGCAGGCAAGTTTCAACTTACATCGTAAGCGGCATCGTATTTCTTTCTGAAGTCATCGGTAATGGGAACAAGGTTCCGATCCTTCAAGTATGTTGTGCATTTCGCGAGAACTCGCTCCGGAGCTCCTTTTATATATGCAGTCAAGAATCCGGACGAGTGTGGCTTGTTCAACTATAATTTGACCGTTTATAAGTGACGAGCCTTAAATTGATGTATTGCCACTTACAACCACAAGGGCCCATTTGTTCGTTGAGTTGAAAGGCACTGTCATTAAGAAGACGATAAATACTGGACATTAAAAGAAAGATGAGAGCAACGGCGCACCTTCAAACACCTTGGGGTAATTCTTGACATGAGTTTCGTAATCAACGCGGAGATGACGCCCAGCAAAGCGGGTAAGACCTGTCTCCGTTGCATCGCCGAGAATGACCCTCTGATCAAAGGGCATATCGGTTCTGTCGAATTTGACTCTCGAATTGAGAGCGGCAATGTCGACCATTTCCTTCAGCCCTGATGCATCCGTTGAGAAGCTCTTCGTCGTTTGATCGTCGTTGTTAGATTGGAAGGCCGAGTACATCGTTTCTCCACTCCAGAGGTTTGTCACCTGGGTGCTGATTTGTTACGTGCTAACGGAGAAATGTTTACTATGCCTATGCTTACAGTCATTTGGTTGCGGGTCAATGTGCCAGTCTTATCCGTCGCGAGAAGGGTAAGCTGAACGAAGGAAGGCATCAACATAAGCATAAGCGATAGAAGTAAGATTTCGTTTTACCGAACCTGTATTCAGTCAGCAAACAAACGCAACTTCAAGAATAAGGGTGCATACCGAGTGTTTCAACACCTTGCAGATCCTTGACCAAAACATTCTGTTTCGCCATCCGCTTGGCAGCGATTGACAGAAGAAGGGTAACCACAGAAGGGAGACCCTCAGGTACGAAAGCCACCAGAATGGAGACAGCGAAGGTGACCGTTTGCGCTGCCTTGCCTTTGTAGACTGTCGTAATACCCACAGCGAAGAAAACAATGGCGAATAGAATGGCAATGCAAGACACAATGACAACAAATCGACCGCTGGTGGCATAATCAGTGCCGTGTGATCATGAAGGAAGATAAACCACATACATCTCAACGGCAAGAGGGCTCTCATTACCGCTCTCTCCTCCAGTCAAACTCGCAATTTGTCCGATGAAAGTGTGGTCGCCGGTCCTCAATACAACTGGAGAGAACATGAATAATTGGACAGCAGAGGAGAAGGCAAAATAGTACGCACTTCCCCATCCTTCTCCGTTGACCACCAAAGTTGAATTGAATACCAAGTTCTCAGCTTCAACGGGTCGCATTTTTGAGCCGGTGGGAGATGCACGTCGTTCTTGAGGTTCGGACTCTCCGGTCAAACTGCTGTTGTCAACATTGAGATCTGTTGATGAAAATAAGAGGAGGTCGGCGGGTGTCTTATCTCCACTTCGCTGTTTGGGAAAACAAATCAGGGAGACGACCTTCGAGATGGAAAGAAATGCATACAAGGAGCACGATGTCGCCTTTGACAAGATCCGCGGCAGGAATGGTCGAAAGGGTGCCTTCACGCACTACATGGCAGGAAGGAGGAATCATAGCAAGGAAGGACGCTAAAATCGCTTCAGACTTCTGGATTTGGTAGAAATCAATTGAGGCGTTGATGAACGCCACTAGAATCAATATTCCGCCCAGATACGTATTTTGGAAATTGCCCTGTTGATGATATGGAATTCAGCTACGATCTCTACGTGAATAATTGGAACTGACATGAAAGTCGATACCAAGGAGCACGTATTCCAGGACTCCAGCGACCATCAGCAAGATGTTAAACATGGTGAAAAGGCGGTTCAAAAACTGACAAAGACGATCTGGGCATGAAGGATGATTTACTATGACACAAGCAGCCATACCTTTCGAAATGCACTCCTCTTTTTAGGAGGTGTTAGGACATTGGGTCCATTTTCTTGAAGTCGTTGTTTGGCCTGGTGGGTTGTAAGTCCAAAAGACTGTGCAGGGTCCTTTACGTCGAAATGGGTCTTCAGAGTGTCTTCGAGCCTCTCAAAGGAAAGTTTGTGTTCGAAAATATCCACGTGCGTCTCGCCCTGGCCCTTGGAGTCTTTAGCTGGTGGGTGCAGATGTTCATATCCAGCGGCCGCGAGATCTTTTTCTTCTTGTGTGAGCGTCCGCCTCATCTCCACGCCCTTGGGACGAATCTTCTCTTCTCGTTGGATGTGACCACCCTCTGGGAACGCGACAATCTTCGGCGCGAGGTGTTCCTCGATCCCATGAGTGATGGCGTCTGGAGAGGGATTGCCGCCTTCCATGGCATGGGCGTTCCGAAAAGATTGAAGCCTTCAGATTGAGCAGCCACGTATAAGAACGACAGAAAAACTTCCTTCTTGCCCATTTTTATCTGAAGAATTCCAGAGCTGTAGGAGCATAAATAACCCCGAGCCACGGATCTCAAAAAAAAGTACGATTGAAGAGCTGAAGCCGACTAGTGGAGATAGGAGAGGATATGTCCTGGATATGTCCAATAGAAGGACGAACGGCCAAAAACCCTCAAGCAAACACAAGTCCTACGAGTGAATTGCGATCTATTTTCAGAACCCGTAGTCCCCATTTGGTACGACGACCAGATGGTTCCTTCGAGGGGTGAGCATCTAGGCGACTGCGAATCCGTCAGCCTACGAAGGCCTACGAAGATATGTCCAACCTCGAGGCGGCTGGCGTAGCCCGCATATGATCTTCTAGGCGACACAAGCAGCGCTAGGAGCCGCCCGGAGCCTAACTAATGCGGCCAGAAGTCGAAGAGACGTAGAGTCAAAAGCAAATAGCTGTGCATGACCACAACGGGCTCCCCAAAGGCGATGGCGTGTTGGTGATAAGAGACGCTTATTCGGTATGGGATTGCCCTTGAAGGTCGCCACAACTTGTTCACCGCCGCGGCTGACGACATGTTCTGGCAATTTTGGGCAACAGCTTCTGTGCAAATGTTTCTGTCCGTGGAGATACGTAGGATAGAACGAGGGAAGCTGCATCTTTGAATAGAGAACAAGAAAATAACATGTTGACGATGGTGTAGTGGATGCACGTTGAACCCAAGAATGGGATCAGAATGTTCACACGGTCCACTCACCTCATTAAATTTTAATGATTCCCAACAGGCCTCAGCGATAATACCCCAAATTTTACGTCTGAAATGTGTGGTGTAGTACTTGTCGCCTAACCACCTGCCAAAATTCTGCGCCTTGCAAGATAATTACATAACTAACAGATTGCATTCGTCACTTAGCGAAGTTGCGGGTCATCTTCGCTGTAACGTCCTTTTGAAGCTGGAGAATGCGCGAGCAATATGCATGTATGTCCACTGTGGGGAGAATAATGTCATCGGGCAACTCCGGCTCCTGGAGGCCTGAAGTACGCGAAGCCGCCTACGATAATGTCAGACTTCAGTCCTCCAGGTCAAGCGACGTTGGAACCCACAGAGCGACTCTAGATGCCTAGTGTTTCCAACTGTAGGGCATGTGGAATCAGCACGCATACAGACCAGAAAGGTGAAAAGGCGCACATCTTTACATGCCGATCCCTTCCGCCACTGACGACCTTGTCCGCAACAAAGTCGACACAATATACCTCATCAGTATGCCCAGGTAAGTCAATTTTAATTTTGTATGTCTTCAAGTCCCATATCTATAGATCGCTCAGCAACATTGTTGTTAAAGGAAGAAGGAGACGAACTTTCAGAGTACTATCTTTGCTCGCACTGATCAACATCCTTGAATCTGCGCTCCAAGCAAGACGGTAAACAGCGCCGACATGACCACGGAGAGTAGCGATAAATTTGCCGGTTCTTCCTTCCCAGATTCTTACAGAGTTATCCCATGCCGCAGACGCCGCCCAACGGCCATCTGGAGAGAAGGCAACATGAGATATTTGTCGTTGATGGCCTGTTAGGCGGCCAACAGGTTTGGTGACGGAGTGTTGGGGTGATCCTGTAGATACTGGAGATGACGAAGGGAATGGAGACCATAGAAAGAGGGTGTGGTCGTCCGAGCCCGAGATGAGGAGTTCTGGAGTCGTCTTAAGGAGGTTGTCGTAGCGGGCTTTCGCCATTTGTTTTGCTAGTGGCAATGAGACCGATAAATGACGGCCGTGTAGACGAATATGAGGGAACTTACCTTCTTCGTCTGACAAAGGTTTCTTCCCTGTATGGTCGAACGGTCCAGTCCGCAGCACAAAGTCGGTATTCAACGCCAAGGTCGTTACCCAATGAGCGTGTTCTTTAAGAGTATGGAGGGGCTGCCCTCGTTCTGCGTCCCAAATCCTCACAGTCCTATCGCTGCTCGCAGTATACAGGACGCCCTTCAGACCACCGCTCCCTCCCCATTTCACAACATTGACGCTGGCCGAGTGACCGCCGAGTGTATATTCAGTCTTGCGTGTCGAAGTTGACCATACCCGTACGCTGCCATCCTTTGAAGAAGATGCAAGGCGAGGAGTTGTTGGGTTTCTAAAGAAAGTCAAAGTCTGGACTGAGCTTCTGTTGCAAGGCAATGACGTACATATGGGCTGGCTCCCATGCAAGAGATGTAACCCACTTCGAATGTCCTCTCAGCGCGTCTCCGATAGGTTTTCCAGTTTTAGGATCCCAAAGTCGGACCTGTATATCCATGAGTAGCTGTAGTTGTATTAGATTGACAAAAAATACACACATGACCGTCATGACCCCCTGTGGCCAATTTTCTTTCCATAGGCTCCCATTCGACGCAAAGCACCCATCCTTTGTGGCCAGAAAGCGTGTGAGAAGGTGTTTCTGTGTTGAGATCCCATAAACGTGCGTTCGTGTCGCCTGAACCAGTAGCGAGGAGATTTCCTGTTGGTGAAAACGACGCGCAAAGGATAGGCGAAGTATGGCCTGGACAGGGATAAGTCAAACGTCGGTTCATTAAGGGAAATAACCAACCAGACAACGTCGAGGAGCACCGTGTTGCTGGTCTCACTCGGAACACGCTCTGAGGCGAACAGTGAACGACGATCATGTCTTCCGGCGTAAAATCTGCAGTAGCATGGTTGAGGACGTCCGCCTCGATCGACTTTGACAGCACGATTTGCATCGGAGCACCAGATGCAGCATTTTTATCTTCAGGAAGCTTGACATAGAACGCAAAGGGTACTGGGTCGTCTTCCTGAGCGCATCTGTTAGTTTCGATGATGATTCCACAGGTTGAACCAGACGAGAGAATCAAGATGTCATACACTCTTGCTTAGCTTGTTTACGAGAGCCTCCAGTCCTTCTCTTGACACGTTTGCGGGGAGACTGACTACAGGCGCTAGCGATTTACCGTCTTCTTCAGAGACGAATTGAACAACAACGTTGGGGGTCGGGGCAACGGGTTCTGGTTCTGGCTCTGGAACACCATGGTAGATCTTCTGGCGTTTTGGAGGCGGAAGTAACGTAGCCATGATGGCAAGAGAGATGAATAAATAGGGTCGAAGACGAAGATAAGATCGTCTCGCAGTGTAGGTGATGAAGGTGAGGTCCAAGTTAGCTTGATTCAAAAAATTACAGATAGTATTTGACAGCCGGCCCGCTGTTCCGTTCCTTCCACTGAGAACTACGGTTGCTTACAGACGAATAAAAAATTAAGTTGTTGACATTTCTAATAGTCGCAGCTTAAGGAGACCACTGAGAAGTCCCACCGGCAGTAGACCCAGTCTAGTGAAAACATCGCAGCGAAGAAAAGACTACCGAAGGTCTTGCTAGATCAAAGGATTGTTCGTAGCTACACCATCGAGAATCAGTTGGGAGCTTGAACGTAATTAGTATGAATAGTATGAATCCTAGTGACCAGCGGCTTCGATTCCTTAGTTGCTCCCCGCTAGCCAGCCGCAGACTGATAGAAAGTGAACAAGAAGAGTTAATGGACGAGATTTAGGGGAAAGCCTGGCTAGCACAACACCTTAGGAATGCGTCGTTCAGAGCACGAAAATAGTTGCAAAACCTTCCCGAGACCTGAAGGGGGGAACCAAAGATTCGAAAGGCTTGGAGGATTACGGTGAATATGTAAGTGGGCTTGCGGGCTTCAGGTAGGTAAAAATACAGGAGCGTTCTCCAAGTTTTCGAGCACTGTGGACGAAGGCCCCTCTCACCCTGGACGGAAACCTCTCCCAATGAGTAAGTAAAGCGAATAACCTGCGGATGCGATAACCTTTGATGTTGCTGAAGGAAGACAAACTCAAAGTAGCTTGGCTTCAAGCCACCAAAAAGCCATTAGATGCTCGGAATCGGCTCGCGATGGGTGCACTCAGGCTGAAATATGATCTGGCAGCGAGAGGCGAGACTGGGGCCTGGAGGTATTCAAAATCTGGCAGATGTCTTCAGCCACGGGTATCGTGTCGAGGGAAAGAAGTCCCACTGCCGTTCTCTTTGGTCGAAGAGAAGTGGGATAAAACCAGAAATGTGGTTTCTGCGCTTCGTTGGAGTCTATTGCTCCACTGGTCGCTAAAGGGTCTCTGGTGTCGACTCTGGAAGCCTGTAAAGGCACCTTGGAAGCACCTTGAGAGGTTTTACGTTGGGCTGGCAGCCTTTGCTGGATGATACTGCGACATTTAGGAGATTTAACAGAGTCGCGGCTGAAACTGCGATTAAAGACCGTTCTAGGGGTCGATGAAGTTGGGCAAGACCTTCATTTGCCTCCGTTTCAAGTTTCTTTTCGGTCGATTTTGGAACCCCGCCACTGGGCCACAACCGAAACTTCTACCCTCCCACACAGCTCCCAGGAGCAAGTTCTCCGATCGCTATTCAAAGGCAAAGAGATTTCAGGTCTGCTCATGTTCAATATCGATGATGTCCCACCGATATGGCACTCGACAACAGACGAAATCCTTGTAGGCTCCAAGGCATCCAGGAGGCAGCTGGACACAACCCAACGGTTTCCGGTACCAAACTTAATTTAGGCGGCTGTCAGGTTCTTTGAGGATGTCGAGGGCTGCTCTGTGGATTTTGTGGTTGAGGGTGACGTTTCTGGAAGGGCGGGGGACAGAACGACCACAGCGTGGGCTTGGAGAACGACGATGAAAATACTGTAAGGTGCGTCTTCTATCTTTCTGCAGCCACAATGGGCCTGATGTCTGAAAACTCGCTTGAAACACGAGCCATGAACATTCGCGCGACCATGTCTTGTCTACCGCAGAATGCCGCACTGCAACGACAGGAGAGACATGCAGCAGCATCTTCAAATCCCTGAAGGGCCCGAAAGTTCCGTTTTGCTGCTGAGAGGTTACAGTGGTATGTCTCGAGGAATTCCGGATCCTTTCTCCCCTGGCAGCGACGAAGGCAAACCTGCAATGCACCTCTGTACTTAGCGGCACCAATGGTACTCTCTAGCCCAGAATTAAGGGGGTTCTCTTCTGGCTCAGGCTGCTGGCGTTACGAAACTCTGAATGAATTCGGCGGCTGGAGCTCCTTTGATACCCTTCAATGACCTAGACCTGATAGAGAGCCAGTTCGTCGAAGTCTTCTTGGCGATGTTCTTGGTGTGAAGTATACTCCAGGATAAGGCGAGTCTTTCGAACAAATGCGGCCAATCGTGATACAAAACTTCAGAATTTGAAACACCGCGTATCGGATTCCCCAGAAGATTATTCTCCTTCAATTAGGTGAGTTGCCTGTCCATAATCCTGTTTTGTTTTCTTCGGCTCTTTCGCCAGCTGTGTCGCCGCTCGAGGTCCAGAAGCTTCAGCAATGCAAAGTACCCAATGTTTCCTGATCCAAGGAACATCTTGCTCAATCTTGCTGCCTGGGGCGACGCAGTCGGTGGAAGGCCCTTCTTGTGCCGTCGACCTTGCTTCTTCTGCTTGATGAATCACACCTAGGTCTAACATGTTGGGGAACACAAAACTTTGCTCGAACACATGAGCATTTTTTCATACATGATGGATGGGGACAATGCTGGTGACTCACCGTATTTGTGCTTTCGTGTTTTCTCCTTGTGACACGGTCACGGTCACACGATGTCCGCGATGTCCGTCGAGGCCTGGAAATCAGCAGCTGGGGTCGAATTCCACGTTTTATGGTCAAAGCGACTCTTGAAGGAGCTGGGGGATTCGATTGAATTCGTCATCCGTGGGGATTCTGTGCAGGAAGAGATCCTCGTCCGACGGAGGACCGAAACGTGCCCAAATAGCCAACATTCACAATGCGGCAATTGCCTTAGGATTCACCAACGAGGGGCGAAGGGGATGGGCATTGGGCGGACACCGTCGTCGTTATCGGCCTGTGTGTTTGCCGCAGATATGCACCCAGAAAGGCCTGAATTTGTTGACCGTGGTTTCAAGTGCACTCGATAGGATGCTCACTACCCGCCAGCGACAACGAGCAGAGTCTCTCGTCCCCTGGAACCTCGTGTTGGGGAGCCGTAGTATAGAGGTCTCTTCGTCTCTTCTTGATGCCTGAACGGTTCTTATGGCTCAGGCTGTCGTGGGTGACCATAGCTTCCTCTGCAAGGCTGGCTGGCTCTGGTGCACCTGCTGTCGACTCTGCCGCGGCTCTCGAGTTATGCCCTACGAGGCGGGAGACAGAGGTATTCCGGTGGTTTGGCATGTGGGTCTGGGAGGTTCTACTCACTCAAAGATTGCTGTGATACCAGAGCCCGTCGATCATTTGGGCTCTTCGGCGCTATTTGGGCGGTTGACCGGTTAGACCCCAAAGGGAAAACCTCTTCTGAACATAAGTAGCGCAACATCCATACTCGAAGGAGAACGGGTGGAAGGTGGACGATAGAGAGGTTGATCGAGTGCGAGCTATGAAGTCGTTCGGGGCAAGTGTATCTGTCATCAGGTGTCATTTCCACCATGTTGATGAGCGAACTGCATTTAGGAGCGACCTTTCTCTACCTTCCCGAAATATAATTTGAGTTCAGGAGGCGCCATATAAGGCTCTGTAGCTCAGTAAGGGTCGTCTCTTGGTCTCTTCCATCTCCCACCACCTCGGCAACATTTTCCCCTGCCCAACACGTTCATTTCTATCTTTTTTCAGGTGCTCACAGGCGCCTTGCTCATAATCTTGGTTTATTATTTCCAACACGTCTTCTTTCCATGCTGCCAGCCACGAATACTCGGGCCTCGTTAACCAGGAAACCCGCGGAGGTCGTCACCGTTGCGCGTCAAATGAGGTATCCCTCACGTTCCGTTGACGACGTTCTGTGGAAGCGGATACAAGTTACGGTGAATTTTTGCAAATGTTTTCCTGCAAGACATAGTATTTAACGGTGGTTTTTGGTCTAGAAGACCGAGAACTTCCGCCCCACTATATCTTTCATGTATTCTCCGGCCGAAGACAATGTCAGGCTTGTTTTCTAGATATCTCAACCTCTCGACTTATACTGGACTCTACTAGGCTACCGTCGACCTTAACATCGATGCTATGAGCGTCTGTGACGAGAACGTTCACGAAGCACAAGATCATTCCACGGTGGGTCCCTTTTTTCTATCCTGTTGGTCGTCGTCGCTCATGACCATGATTGGACAGGGAATATCTTCAATGTTTTCATGGTCGATGAGGATTATGCAGGTCTCTCGCTACATTTTATGGCGAAATTCTCAGCCCCCCGCCCAGTAATCCATGTTATGCAAGTCGCCAACCCACGGATTCTTTCTTACTTCCTTTCTGTTGCCTTCTTGGGCGGATCATTAAGGAACCCCCCTAGTGCCATTTGGAATGTTAATATTCGGGAATGCCTTTGTAAATGAGTCATGTCGTGAATGATTGGCAATGAAGAATGACAGTACAACGAAGACGATGTTCATGCGAACTCTTCAACAACAGCTCAACACGCAAGCACAACTAGGGCGCCTATTCGCAAGTAAATCAGGGCGTCAATAAATTCTCGAAGCAATAGACATCGCTATAAATAGGGCGGATCGCATGCATGTCAGTCAATGATTCTTTCGAACTCGAAGAAGCACTGTTCTCCAACAGGTCGAGCCTGGCAGAGTAGATCAAGTCCATCGTTAGATTGTACAATCCAAAACCTGGAAATAAACACGGTGCACATACCTAATGAATGTCGTTTCTATCCGGAACAGGGATTTTTGTCATGTGTTCGCCGTTCTTGTCGACTACGTCGAAGTCGAAGCCTGCCAACATCATATATATAGCGACAATGACCTTGATTTCCAACTTGGCTACCTTCACCCCGGTGCAAGGATGACGCCCTTTGAGAGGTCGCTTCAGGCGGTATAAAACATAAGAATTCAAACCGGAGACTTACCGGCACCCCAGCCCACAAAACCAAAAGTGGTCTTCTTGTCCTCTTCGCGTCCTGGATCGTACCTGCCAGGATCGAATTCATATGGGTTGGTATAGATCTCCGAGTTCAGGTGCACGTCGGCGACATTGTAGGCGACGAAATCGCCCTGCTGAATCGTGCCATTCGACACGTTGAGCTCGTCAATGACATTTCGGCGGAGGAATGCATTGGTAAGTGTGATGCGCAGGGTTTCGCGGATGACGGCTTCCATGACGGGCATCTCGTCCTCCCAGGCTGAAATGGGAATTGTGGCGAGTCGTTTCGCGAGACTTTCGGTGGACAGGGTGTTGGTGTGTTTTTCGATGAGGGCGTTAACCTCTGCCTTCACCTTTGCCATCCACTCTTCGTGCGAAGCTAGGTAGACAAGTGCCCAGCAGGCTTCATAAAATGGTGAGCAGATGAGCACGACATGGGTGACCGGGTGCTCACAGATCATGCCAGTATTGACCACACCCGCGAAAATGGTGTTGACGATGAACTATGAAAGGGAATAAATGACTCAGAATACAGCCTCGCACCTGCTCGATTGCTGTACTTACCTCAACTACCTCGGTAGTTGAATGTCCTTGGCCGAGCAACACGTCGACTGCATCGGACGACGGGATTGCCGCTTTCTTCCTTGCCTCTACAACGTCGTAAGTTTTTGTAAATAATTCCTTCGTCGCAGTCCTCTTTCGCCTCTTTGCAGGACCTGGGAACCAAGGCGGAAGTAGAGCCGTGGGTGTAGAACTCTTTTCCAGCTGCCAGTAGAGTTTTTGCAACTCGTCGAGGGTTGCCCTGTCATTTGCTAGTTCGGAGCAGCTCGCCATCCGAACTGTCATTTGGAATACGAGCTGCAGAAATGTCAGTGGCGATTTCAGAGCAGGTTTCTGAGAGATATGCGCACGTCGTAGATATTCTTGAAGGGATCGAAGCAGCCTTTCTTTCCCCAGCCTATCATGCGAACGTTGACATCGTCGAGCAAGGACGGCAACACTATGGAAGATGTCAGCTATTTGAGGCAGCATCTGGCTTTTGGCAGGGGTTTCTTACTCTCGGTCAAACGTCTCTTGCCCAGCAGAATCAGAATGTGCTTGTTGAACCAGGAGGCATCGTCGCTATTATGAGTATTGATGAGTATTGATGGCGATATCCTGGAGGCGAGGGGCCTGCATAGGGATTGATTTCATAATGTTGTAGATCATGGACAGAAACACTTATAGCACCCAAGAGAATCTTGTAGCCTTCGGTGAAATTGAGGCTCTTCGTATCGAAAAACGCTTTCCGCGCCTCTTCCCTCTCAGAGCCACTACTTGATGCTAAGAGAGGCCAGTTCGGTCAGCAGGTTGTCGCTTGTACGAGAATGGACGAGACAACCATACCTGCAAGACCTGGAACCTGAAGTGAGGAGCGGCAGATGCCTTGAAGTAACCCAATATGAAGTCAGTCCTCTTGCTGAAGAACATCCATGCGGTGGCCACTGGGAAACCACGAAGCTGTCTGATCGAACCCTTTGGGCTCGGAAGTAACAGGCGATAGACGTAGTATACGACGAGGACGAGGCACAACGTAGACACCGATTTCAAGACATTGAGATCCCCCACAGCCTCAGTTGAGAATGCTCCGAGAGGGGAAGCTTCTGACGGTCGTCTTAAACGACATGGACCTTTGTCGAAGGACTACAGTGGAAAAAACACGTTAGCCTATGAAGTGGGTAGGTTTTCTACACTCGCAGGGCCGGTTATGAGATAAGCAAAATGACAGCTCCGCGCCGCAACTTGCACCTTGTGCTCCATGGAAAGAGAAGAGGGTGAACCAAGCACCGGTTTGAATGAGATTGACGTGCAGAAACGGCGTTTTGCGAGACAGCTGGAGCTTCCGAAACTGTCTTGGCAACTTGTTGCATTGGTAATTATATTAAACATCGCTCATTCGTTTCCTTTAACGTCGACAGTGCAGCGGGATCGTGTCGTCTGAGGCTACGCAGTTCAACGAGAGGGTGATGGGTGCACGTCAAGATTTTATAGCCGATAGCATTTTGGTGTCTTCACAAGCGAACCATTCTGGGGTCAAGATAACCCAAGAAGTCCATTGTTTATGGGATTGTGTTGAGGGTGAGAGATCGATCGGCCATCTGTGCGGTGACTTCACCGTAAGGGGCGAGCATTGTCAAGACAAGATAAACCTAAGGGTTTCTTCGGCGATGGTTAGTTAGAGGAGCAACGTAGAGTCCTTGCAAGGGCAATTCACCTCTTCTGTCCCGGTTGGAGAGTCAGTTGATAGAGGAGTCCGGCGGTCAGCTACTTTTCAGGCCCCATTGGTGAGGTTCCTAGCCGAAGACGTTGAGGGGGCGGAAAGACCGGGTTTAAAAGGCCCACGGGAGGATTTCCGTAAGAAAAAGACGTTGGGTTGAAGTTACAGAAGGACCGGGGAGATGGGATCCATGGGTCGCGTCTACTTAGCTTCTTGGTCGAATATTGCGAGGGGTAGTAGACTCCGAGAAGAGCTAGAAGTTCAAGTTGGCTGAGGTCCAGAGGTAAAATTTCAGATATTGAAGGAGTAAAAAATCCTCATCCTTGAAGGTGTATTCGCGGTGTGATTGCTTGAGGCCATTCGTCGTAGAAGTCAAGAGGAAAGGTTGGATTAGGGGTCTTTGGCCCCGTTAGCGTTTAAATGTTCAGGGACCGCTGATCGGCTGGTGGCCCATCGGTCGCTCGGTCACAACCTGTTTTCCACACTGTTCGACTGCCATTTAGCCTCCATACTTTGCACATCGCACACTACTCACCGTCCTGAAAAACATGGGAAATCTGGAGGCTTGCTTGAACCCTGGAGTACCGCCAACACGAGATGGGGCTTGGGCATGTGTGTCATGCCCCTGACCATCTCTCTTCAAGCTTCAACTTTCAATTTCAACAGCCACTCATCGCCAATAAAATCGAGGATAGTGCTGGAAATCAGTCCCAATTTTCTACTAGCTAGAGCAATTATGCGGTTAGAAGGGCGGGAGTTTGGTTAGGGGAGATCCCAGAGAGGATAAATTGGAGCACTCTGGCGCAAAGTACGTCTTCCTCATCCTTTCCTTCCTGCACCTATGAGACGATGTTGCATGAAATTCAGCGCAACTCCCTGCCCTATTTGCCACCTACCTCCTTCGTATCAAAAATCCCGCCAGGCCGCGGGGAAAGTCGACAAATTGGCGAAAGCGTTCTTTTATGGCCACCTACGACGACCAGCACCCCCAGCAGGACATCGACTGTCTCTCAACGAATACTTTCTGCTAATGGTCACTCTCGGCAGCTCGGTGTACCGTCGTCGAAACAGGCCACACTGCAAATTCGGTCCAATATGACTCCATGTTGATCGTCGGAAATCTAGGACTCGAGGTCAACATCCTAGCTCATCCATTCACAAGTTGTTGGGCATCTGGCCTCTTGCTTCGCTACAACGCTCGTCGAGTCTCTCACTGGGTGCCAATACGAGGTATCTTCACCTCAAGACCTTCGTCCAGAATCCAGATTGGGCAATTAACCCAAACATTGGTGCTTCAAGAAAATGGGCTTCAAATCGTCGGCCAGTCCTCCTCGGTCAGGTGTGTGGCCTCTTCTTTCATCCGATTCGTTTATTCTTCGTGGCCGAAGCTTGCGCTGGGTGATTCTGCCAGAGTTCTAATTCATTTGCTGCCGCCTCCAAGATTTCGCTGTATCCTCGACCGTCGTGCTACATGCCCATGTGTCAATGTCGGCTGGCATGCTCGCTCTCAGAGCTATCCTTCATCTTGAACCTTCGTCTTGCATCTTGGATGATCTTCCTTCTTGATTCTTGATCTTTGGACTCGCTTCTTCCTTGAAGCACACTTGGTTCAGACACGTTGGCGCACACAACAGCCTGGTCAACAAATATGAGCATTTCATACATGATCGTTGAGAACAAAGGGGGGAATGACTCACGTCAACCGTGGTCCTCGCCTTTCTCAGTGACTCGTCACGCGTGTCACGCCTTCGCATGCTGGAGGGCCGTAGACGAGAAGGTGGTAAGGGATTCGAGCATTGGGGAGGATTCGAGCATATCAGGAGGACAAGGGGATTGTGCTGGCGCGAGTATGCTTGGGGATGACCCGGAATGGCCGTATTTCGCCAGAGGGAGGGGACGGCGGTGCCTTTGGGGATCCTGACCAGAGAAGTCGGTGCCGGAGCATGGGTGCATCCCGACGCGGGTGGGATGTTGGATCGAGAATGAGGGAGGCAGATCGCTCTCTCTGCCGTCTCCCAACGGCTGACGTCGTACGTGCCTCTGTTCCGCATTCGTGGCGAGGCCATTGGACGTCGCAGCCAGGAACCAATAGCAAAGGGAGAGATAGTGATAATTCGACAGCACCTTTCGTCCCTTCATTTGCTGCGGCAACGAATGGCTTTATGAGCGTGTTTAACTGAATATTCTCTTCCAGAACCCTCAAGTATGTTCTATAAGGACGAATGACAGGCAAATATTCCATGAAGTGAATTCGCGCACCTAAGATGGCCTTCAGCCTTCTAAGGCAGTAGCGCCTATTCTGCAGCACTCCTGCCGAGCTCATCGCATTCTTGGAATGAGGTGCCATTTTCTTGGTCGCCTAACGCGTCCTCGAGGATATATGGGTTTCGAAGGGGCTGGTGGTGTGAAGGAAGGCGGGGATGCAATACGAGGTATGTCATCATAATCTACTGACATAGTGTGGATTCACTGATGGGTAAGTTGAATTTAGGATCTTTCGTCCCAAACACTGAGTTTGGAAGCCCCTGGCTTATGAAAGACCGTCAACGATCCCAGGGCCAATTCTCGGTCTCTTCCCCTTTCTTTCACTTCAAGTACACCTTTTGCTGCCCAGAACGGCGCTCCTCGACTATCTACGTACACTGCTCGCCATTGGGCTCGTGTACTTGTTCTACAAATACCGAAGAGTAGTGTACACATCCTGTGTGCCAAGAATCGTCTTCCTTCGCTGAACATGGCCAGATATTGTGGGGAGAATGTCGCCTTTATCTTTGACTCGCATTACCCGTCATCAGAACTGACGCCGCTGATGGTAATTTCTGTTCATTGTTGACCGCTACGAATGCGACGTTAATCAGACGTTTTCTTATCAGGAACCTGAAGTCTTTCGTCCGAGAGTCTCCTTCGCATACGACGACGAAAATGACGTGAGTCGAGGACAGGCCGTCTCAGATATTATTTCATGATCTTCTTGCACTTCCAAGACCGTCAACACGATTGGCTTCAACACGTTCACTGTATCCATTACAGAGGTCGACGAAAATACGGGGTTCTTCACCGTATGTACCCTTTTCATTCTCGAGTCTCCGCCATTATCTAAGGCTTCGTTTCGTTTCGCAGAAAGCTTGTGCTGCAATTTTCAAGAAAATCAGAAGCTTCAGCATTTTCCTCCTTAGCTGCCCGTTTTGCCCTTGGAGCTTTGCGCGCGGCCGGCGTTGAATACCGCTGAATGACTTCGAAACCCCAAAATCGAGAAACTACCGCCGTAGAGGAGCCACAGCTGCCGTCATCTCCTGTGCTGAATTTCTTGAGCCATTTCTGTGCCATATCGATCAGACCCCTTCCCATTGCTGTCTTCTGCTTTCTTCGCTTTCCGGTACAACATCTCGCCTAGTCCAATCTCCCTAAACGTTGTCTTTGTTTTTCACCACGTCGATAGAACTTCCTCGTTGCTCGTTAATTCTTTTGCTTCAGACAAAGTGTTATTTGATTAGGTTGTCTGAATAAGCCACGAGATCATCTTGTTCTAAATGCCGTTTATGTAGAGTGAAATGCTGTAGATTTTTTTTCTTGAGTTTTTCTCGGCGGTTCATGCTGCTATACCCCAAGACAGCCACAACAAAAGGCGCAGGATTCGAATAGCAGACCCGGCTGAGAAAAAAATAAGTCAGGAATAAATATAAATTGACTGAACAATGTGCCATAATGGTTTTTTGCTCTCAACAGGCTAAATCTCGCCTTTTTTTCTCAAATCGCGGAACGTAAGGCTAGGTCTGTTGGCTTAGGGGCTTGAGTTTCCTTTTCTTGCGTCGGACTTTCTTGATTAGGCGAACCACTATTCACGGTCTGTTTTCCTCCATGGCAATGCTTCAGCACCTCAAGCTACATGTTACAACACTTTCTTAAAACTTACAGTAATCTGGACCCCGTACGGCAACTCGTCTTTGACCCCCACAAGGCACTGTTGAGCGGTCCAAGAAGAAGAGAGGGCTTGGAGCATCGTCTGTCGACGTCGTCAACATCAATGAACCCTCAACCTGAAAAAAATACGAGCGATTCGCACCTGGATTGAACCCAAGAGTGGTTGGAATGATTTTTAGCAGCTGAAGTCATGTTTGTTCGCTTCCAGGGGACAAAAGTGCGTCTTCGCCTTCTCTCGTCATCTACGAAACAGCGTTCCTTGAAATGCAACACACCACCACTGGTCAGCCACCTACCTGTGTTCAATCGATGACATCAAACTTCGAGGATTCCCTCTATAGGAGGGCAAGGATAATCTTCAACCTCTTGCAAGGCTCTTGCTTCTTTTGACAGGACGAGTTTTTGGGACTATCCAACTGTGTCGACAATCACATCGGTGTCCAGATCCATCAAAGCTGCTCTCAACACAAGGGAAAAGTTGTCCAACGTCGCTCGCCGTGCTCGCTCTCGTCAAGTATTCGGGAAGACACCGCCCTTCTGGCAGTTACGAAAGCATCTTCCCTCAAATTTCTTGTCTCCTGGTGCCTCCTTCGGAGCGCCATGGCTAGGTTAGTTCTCTCAGGGGTGTCCTGACAAAATCTTCCCCCGATACCATCACCTAAAGGCGACGAGCATCGTGAAGGCCGAGCTCCTCAGAATGCAAGAAAGGGCAGCCTGACTCGGTTGGTTCTCTCAGGAGTGTCCTGATTGAATCTTCTCCGAGACCCTCATCTGGCCAGGGCAAGTGCCTTGAACAACGCCGTTCTTCACAAGAGCGCAAGGAGGACCACCTAAGAGCAAGTTGCCAGCCATTGGTCGAATCTCGTCTTCAAGCTGAGTGGTTTTTTTCCTTGACTTTTTTTCGCTCTTCTCTTCCCTCGTCCGCCACGTGAGTTGCGCCAACCACCATAGAACTTAGATCAGTAGCATTCTAGCGGATTGAAATGCTTCCGCAGGGTGCTTCGCTGTGTCTTCGAACATTTGTGTGGTCGGGATGGCTCAACTCTCGGTTTTTTCATTCATCTTGTCCCCTTTTGCTGGTTCTTGGGTCGCGAAATTCGTTGGCAATTGTTGATGCACACAGTACACTGCTCAACAAGTGTGAGCACCCGTTCATATATCATAGTTGGGGAAGAAGATGAGCAGTTACTCACTCTGAGCCTTGCACCCGATAACAAGTCACGTGACATGACTCCTGTGTCTAGAGGGTTGACGGGGAGCTAGGAAGAGTAAAGGGCACTCAAGTGGGTTGGAGGGTGTTCGGGAGTCGACGGGATGTGTCCCACCATGTTGCCTGGGGTTTTACCGGCGGACGAGTTCTGGTGGTTGGTGGCGGGTTTAGCATCAGGAGAGGATGTCCGCCAGCCAAACGACGAAGACCCACGGTATACGGACGTTCGAGTATGTGGACAGATAGGCGTTCGTCTCCCTGAGGAAGAGGTGGAGGGAAGCTGTTGCTGGAATGGTAGCCGGGAACTATTTCCAGCCGTTGGAACTCCACTGAAGTTCTAGGTGTCCCGCAGTACCTGTTGTGTTCGTCCTTTCGCGACTAGAGGGAGGGCTGCTATGTCCGGATACCGACGTTCTGGTGGAGAGAAGTCCGAAGATGTCGAGGAGTGGTTCGTTGCCAATAAACAATGATGCATGGAGGGGGAGTTGAGTACAGTGTGGTGCACCTTAAATCATATAGCGGTTCACGCTCCCCAAGAAATTACACCGTTCATCTGTCCACTCTCTGGGGGCTTAAAGACGACTATGCTGCTCTCGCACCTTCAAGAGGATGTTCAGTGTTGACGCGCAATAAAATACAAGGACGCCAACGACGCACCTCGGGAGATCTCCATCACTCGGCAAGTCGGCGCCTATTCTCCACAACCAAGTAGCCCCTGCCCTCTGCGACCTTCCTAGATCTCGGTGCGAATTTTTGAGTCGTACTAGGGTGCCCTGGAGACGTCAACGGGAGGGCGTGACGCCGCGAGCCTTGAGGCCAGGCAGCCAAGCAGTTCGGGGCTAACTTTAACACCACCTGGTACCTGTCAAGTGGTATGAAAACCTGATGCGCGGAATCCTTCCTTCCTGAGAACTTGGAATGCGCCCTTGCCCTATGAAGGTGCCACTAGGTCCGTTGTCCTCTCCCCATTTCCCTCTTTCCTTCCAACTCAGCAACAACATTCCCTCCGCCGACGTTGTCCTCCTTTCCAACGCCACCAAGTGCGTTGTGCGACCGCGTTGCTTGGCGTCGCACTGTTTTGCGGCTATAAATATCGACGAATAATCGCAAGCGGGTTCTTTACGCCAGGGCTTGTTTCTTTCCTCAACAATGGCGATTTACTGTGGCGAGAACGTCAGCATCGCGCTAGGCTACAGCCCACTAGGAATAATGGATATTACGGTGTGCATTTTTATTAGACGAGCTCCATTCGCCTCCTTACGACGCGTCGTCGCAGAAGACGGAGGACTTCCGGCCAAACATTGCATTCGCGTACAACGCTGACGTCGAACCTGAAGTGAGTTCTCACTCACGACGCATCTGAACACGCCTTTCACTTTCCCCACTATTACCAGAATATCAGCGTCACAGAGCACCACACGTTCACCGTGTCCAGCACTGCTGAGGTCGAAGAAGAAAAAGGCTTTTACTCGGTACGCCAACACTCATCCTCGGGCACGTTTCTATCCAACGTTATTTTCCATTTAGACAGTGTACGCCGCCGCTTCCAAGAAGGTCAAAACCCTGGCTGGTTACATCAAATCCGCCAGCCGCTTCTGCGGTTTCTATTCGTCGTCGATGGTCTCTTAGGCGGGCGGACACTGGCGTCCATTTGCAACGGACAAAAATGAAAAAATGGCACCTTGACCCTAGACGACCGAGTGCCTTACAGGTTTTGCTTTCCATGTCAATGGTTTCCACAAATTTGCGTTGACTTCTTTTCAGTATGTATGCATAAGCTCGTTGACTTCTACTTCTATTGCTTCTACTGCTCCTTTTATTTCAATAAGCTTCTTTCGTGGTTCGCTGCTTCTGTCTCGCTCCAGGTCCGCTTCTTCACTCTCCTGCGGCTCATTTTACCTTGGCGAGATCGATTCCGTCATACAGCCTGTTCGTCTATTTACATTATGTCTCTTCGATATCGTGGTGATTTTCTCTACTTTTCTGTATCATAAGAATCTACAACCCGACAATTTATAGCAAGGACTTGCGGAACAACCCTTTGTAGTCTCTTCCGATATCGTCAAGGCCAATGTTCTGAACTGAACTGATATTGAAAAGATCCATGCTTTGAATCGCTATCAAAGGACGTATTTGGCATCCTAGACGACTAAGCAGGAGGCGTTGCACAGCGTGGTACTTAGGAAGCGGGTGGCGCCTTCCGCTCAAGCGACCTGAATCGAGGTGGATGCCGTAATATATTTAAGGTCGTCTGTTTCTTGACTTAGAGGAAGAGGCATGGGTGCGGTCGGACAATTGCCTCTTATCGTTCCTAAACGTTCTTTCATCCTCTCCAATCAACAATGGAAGCAGTCTTGCAGAAAGTTGATCTATCGTCGCCGTTGTCGCACCCTTTCAACGATTGTTTGACTGATTGTCTGTTATTTCAGAGAGAGAACGAGCATAGGACAAGGGGAATCATATTGGATCTCGATCAACGTTGAACGACGTAACAGTAGCCTGAAGACCAGAGGCGGAACATAGTGCAAGGCGGCCGCCACCACGAGCGATGGTCATTCGTCCGCTGGAATTGGTACTTCGGAACCACGGTTTGACGATGAATGAGAAGGAATACCCGCGTAAAAGATTCTGGAATTGAATTTCTTCCAGATATGCAAGGCATTCGGCTCCAGTAGAAGTTCTGTTAGGAGGCAATGCCATGTTGCTGTAGGATGTACGCAATTAGACCGTGAGGGTTGCGCGCTAGTTTCAAATTTATCAGGAGAGCTTTTCAAAGGAATGGGTTTGGAACTGGCTTGCCTGTAGGGTATCCGGCGTTGGCTGGAGGAGCATATCCACTCGCTCGAGGACGATTAACGAATAAGATGTAGTTTGAAGGCTCTATCTGAAGGCTCAGATGTTTGTGGTGACTTCTTGCAACGTTTCTTTCTAAATCATGTGTAGACTGTTTCGTCAAATTTGCAGTATCCTGCAGAAAAAGGTCACTGAGAGCATAACTAGAATAAGGAGAAGGTTTTCACTGTGCTAGAAATCGTCATCGTCTGTCTCTTGTGCGAGAATATCGTTCTTTAGGGGCTCTGGTCCCTGTTTGTATTTCGAATTCCCATTCGCCTCCGCCCTTCCACTGATCGCAAGGGTGGCCTTTTAGAACCCCGCTGATTTCGAGTTTCATTCAACCCTCGACCAGTTCTTTGAGGCCTATTCGACCCCTGTTCAGCAACATGGTGCTTCAACACGTGGAGGACTCGCCTCTCGAAGCTTTGAAGGTGCCCTAAATGTGGAGGAGAGGCTGGAACAGCTAGGTTATGTCACTAGGCACTCGGTTGTTGGCCTTGCACTGCTTCAACTCTCGCCAGCGAAGATATGTGAGGCTGATTAGGTGGAGAGAGATCTGTTGAAGGTATTCCTGGAGATGGGAAGAAGGAAGAAATCGGTCAAGAGAAGTATGGCGAGGACGAAGAAGGTTTTGGCTCACTGTACGTCTCTTGCATGCCTTGCTGTCGGACCACCACCACAACGAGACCGCACAGTATCCCAAGTATCCCCCTTATTAGTCAACGAACTCCCTTCCTCGACCCCCATGCAGACCTTTAGGCAGCAGTGTTCCGCACACTCAGGAAAAATCGGGAAGGCTGCTGTACGACAATTTCAGGCCGTCGGGGGCAGGATTCTGCATCCCATCGCCGCCAGGTCACTCCCTGGAATGCAGGATGTGGATTACAGGTTCGATGATTTTGAGGAAATGGACATGAAGGTATCAAAAGCCAATCTGCTCAAGATTTGAGGTGCTGGCTGCCACGGCGTGTTCATGCGATACTTTCCAGGTGGCTTTCGAACCTCTCCATCGTCGTCCCCGACTTGATTTCACCACTCGACGAGGCTGGTATCTGGACGCGTCATTGACTCAAAAATCCAGCGGCCGTCGGTCGATCTCGACGTCTCTTAAAGCCAGAGAAGGTCGTAACTGCTCTGTCGCAAGACCTCAAGCAAAGCTTATCAGACTGTCGCCAGAAATTGAATTCGGTGAGTTCTCTTGCTGCAGTCATTTTCATCCTTTCTTCGACGGCTCTTCTGCCACTTGAGGCGGCCCAGCACAGCCAAGAGCTCTAGAGTTGCAAAATCCCTAGGATTCATTTTTTACTGGAGGCTATTCTTGCGTCTCGACTTCTTGCGATGTCCTAGGAGGATCACTCTGGTCGACAGTCTAGCTTGATTGGTTGTCCTTCCTGGAGGCCTTGGCCCTTGATTCATTTTGAATCACACCTGGCTGGGACAATTTGGCGCACACAAATTCTGCTTGCAAACATAAGCATTTTTCATACATGGTGGTGGGGAACAGGGAATGGGGATGACTCACCGAGGTGCGCTGCCGCCGTTCTTGTGTGACATGTAACGGTGACATCACAGTGTGTTCGGTGAGGATGGAGGAGACGGCTGGGAGCCGGGTCTCCAGCCTTCCTGATAGGTTTCGAGATGGAGGCCGCCAGGGAGAGATTAATTTGTGTCGAAATGAGGGAAATTCTGTGGACCAGCGACGATGATGGGTTCAAAATCCAGATATTGGCCAATGCAGGGCAGAATCCACCCCGGCCTGGGTTGCGGTATTCTCATCTTGAATGGACCAAGAATGGATGCCGTTCGGCTGTATTCCCAGCTATTCTCCCTCATACGGCTTCCTAGACGTCGTAGTGGAAAGGGGACGGCGCGAAGGGACCTTCGTCCTGTGTCGTGCTTTGCTATGCCCTTGTCTCGTAAAAGGACATTCTGCGGCAACAGTTCTAGTGCATCTCAGGACGCGGAGGGCTCGTAACGATGCAGCATACCTCGACCGAATCACGTTGCAGGCGGTTCAGATGCGCACGGACGGAGGGCCTTTGCTTGCAGGTGGCCAGAATGCGTTGAGAAGAAATGGGATGGATGATTGGCGTCTGTTCCACACGGAAGGCGTTTCAGGACGCAGAGGGTGGTCGCAGGTCTCCATGTTTGAGGGACAGAAGTGCGGCGGGGCTTTCCGTCGGTACATTGCAGGAAATTTGGACGGAGGTCCGAGAGGAGGTGGTAATGGCGGAGGAGTGTGGGGACGTATTTGTTGGTCTAGCGGTGACAATGTCATTCCAAGAAATCGTTGATGCGTATCCTTTATTTAGGCCTGGATGTTCTCTGCGTCCCGAAATGCAATCTGGGTTACGCGCAACCACTATAAAAGGTGCTCAGGCTTCATGCAGGGTCCTTCTTCCTTTTCTCTCCCTATTCCTTCGTCAGCACCACCATCCTGACGCCTGCCACGCTTTCTTTTCGCTGCCTTGACATTGTCTTCGGCGTTACGGTTCTATTTCTGGCCTATAAATATCGACGACGCCTACCTCTATGCTGCCAACGCAAATTTCTGCTTATTCACTGAGGGACATTGACATTGCTGCTCGTCATTTGAAGCATCGTTGCCGTTTGATCAAGCATTTCCAGGGAAAACCTCTACAAATTGTGGTATGAGGTCCTTTGCTGCGCTTCGTCGGTGCTAATCCACGCAAAATTGATCCTTTCCCTCAGAAAACGCAGGACCTTCGCCCAACTCTTTCGTTTTCATATGTTGTTGCCGAGCCTGAGGTGAGCCAGCACCCCGTTTTTAAAAATTGTTGGCTCAAAGTCGGATTTCTCAGCCTGTTAGCGAGATTGACCTTGATGCTATTAGTGTTCTGAGTGCAGTGCTGGAGGATAGGGGTGTTTTACGTGTAAGTAAGGTGCTTTGGGGCTTTGAAATGCTGTCGCCCATTGACAAATATCTTCGTTGGACTAGAGAATGATCTCCAACTCGAGGGTTATTCCCTTCTATTTCCTATGCACGTCCTCGTCGCAGTCCTATTGATCTTCGGCTCGCCGTGATATTCGCTCTTTTCATTATACTTTATTCATGAAGGCTTTCGCCCTATCCCACTCATTATTTCTTGGATTCGTCCTTGTTTGTTGTTTCTCTGTTAGATCTTTTGCTTTGCTCCGCTCTCTACGCTCGCACCTTGAGTAAATGTCATCGTCACCATCCTCTAGATTATTATTTCTTCAATGTATCATAGCATTTTGTTGTTACCACATACATATCGTATCCACACAGACGGTCCTCAGACACCTGCTCAGTCAATAGATAATCGTCATGATTTTCGAACGTATTAAAGGGGGGCAAGTTTACTCATCGATGAGGATCTCGTGTCATTGGCTTTTTTCAAGCTTATAGAAGCGACTTAAAACTTTGCTGAGACCACCCACTAAGTAGGGATTTCAGTGTTTTACAGCTGGCAGAGTACAACTTGCTTACGAACATTTCTGAAGCGGCCAGTGTCGTTGGTAACCGGGAATTCTGTGCTTATGGAGTGAATTCGATTGAGAGATCGTCGTATTTATGTAACTCATCAGCACCTACAAAGTCCAGCAGCCAGAAATGGGCGTTCACTGTTCAGAGAGGTGCCGCTAGATTCCATCTTCGGGTCTTTTTGGAGTCTGATAGCGGCAGCGAGATCCAGGATCTTCCAAAAAGTTCGCAAATGCCCCGAAGATAATTCTTGAAGACTAGAATCAGTATTACGAACGAGACAAACCCTCGAATTATTGATGCAGAGGAAATTTAGGGGCCACTGCACTATACTTCCGCTTCGTTTTGGGACAAATTGTTGATCACGCTTGTTCTTTGGAACTCAGCGAAACCCTGACTCTACCACGGTCGTTAGCGATTCTACACCTCACAACGACGAATCCTCACCTAACGCCTCTCTTCAAGGCCGGTAAACGAACTAAGGTTCATGTTCAGGCTTTGTTGGCGGTCGGAGAGGTGGGTTTGACGCTTGTTTCTCGTCGACTGCCCATCAACCTGCGGGAAGGCACAGAGAAACCTCAAGCTCGAGCTCGTTGCCAGCTGGACCGATTCTGGAAGTTGAAGGGGTCGTCGCTGTTGATGGAAGGGTTGGTTAGGATGGATTGCGCGCAAAAAATGAACGAACCTGGCTCATGGTGCGTCTGCTTTGTCTGTTTTTCTCTACATCAAGAGGCGATGTTTGCTGGAAAATCAGTCCTCAAAACCGAATGTGATGGCGACCCACCTCTGCTTCATTCTTCGACCACCTCAACGGGCAGAGACACTAGCAGGAGATGGAAAACGTTTCTCTGGACGCCCTGCCACGACTTTGCTTCGTCAGTGCCACATTCAGCACTCTCGGTCGTGCATCATGGACGATCCCTGCCAACAACAACATCAACGCACCGTCGTCAAAAAGTCGCGCAAGTCGTCAAAAATGCTCTATTCAGCTTCTCAGTTGCTCAGCGAGCAGCTGGTGCTAGGAACCAACACTGCTCTGGTCGCAAAGACATTTTCAGCCTTCTCCTCGTGGCCTGAGCGCCGTGTATCGCAGCATGGACAAAGTTGGTTCCTCCAAGGACGATATGGTTGCATCTTCAAGAAAAAATCTCATTCACTCGGGACAGTCGTCCTCAAGCACAAGAAACTCAGCAACAGGGTTTGAAGAGCAAGATGTTGGGTTGCCAGTGAATATGGGTCCCTCAGGTGAGTTGCCTGTCTCGTTCCTTTCTTGTGGCTATTCTGCCTCTTGGGGTGGTTCAGCACATCAAAGAGCTCGAGATTCACAGATTCCACAGTTCTCCTCGACAGGAGGAGGTGGTCTTCTTGACTTCTTGTAATGTCGCCGATATCACACAAAGGGCTGATTTTCGTCTGCTTGATTTCTTCGGTCTTGGGGCCTTGATTCTCTTGAATCACACAGGGATGGGGACACATTTGGCGCACACATAATCTGCTCGACAAACATGAGCATTATTCGGACGTGGTGGTCAAGACGAAGTGTTGTTGATGACTCACCTCATGTCGTCTCCGCCTTTTCCATCGTGACTCGGAGATCACGTGTGTCACGCCGTCATCCAGTGAGACGAGGCCTGCAGACCGAAGGATTGGGAAGGGTTTTGGACGGATGATGTACGCGTTTCGGTCGATGGGGACCAAGCTTCTCCAGAAATACTGGAGATTTGAGCTGGAGGGCAATTTTTGGGAGGTGGGATTCTGCCGACGACGAGATATTGGTCAGGCCAGCAAGACATGCCCTCCCGTGTCGACTTCAGTGCCCAAGTTCCTGCTGGCGGTCGTCAGAAGTGCAATCAGGATGTAGGGTCTACATCTGAGCCGTCCAATGTTCTCAGATCGAAGATGTTGTCGGTTATGGCTTGGTGCATGGTCAGACGCCAGTCATCCGACGGTGTCTTGGACTGCCTCAGGGACTGCTATCTCCCTTCCGAGGCGACGAACGAGAGTGGCCTTCCTCTTTCATTTGCTGATTCCTTGCCTCAGGCTTGTCCGAACGTTTCAGTAACACCCGTCTGTTGGTGGATGTGCACTGGACGTAAGAGAGGAGACCGCCGTCATGGGCTTCGGTTCGCCATGTGGACACCATCCAGCTTCGACGACACGACAGAGTTGTTGGGCAGGAACCGCTGTTCCAACGACGTTAAGAACTGTCGACGTGTTTGAAGGAAGATTCAACCCATCCACGAACTCAGAAGTATTTTCAGTGTTTCGAAGGGGAAAGCTTAAGCTGGGTGTTTCCATCGACGAACGACACGCTCAGTTCTGCGTCTATCGAAGTTGGTCCGGTGACTTTGGGTTTTCGTGGGCTCGGCAATGGGATGGATGACTCTGGCGGGGCAGCGAGCGGAGACGCAGGGCGGTCGAGCAGTATAAGGTAAGTTCTGTCTCCGAATGTCAATCTGATGCAAATGTGTGCTGATGCGTATACTGTATTAGGAGCGGGGATTCTCTTTTCCTCCTGAAACTAAATTCGGGGCACCCTTGCCTATAAAAGACATACAGGGGCTTTTCACACCCTCTCTTCCCTTCCTCCCCGCCAACAACATCATTTTCCTCGCCCACCACGCTCTTTAAGACTGCCTCCGTTATCTGCTGGGATTCGCCGTGTTGCTTTTGGTCTATAAATATATAGACGCGCTGTTTACCCCGCTTGCCAGCCAAGGATCCTCTTCCTTCTTCCTGCGTTGAAAATGGCCTCGTACTGCGGGGAAATCGTCACATTCCCTCCGAGCTCATACTATTCGCCTGAAAAACTCATGCAAATCGGGGTACGCGTGTTTCTGAGCGCTTTTTGCCCACAAAATGCTGATGATGGCCTTTCGGCGTAGAAGACTGACGATTTTCGGCCTCAGATATCGTTCACGTACAACATTGGCCAAAATGACGTGAGTGCCTGTCTACATCTCGCCGATATGATTTCATATTCTTTTTCATTCTGTAGACCGTCAGCTTGATCGATTTCGACACATTTAGCGTCTCCACCAGCAGCGTCACGGAAGTTGAGGAAAAGCCTGGGTTCTGGTCGGTACGTGGACTCGCCTTTTCGTGATCTTACGCTCTGATGTCTCTGGTCTCCAGCGAGTACGCTGCGCGATTTTGAGCAAAATGGCAAGCGTTGGCCGATTTATCCTTTCTTGTTGCGGTTGGAATTCTGCTGCCACCTCCGACTAGACGCGTCCGTCCACATTATCATCCCCAGGGTTACTTTCGTCGCCTTCTTGCTAATCTCGGTTCTATCATTGTACTATACTCGTCTGCCACACTTGCGCTGTCATCTGCTTTCTTCGCTTTCTTGAATCCCACACCTGCATGTACCATATTGTTATACCCTCGTCGACGCGTCCCCTTTCACCACCTAACACCCTACTCAAACCCTACGGCAAAAGAACGATAGTCTGTTGAGATGCTTCTACGGAATACAGATCGACCTATAACAAGCAGCAGCTACATAAATACGTTGTATGTAAAGTACAAAGTGAAAGAGTGTTGTGTTCATTTGATACCACCGTATGCGCAATCCGATGTTTTTGGACACGAGAAGGCGAAAGCGTTGCTTCAGACCGAAGACTGCATAGGTCTTCGTTATCTCCGTTCCCGAACGCTGAACCATACAACGCCGATGACGCCGACACCGAAGCCCCCAATGAACCCAACGAGAATAAGTACGTCTCGATAGTAATTGTCTAACCCGAAACCGAAGAGCTGCCAAAGGCAGTCGTCAGCGTCCCCACAATTTCGCACTTGAACAAGCAATGACACTCACGATATTCATTATCAAACTCGCTGAAATACTGACGGGAACGCCCTGGAGCGAATCTTCGATCATGAGGCCTGAGTCGACCTCGTTGACTGAGAGTGCCTCGAGAGTGTACTTGAGCGGCGCGAACCACTGGAGCCAACGCAGGACGGGCGGGATGTCGGAGAGGTGTACGAAGAAGCCAGCGAACGTCATTTGGTATAGAGCTGAGAGCGCAGAGAGCAGGATAGCGATGCCGCCGTTTTGGAACAGGGTGCCAAGGAGGAAGTTCTGGCAAGTGTTTTGAGCCGATGACAAAGAGATAAAGAAACGATAGAAGACGAAGGAGCTTACAAATAGAGTCATGGCCAAGCTGTAGAGCACGATGATGAGCAGGAACTTGAAGAAGTTGGCCGGGTCGCTTGCGAGGCCGGCCATCCAGTAAGTGCTGCGACGATTAATTAACAACGAAATATCCGAAAGAAACGCCGCTCTTTCCTTACATAGTTGAAACAATAATGTTGGGTATCAGTCGGAGGGGTATCATGTCGAAGAAGAAACGAGAGAGGAGCCATGCTGTCGGGCTATCGTCGCAAACACAGATTCCATCGTCAGCAGATGTTGGTGGTAGAAAAAAATTTGCGTACCTGTAGTAACCACTAGAACGTTCGCGCAGGAAAAGCGGTCGAATTTCGACCATGTTGTACAGAGCACTGAGGGAAGAGAAGGCGATCAAGGCACCCTAGAAGGATGTTTCGACAGATCATCAGTCAATCTGAACTACGTCGACATGGGCAACAGAACCAGAAGCTTACAAGGAAAAACAAGCACCCCACACGCGATTGAAAGCCGGCGATCGTGATGCCTGTGTTGAAGTACAGGCCACCTGAGATAGTTTATCGACGTCAGCATCGCCCCAAACCCCAAAATAAAGAGAGAAAAGAAGCAGTGTACGTACCACAGAACACCCCAAGCACAGCAGCTACACCCACATGCGTCAAGAATAGGGTCTTATCGCGCTTTAGGTTCTTCCACTCTCTCCCACACAGGTACTCAAATTGTGTCAAGAACGTAGTTGCGTATCCCGTCCGTGCCTTCGTGCGTACAGTCTTCGCAGCACCGCCATTACCCAACTTGTTGATGTCGGGCGACCCCATGACCTTCTCCTCTTGGGACTGCCCATCGACTTCGCTCGTGCCCACTGTCGTGCCTGTCCCATGCGACTGCTCTTGCTCCTTCAGCTGTTGCTGATGTTGCACCTGCGCCTGGAACAGGCCAACCGGGGGGTCGTTCGCCACCTCGAGCAGGTACTCGGCGACGTTGTAGCCTTGTTGGTACGGCGGAATCGCGACCGAACCGGACTGGGAGATACCTGAGAAGTAGTCGGCGGGTGCGAACCCACCTGGGCCAGAGTAGAGTGCGCGTCCATGAGCGAGGAGCATGACGAGGTCGAATTTGTGGTAGAGTTGTGAACTAAACACCAAAGAACAATGTTAGAAATGGAAATTAAAAGGTGATTAAAACGAAAATACCTCGGCTGATGTATTGAAGCCACAATTGGCGTGCCCTCCTCCGCAATCGCACCCAACACGTCCGCAACCCTCTTCGCTGACACCGAGTCAAGCCCACTCGTTGGCTCATCCAGTAATAGCACATCCGGCTCAGCAATTAGCTCAAGTCCAATGCTCACCCGCCTCATCTCGCCACCACTAATGCCCCGTGCCTTTCCACCGCCGCTGGACACATCTCCAATCCTCTGGTCCTTGATCGACGAAATACCCAGCTTCTCGAGGAGGACGTCGACGCGTCGTCTCTTCTCAACGTCAGGGATCGACTCTGGCAGTCGGAGGCGTGCTGCGAAGAGGAGAGCTTCGAATACGGTCAGGGTGGCTGGGAGAATATCTTGTTGTGGGACGAAGCCGATACGAGGGGCATCGTCTGCATTGGAGGACGTAGAGTTGGAGAGCAGACCGAAGGTTCCGGAGACGATGCCTGACTTTGATTTGCCGGCAAGGATTTCGACGAGAGTTGTCTTTCCAGCACCTGAAGGTGGGTATATGCATCGGTTTCCTCGATTCTGAACGATAGAACAAACATACCACTTGGTCCAAGGATCGCCATCATCTTTCCGGGTTTAACCTTTCCACTGACATTATCCAAGATCACTTTGTCGTCGTTGACATCAGTCGATTCGCTGCCTTTTCGTTTCCCAAACAGGCCGAATAATGCGCCCTTCTTGCCTGCACCAGGAAGGATGTAGCTGAGAGAAGACCACTCCAACGACACCCTGTTCTTCTCGTACTCGGCTGCGTTCTTCCTTGCCAGCCGTTGCGTCCTTAGGCCGAGGGCAAGCAGTAGCAAGGACAAGAGAAGCAAGCCGCCGACGACAGCGAGCCCAGCGATAACCCCGTTGCTCAGAGGTTGAGCCGACTCCGCAGCTGTACTCGTCGAGTTGGTGCCGCCACCAGCACCATCAATCACATTCTGCCGTACGCACTCTCCGAACGTGCACCCATTGAGCGTCAGTCCATTCGCTCCGAAAAGGCCTTGCAAAGTTGCTTGTTGGAAATTGCACGTCGCGGTTCCAGTTGAGGCATCAACGGCACCGCAGTTAATGCTGAGCGTCCCTGTCAAGCCATCGATTGCTCTCGTGAGATCAGTGGCGGGAACACCACCACAAAACGTTGCTCCAGGCCTGCATGTGCATTGGAGGTTTTGGCATTCCCAATTCGCGCTGCCACTAGCTGTCGTCCCGAGGTCTTGGACGCACGAGTTCGCTTGGCAATAAAATTGTTCTACGCCGTCGTAGAACAGTTGGGCAAAGGCACTGCCGGCCGAACCGAAGGACGTCGTGTTAGGTATGGGGCTGAGGGTTGGCTGGAGCGTTCTTTGGATGTTCAATGTAGATGATAGGGGGTAGAGGGCTCGTAGAGTTGGGTTCTAATTCGGAAATTGACATGGGGTCAGCATGGGTGGGAGACTAGAAGACGGGGGAACGCACATCGACGCGACAGCTCATCTGGCTAGAAGCGTATACCCGGGCTTCTGTATTGCAGGTCATGGTCTCGTTGCCTTGAGCTCCCAAGGTCGTGGGATTGGCATCCACGGTGCCAGTGGATGCAAAACCGCTCTGGCATGCGTCCGCACTCTGGCAAACGTTGCACCCAGTCCCGATCCATCCGCTAGTGCAGGAGCAGCCTGCAGCGGTCAAGTTTGCGAAACTGCCTGGTGAAGCAGCGAGAGGACGTTGCGTCCCTTGAAAGATTGTCCCTCCGCACCCGGGCTGTGAACATGTCGCGCCTCCAAAACCTGTTGGGCATTGGCAGGAGGATTCGTTGGGTAGACCGTAATTTTCACAGGTCTGTGCGTTGGCGAAGATTGCGAAGAAAAGACCGAAAAACAGGCCCCTCTGCGAGATTAATATTGGCATGATGGGTCGTGAGAATGGCTGGTCTATGTGCAGAGGCCGTTGCGCTGAAACATGCACGCTGTGTCGCTCTTCGAGGACGCCGCTGCGCCGTCGCTGGCGCGGAAAGGAGGGAGAGAATGGGAGAAATGAGGAAGGACGAAAGCTAAGTACGTAGTCGCATTATGACATGATTTCGGCGATGTGCTTATCCGCATTGGGAACAAATGCACGTGATGCGCTTCGATGAATTTCGCATTCATGAAACGTCTTCTCCGACGTCCGTCTCCTGCACCTTCCTTCTCCACTGCTCTCATCCATTGCCGCTTACGATGTTCGGAAAGGTGCGCGACTAACTCGTTCTCGCGTTATCTCGGTCTCACTGTCCATCCTCGACGTAGATATCTGCTTGGTGGTCGCCGAGTCCAGTCGTGGATGACAAACCATTCGACCCGACAGACCCCAAGATGAACCCGCTCAACCCACAGGGCCTGAAGCCGTACGCCGTCGCCGTCTCGCTCAGGGAAATATCTCTTTGAACGTCTCTTGCTTCTAGATGTTGCGCGTGCCCGCAGACCAAGTCTGCTCGCGATGATTGCTTCCTGAAATACGACCCGTCCGAAGCCGAGGGCAAATGCAAGCAAGAGCTAGCCAATCACATAGCCTGCATGCGCAGCTTGGGATTCAAGGTCTAATTGGATAAATTATCGGGTCTTCTCACAACCCACGTCGTTCTTGCGAAGAAGGCAAAGAGGAGAAAAACGGAATGTCAGCATACCCGGGCACCGATGTTGAACTCCAAAGTAATGTCGCCCATTAACCCCATCTCAGCTTACTTGCTCTAGAATATTGTGCTTGCGCACACCTACCCCACCGGAACCCTAATCAATCTCGATGTATCATTACATTGCTATCCGTCCACCTACCACCTGTCAGTCCAAAGTCCCGGCCTTTGAAGCACATTTGGAGTACCCTTGAACTTGGTTTCTAGAACGTTTACCCCCTGTCCAAGACTGAGCTGCGTATGGTTAAGTGGATATGTGTGGGCGAGGAACGAACACATGGCAATGCTTACTCCATCTAGCCTGCAGGGTGGCATTTAGTCATCTAGATTGACCACGGCGATCTCACCTTATTCCACGCGACCGGAGGCAATTGTCCGCACCCGCGCCGTTCAACTCAACTCAAGGCAACCTTAAAGATTTTCCGTGACCACGACACTTACGACATACATCCTCGATCAACGTCGCTTGAGCGGAGGATCAGTCGTTTCCTACTACGCTCCCTCTTGAGCGAGTCGTCTATGATCAGAAAGAAGCCCATTGACGGTGATTCAGAGCACTGCACGTTTCGATATCAGCTCAATTTAGAATAAAGTTTGACGATATCAGGGCTTCCGGACGAAGTAGAGCAGTTGGACTATAAATTGTAGGGTCATGGGCGTAACATATTCCACAATGCACATATATGGTACAGGAATGTCGAGAAAATCAGAGCAATATCCAAGGAGACTGTAGACGAACACGAGGCGTAACAAAATAGACGGAAAATCGGGATGACGGAATCGATCTCGCCAGGAGGGAATGAGGCGCTGAAGAAGGAAGAAGTAACTGCGTAGCGAGAGAGCAAAGACGGAAGAAAGGAAGCGCATTAAATTTAAAATAAAAGGAGTAACAGAAGCACGCGAGCCTACAAGTGCACACGCACTGAAGGAAGTCAATTCCAAAATGGCGGAAACCATTGACTATGGAAAGCAAAACCTGTAAGGCACACTGTCGTCTGGGACAGAGGTGCCATTTTTGTCTGCTAGACAAACGTCTACGCGACAGGCCTCCTTAAGAGACCACCGACGAGGAATAGCAACTGCAGAAGCGTCCACAGGATTTGATGTATCCAGCGAGGATTTTTATCTTCTCGGAAGCGGCGGTGTACACCGTCTGAATGGAAATAAACTTTAGAACAAACATTTTCGAAGATGGCTGTTGGCATACCGAGCAAAAACTTTTTTCTTCGTTAAATTCCGCAGTACTTGTGGACAAAGTGAACGTGTCGAGTTCTGTAACACTGATGTTCTGGCAATATTGAGAGAAGTGAGAGAGTAGCATGGACGCGTCGTAGGCGAGAACTTACGTCGGGTTCGACCCCAGCATCGTACATGTACGAGACGTTTGGCCTGAAGTCCTCCGTCTTCTACGACGAACGCGCCGTAAGTAAACAATGTCTCTGAGAACGCGCTTGAGAAAAAGGCGCACCGTGATATCCATTATTCCGAGTGGGCCGTAGCGTGGACCCAGAGCGACACTAACATTCTCGCCACAGAATGGGGCCATCGTTGAGGACAGAAACAAGCTCCCTTGCGTACAAAACCCGCCTGAGATTGTTCGTCGATATTTATAGCCGCAAACAATGCGACACCAAGCAACGCGCGTCGCCGCTGAGCTTTGACGGTTGGGAAAGGAGCACAACGGTCGACGACGTCGGCGGAGGGAAATGTTGTTGTTGAGTTGGAAGGAGAGAGAGGGAGTTGTGAGAGGACGGAGTATCTAACAAACACCTTTATAGGGCAAGGGGGCACCCAAGTCCAGGTTTTCGGGAAGGAATGCCAGAAACAAAACCCACATGCGCTCCTATAACGATCCCGCGCATCAGCGCGTTTTTCATACCACTTGACAGGGCGGTGATAAAGTTAGCCCCGAACTGCCTGACTGTTTGGCCTCAAGGTGGTACCCTCCCATCCACCATCTCCAGGACACCCTAGTACGACCCCCAAAAATTCACACCAACATCTGGGAAAGTCGCAGAGGGCAGGGACTGCCCGCTAGTAGAGAATAGGCGCCGACTTGCCGAGTGATGGAGATCTCCCGAGGTGCGTTGGTGCGACTAGTTGGCGTCCTTGTATTTTATTGCACATCCCGACTAAACCCCCTCTTGAAGGTGCGGGAGCAGCATATTCGTCTTTAATCCACCAGAGAGCTGATAGCTGAATGGTGTAATTTCTTGGGGACGTGAACCACAATGTGATTTAACGTGTGCAACGCCGTACTCAACACCCCCTCCAGATTCGTTGTTCATCCTCAACGAACCGCTCCCCGAAATCCTCGAACTCCCCTCCACCCGCACAGCGGTATCGAGCAATCGGTCCTCCATCTGCACCGCGAAAGGAGGGACGTGATGGTTATTGCGAGACACTCCAGTGAGCGGAGTTGCAATGGCTAGGAATGTTTCCAACTACGATTCCCTCCACTTCGTCCTCGCAGCGGCAGACGTTCATGCGTTATATGCTCGAAGAACACGCTTTGGACGACCCTGCACCATGAGCTTTCCTCGTTGGATTGGCATGTTCTCCTTCTGAGCCCAACCCCGCCAGCAGCACTCGTCTGCCTAGTTAAACACCGTGCACCAGGGCCAAGACATGAACCGTCGACTCCCGGCCATCTTCCAACCCACCCGAGTGCCCTTAACTCATCCTAGCTCCTCGTCGACGCGGTCCACCACCAAGGCCTGCAAGAGTCATGGCACGTGACTTCGTCACCAAACGAAAGGGAGGACGGCTCAGAGTCACCGTTCACTTCCTTCCCCAACTATGATGTATGGACGAGTATTCATGCTTCTTAAGCAGTGTTCTGCGTGGGTCAACGATTTCCAACGAACCCGTGTGCGGAGTCACGGCCCAAGAACCAAACAAACGATGAAGAAACAGGCAAGATACACGGAGGCCAGTGGGGCCATCTGCAAGAGTTGAGCCATCACGGCCATAAGAAACACAGATGCAACGAAACGCCCTCCAGAAATCTTTCAATCCGGTGGGCAAATGCTGATCGGCGTGCTATGGCGGCTGGTGCAACTCGCGCAGCGGGCAAGCGACAGAGAAAGCGAACAGAGTGAAAGAAATAGACCACTCAGCTGAAAGGCAAAGGACGACCAATGACTGGCGAATTCCTCCGATGCAACCTGTTCTTGCTTTCGAAGCAGCCTGGTGTTCACGCACTTGTTTCCTTGATATAAGGGTATTGGCGAAGATTCTGTCAGGACACCCCTGAGAGAATCAACCCAGTCATGCCCCCCTTTCTTGCGTTTGAACTTTGAAAAAACTTGGTATTCAAGGCGATGGCCCTCTTCGGATGAGGGTATAGGGAAGATTCTGTCAGGACACTCCTGAGAGAACCAGCCCGACCATGGCGCTTCGGAAGAGGTACCAGGAGACCAGAAAAGCGAGGCAAACTGCTTGCCTAGCCGCCAGAACGGCAATGTCGTTCAAGGAGCCCAGCAGCTTGACGAGAGCAACGACATCGAGCAAAATTGGTTGTTCTTGTGATGTGAGGCCAGCCTCAGTACCGATGGATGTGCTGAGGCCAACGTCGATGGCAGTGAGTGGGTGTCCCAAGACAGCTGTCAAGGGGTCGAAATTTGACTTCGCCCTTCTATCGGCAGCTTTCACTGATTTTTGAGGTTGTCAATCAAAGAGAGGTGGGTAGCTAACCAGTCGCGGTGTCGTGCTTGTATTTCAAGTAATGTTGCTTCGTCAACGTTGAGGAGGACACTCAGAGGAAGACACACTTTTTCCCGCTCGGCCATAACCAGAACAATGCAAGCAAGACTTCAGTTCCAACACAATTTCCCTATCCACTCCTGCTTTGCACCCAGGTGCGATCTTTCTTTCATACTGCTTCGAGCTTGAGGGAGAATTGACGTTGACGACAGATCTTAGGAGGAGTTGCGACGACTCTGCCATCGCAAGGTGTCCCTTCATGTTGGGTTCTTCAGCGATCTTATGATCGGTCGTAGACGGGTTGCCATCCAGAATTCCAGTCACTGTAGGTAAATCACCATGTTGTAACAGCTGGGGGTGCTGAAGGACAGTGGAGAAAAGCAGAGAGCGTGGACAAATTGCAGAAGCCGGTTGACCTGATCAAAAAAGTCCGAAACGAAACGAAAAGGTAAGGTAAGTCAAGCCCCTAATTCAAGGGACCTAGAAGCCTCCCTGTGCGATTAGTGACTTACTTAGTGAAAGAATGCAAAAATCGGCCTGTTGAGAAAAACGACATATGGTACGTGGTCCAGTCGACCTCTGATTTTTTTTTGTTTTATTTTGGATTTTTGACATCAAACCAGACTTGCTATCGTGGAAGTTCCATCCTTTCTGGGCTTACTTTACGACTGCATGAAGGGCCGGAAAATTTACGTCGCATTTCACTCCATACACAAGGAATTTACTCTAGGTAGCTAAGAGATGTTTTCGCAGGTCGTACGAATGGTCTAATCGAATATCACATTTTCTGAGGCAGAAAGGACAGACAAGGAGGAAGGATTTTTGCCTGTCCGTGGAATATAAATCACAAGAGGATTTCCGACAATGCGGGGCTAGAAAAAAGCTTCAGAAAGCGAAGACAGCAAGAGATAAGAGATAGCAAGAGTGTAACAGGTTAATATGGTACAACGTTCATTCAAAAATGAGGTCAGCGAAGCACAATAGGTATGCCTCTGTTTAAGCCCTTGACTATATGTAAGAGCTTTGGGTTGTGGAGCGTTCAGTGACGTTTGGTCCAAGGGCAGATTTGGCAGCTGCGGACGAAAGACCCAAAGTTTCCTATTTTCTTCGAAATCGCAGTGCAGACTTTCTGGTAACAAAACAAGGCCTTAGAGAGCGGCAAAAGTACAGCAAGAAAACGGCCACATACCATGAAAAATCCCTTTTCGTCTTCGACCTCCGCAACGGACACGCTAAATGTGTCGAAGTCGATCGTGCTGACATTCTTCAAAACACGGCAAGAACCATGAAATGGAGGCAATAGGGCGGTCTGCGCTCGACTCACGTCGTTTTCATCGTCGTACGCGAAAGAAATTCTAGGACGAAAATCCTCGGCCTCCTAACAAGAAAACACGCCATGAATACTTATTCGTAGCCAGCTACAATGGACGGCATTCACCTTAAGCTGCGTCAATTTTGAAGGCACGTCATGCAAGTCGAGGGTAAACGCCACGTTCTCCCCACAATATCTCGCCATGTTCAACGAAGGGAGACGATCCTTGGAAGGCAGGCGGCGTTAACCACTCGTCGGTATTTGTAGAACAAACACAAGAGCCCGACAGCGAGCGGTGTGCGTAGATAGTCGAACAATGACGTGTTGGGCAGAAAAACAGCGTATTGGAGGTGGGAGAAAGGGAGGGAGACAAAGAACAGGCCCTGGGATTCTTGACAGTCTTTTATAAGCCAGACAGTCTTCCAAACCGTTTGGGAAGAAAGATCCTAAATAACCGCGCATCAGCAAATTCATAGCAGATGGTGATCGACCTATCCCTCGTACGGCATCTCCGCCTTCCTTCACACCACCAGCTTTCGATATCCATCTACCCTCAAGGCCGCGCCAGAAGATCAAGAAAACGAAGCCCTCGGCTTCAAGGAGGGCAGAGAGCCAGGTATGAGTGCTGGTGAACAAGCGATAATACCAAGGAAGGCCGACCGTTGTCCCAGGTACGCGAATTTCAACTTCATGGAAATTTCGATTGACATTAAAATCGCGGTCGAACAGCACGATCTTTCGTCTTCGCTATGCAACTTCTGGCTGCACACTCCAACGGCCTCCTTGAGACGATGGGAAAAAGACATCTGCGACCGCCGCTAGCTTTGAAGCGGCGAATTCTGCCTGCCTGCCTCATAGCTCGATACATCGGCCCACGGTCAAGGTCGACCATGTTGCGACGGAGCCACAAATATAGCCAGATCGGCCAAATGGACAAGAAATGATCCAGCAGACATCTGCGATGCCTTACCAGGCCCGGGTGATAGCCTTCAGCGCCTTTGTCGGAGAAAGACGCCCCAGGATGCGAATAAATATTCGCCACCGACTAGGGTGCCCCATAGACCCTCCCAGGAGCGCCATGCACCATTTCGGGTCCATTCCCAGGTGAACTGGCACCAGTGCATCCCTCTCCTCCTGACATCCTCTCATGCGGGCCCAATCCTATACTCCCTTCGTTCCCCCATCTGCAGCCTCCAGCTACGCTTACCAACGTGTCACACGCGTGACCGAGTCACCAAGAGAAGGCGAGGTGGACGTGAGTCATTCTCCGTCTTTTGCTTCCAACTATCATGTATGAAAATGCTCATGTTTGTTGACCAGGATGTCGTGTCCACCAACGTGTCTGAACACAGTGTGCTTCAACGCAGAATCAAGTTCAAGGCCCCAGAAACAAGAACGAAGGTGGAGGAAAACGTAAGCCGAAGGAGCAAGATGTAGAACATTTTCGAACAAGATGTCAACCGAAGCTGAGCCATCGGCCTTCGGAGGGGGTGGAGGATATAGTAAAACGCCATCCGGCAGCATGAAGTCCTGGAGGCAGCGGCCCTTGAACTAGAGCTCTGCCAGCTGTATCGCCTAGCGCAAGTTCCGGCAGCGAGAAATGAACGTATTGGATGCAAGAAGACGACACACCTGTGCGATGAAGGTTGGCCAATGATAGGGGAACTCGTCTTCTCGGGACGACAGCGGTTAAACCAACTGCTCTGTTGGGATGAAGGTCTTCATGCAAAGATACTGCAGATTGGCACCTGAGAGAATCGACCGGCTTTGCATCGCAGCAAGAGGCTCCAGAGGGTCAAGAAGCTGTGAATGTATGCGCTAGGACGGTGACGCCCCGAGTCCCAGATGTTCGAGAAATCGACTTGAAGTCATATTGATATTGTTGAATGCAATGTGCAGTGTGACCAAGTTTGACGATGGCACGCCGAGCTGGTCGTCGAGTGCGGCCATTAGCGGAAAAGATTCGTTGAAAGACGGACGATGTCCTGCCGGAGATTCTGGGGATTGCAGAAGGCCATAAAGAGCACTTTTGTCCAATGTTCCCTGAAGTCTGGTGTCGTTGATACAGAAGAGGTGGGCGGCGAACAGGACGAGGAGCAGTGCTAGATTTCATACAACATCGTTCATAGGTGCAGGAAGGAAGACCGCGTGGGCAGGACGTACTTTTCTCTGATTCATCCTCTCCAAGATCTCTCCTGACTGTATCACCGTCATTCCAACACCGAAGATCACTGCGGCTGGTCGCGAGTGCGATCAAGATCGAAAACACCCTCTTATCGAAGGTGAGTAGACGTTGAAAAATGAAGGAAGAAGGTCTGGTCAGAGCCATGGCACACATGTCTCTCGCTCGCGTCAAGCGTTGGTGGCAATCCAGGTGCAAGCGGGGCCTCAATTCCCATGATTTTTGCAGGGAGTAGTACGTGTGGTACAGCGGCCTGGACATACCAATTTGCTAATCGGCCGTCGAGCAGTGTGGAAAGACCGAGGTTGTGATTAAGGCGCGAGGGTCACGGCCCAGAACAGAAAACGCAAGTGCCCCTGAATATAATCGTCCTTGCCTCTCGACCTTTACGACCAAATCTACAACGCTGTGGTTGCTCCTCCAAAATTGATGCTGAACCTTTCAACACATGAATGATTTTCTCTGGACCTCAGCGCACAGTAATCTGAAACTGGACTTCCTTGGTCCTTCCGCGACTTCGAACGACGTTTCTCGCGATGCCTTGTGCCAGCAATCTACTCTAAGGATGGGAGGAGCGAAAAGCAACTCCCCGCGGAAGCCAACATTTTGCGAAGAAGGGACTAGAAGAGGTAAGAAATCCTGGGAAGGAAACCGCATCGCTCGAATAGCTAACCACCGCCTAAGAGCCCCTTCGATGCTAAGAACCCCTTCGATGTACCTTGCTCACCCCGGGCCCAGGTGGTGAATTCGATTCACATCCGGCCAATCGATCTCTCGCTTTCAGCCAACAACACGCCCCAGACTAGAGAAATTGAGGGAAATCCATCAGCTTCTCCGGTTATCTTTACCTCAGATTCAATTAACGCGGTTGGCTTCTCGTGAAGAGCTTCCAATTGCAATGCTCTGAACGTTAAGGCCCCTTGTTGCACCGTCGATACTAAAGGGAGCAGATGAGCGGCGCCGGTCCACCTGCCTGGCAAAAGGCCGTCAATTTCGTTCGTACCGCTGTTTGAGTGCGGTGATTTCGCTTATCAAGGCCAGCAAGAGTAGAAAACTACCATTTCATGGACTGAAGTGGTTCTATCCATCCTCTCTCCCGGTAAAGGACTGCTATGTTGCTTAGCGCGACCTTCACCTTTCCAGAGGCCTTCTCTGCTGAGGCTCTGGGTGATTTAAACGTCTTAAAGTTGGCATCTACTCTGTGCCTCGCCCTCGTTGTCTTCTACGTCTATCGCCTCTTTCTTCCGAGCCCAAAGGGTTCGATCAGACAGCTTCGTGGTTTCCCAGTGGCCACCGCATGGACGTTCTTCAGCAAGAGGACTGACTTCATATTGGGTCACTTCAAGGCATCTGCCGCTCCTCACTTCAGGTTCCAGGTCTTGCAGGTATGGTTGTCTCATCCATTCTCGTACAAGCGACAACCTGCTGACCGAACTGGCCTCTCTTAGCATCAAGTAGTGGCTCTGAGAGGGGAAGAGGCGCGGAAAGCGTTTTTCGATACGAAGAGCCTCAATTTCACCGAAGGCTACAAGATTCTTTTCGGTGCTGTAAGTGTTTTTGTCCATGACCTACAACATTATGAAATCAATCCCCATGCAGGCCCCTCGCCTCCAGGATATCGCCATCAATACTCATAATAGCGACGATGCCTCCTGGTTCAACAAGCACATTCTGACTCTGCTGGGCAAGAGACGTTTGACCGAGAGTAAGAAACCCCTGCCAAAAGCCAGACGCTGCCTCAAATAGCTGACATCTTCCATAGTGTTGCCGTCCTTGCTCGACGATGTCAACGTTCGCATGATAGGCTGGGGAAAGAAAGGCTGCTTCGATCCCTTCAAGAATATCTACGACGTGCGCATATCTCTCAGAAACCTGCTCTGAAATCGCCACTGACATTTCTGCAGCTCGTATTCCAGATGTCAGTTCGAATGCTGAGCTGCTCCGAACTCGCAAATGACAGGGCAACCCTCGACGAGTTGCAAAAACTCTACTGGCAGCTGGAAAAGAGTTCTACACCCACGGCTCTACTTCTGCCCTGGTTCCCAGGTCCTGCAAAGAGGCGAAAGAGGACTGCGACGAAGGAATTATTTACAAAAATTTACGACGTTGTAGAGGCAAGGAAGAAAGCGGCAATCCCGTCGTCCGATGCAGTCGACGTGTTGCTCGGCCAAGGCGATTCGACTACCAAGGTCGTTGAGGTAAGTACAACAATCGAGGAGGGAGGCTGGATTGTGACTCATTTACTCCCTTTCACAGTTCATCGTCCGCACCATTTTCGCGGGTGTGGTCAATACTGGCATAACCTGTGAGCACCTGGTCACCCATCTCGTGCTAGTCTGCTCACCATTTTATGAAGCCTGCTGGGCACTTGTCTACCTAGCTTCGCACGAAGAGTGGATGGTGAAAGCGAAGGCAGAGGTCAATTCCCTCATCGAAAAACACGCCAGCACCCTGTCCACCGAAAGTCTCGCGAAACGACTCGCCACAATTCCCATTTCAGCCTGGGAGGACGAGATGCCCGTCATGGAAGCCGTCATCCGCGAAACCCTCCGTGTCACGTTTACCAGTACACTCCTCCGCCGAAACGTCGTTGACGAGTTCAACGTGTCGAATGGCACGATTCAGCAGGGCGATTTCGTCGCCTACAATGTCGCCGACGTGCACCTGAACTCGGAAATTTACACCAACCCGTACGAATTCGATCCTGGCAGGTACGATCCAGGACGCGAAGAGGACAAGAAGACCACTTTTGGTTTTGTGGGCTGGGGTGCTGGTAAGTCTCAAGTTAGGCATCTTATGTGTAATGCTGCTGAAATGAACTTGTGAAGGCCGTCATCCTTGCACCGGGATGAAGGTGGCCAAGTTGGAAATCAAGGTCATTGCCGCTATGATGTTGGCGGGCTTCGACTTCGATGTCGTCGACAGGAATGGGCAGCAAATGATGAAGATTCCAGTTCCAGATAGAAACGACATTCATCAGGTTTGTTCATTGTATTCACTGCCCGGCTTTGGATTGTACAATCTAACGACGGGCTCGATCGGTCAGGCTCGACCTGTTGGAGAGCCGTGCTTCTTCCAGTTCGAAAGAATTGTCGACTGATATGCCTGTGATAGGCTGTACTGATAGTATGTCCATCAATTCATGACTTCCAAAGTTTGCCAGGGTGTCAGCGTAGTTGCGCCCGTGGGATCTTCATGTATGCATGTATATTGGATTGTCGAATACCGATGTACGAATCAACATCGCCTCAGTTGTATCTATTGCAATTGTTCACCTCGTTTGCTGAGCCATGTAGCAACAGTATTCTCGAGGCCATGGACCATTATATCTTACGCAGACGGTCTATCCGAGTCTATGCAGGGGAGGCAAATCCCTAGGACGCTCTATGCGAAGCAGCAAGGGCGGTTCGGTATGGTACATTCAAGTAATATGTCAAGATGTTAGATATGTATATGGCACAGTAGATCGCAGAGCAATAGAGTAGTAGGATGACGGAGGATGAAGGATGACAGACATTTCGCAAGAGGGTCAAGCCCAAGAAGATATATAGCTGTAGGATGAATTTGTCAAGGCCAGAAATCTCATTCAAAACTCTCATATGACGGCAGATTTAAGATCAAAATGGACCGGACACAGAGTTGCAGGGAGGGAAACATAAAAAGAATGTTGTTCTTGTGGAAATGGCATCAAAGACCCTCTTAGCGAGTCAAAGAAAGTATCAATGATGGCACAAGATTTCTAAGAGGTGAACAGGGAACCCTCACCAGGAACAGGCCTTTCCCCTTGAGCATGGAGATAAGGACACTGACTGCATTGACGTTGATTTGAATGACAGGCTGTGAACACAGAGGTTGAGCTACCAAACCTGGCTGACAACTTCGAGGAGTGAACTCACATCAGGTTCGGCAGTGACATATGCAAATGAGAGACTAGGACGACGATCCTGCAACTTCTGAATTGGAAAATGAGGGCATAAGATACCAGACGAGAGAGCCAACGAAACAATTTACTTGCCAGGATATGTCGTGGTTTTCCTTGGGCATTCTGAGTGAAGTGAAAACGGTGGTTCAAATGATAAACCGAGTCCACGCTGTTTTTGCTGGTGCTCAGCGAATAAACAGAATAGCAGGGGGCCTGCATTGATGGTGTTGGTGTTGATATTTGTAGAGTAACAACAGGAACGTGGTGGCTAGCACAACGAGCAGGCTGGCGAAAACGAGCGTGATGGGCAACAGAACAGAAACTCCAAGCAAGGAGCGAAAAGAAAGGAGGGATGGACCCTGAAGCAGCCCAAGGCAGACTTTATAGGGCCGTGAGGAACCTAAACTCAAAAATAGGAAATGTAGAGGCGGCCGACTCGAAATCCGCCTATGCTTCTCCAACCCCACCTGAAGTCAGAGTCGGCCGCATCTTGAGTCGGCCGCCCCGACCAACATACTGTGGAAAGACAATGTCGTTGTATGACCGATAGTAGCTTCCCCATGTTTCTTAGCCATTGCCATCAACATCTCCCCAATCCAAGCACATTTTCTTGTATCCTGGCGAAGCACTGCATACCCCAAAGCATTTCTATCCCGAAATTTACCACAGCCATTCGACACCTGCATGCTGAAAGCCCTCTATATGCAGCAAGACAGCCATGAAAGTCGATCATAGCTATAGGCTACGCGTCCGGAGAGGCTACGCATCGGACGCGCTCACCGTGTCATTCAACTCCTCCACCAGGCTCTATTTCCCGACCATCATGTATGGAAAAAAGCTCATGTTTTGCAAGCAGATTGTGTCCGAACGTGTCCCAGCTAGGCGTGCTTCAAGAAGAACCAAGGTCCAGGATCTCCGAGGAGAGACAAGCAACTGCGAGCCACCGACGACCAGAGCGATTACAGCGATACAAAGAAGTCAAGATGCCAGACCAGCCACCGGGATTAATACAACCTGGGCTTTCCGCAAACCTGGAGCTCTTGAATGTCCTGGACCAACCCCAGTTGTAGAAAGCCGCGGAAGACAAAAAGACTGGAATAAGAGAAAAACTCACCGACTTGAATTGCTGGCGAGCTGGCGATAGCTCGGCGCTCAACGTCTGCTGCTTGATCTTGCAACAGAGCTGCTCTGAGCTGCTGCGCTTCTAAGAAATGTCGAGATCTGGCTGCTCGATTTTGAGCCGAAGATGCCATCCGGACATCAATTTCTTCGACGGGGGAAAAGGCAGGTCGTCGACGGCGAAGAAGCCCTCGAGCAACCATCCAAAGGCATCCAGAACGTCCTGGGTGCATATATTGTTGAAGCCAACATCCCAGGAGTTGACCAAATCGATCCGCCATGTCTTCTTCACCGTTTTTTGAAGGTTCCAAGACCATTGGCCAACTCTGGGGTTTTAGAGAAAACGGGAAATCCCTTCGAAATGGGATCTTGCTCCTGACGACCAGAGGTTGCCGTGGAGTGACTTCGCCGTTTTTTCCTCGGTGGTCAGCAGTCCGTCGTGGAAAGTCGGTGTAGGCGCTGAGAAAACACGTTTGTCGACCAGTGATACAGGTGTCCGAGGGTTCTGGATGGGTTATCTCGTTCTGGTGGTTGCTGTTGACAAAGACGTGCAGAGGACGTACTGTGGATCAGACTCGTCCTTTCCTCACCACGTTCTTCCTGACCCAGCCGAGGATCAACGTCAACCCTCAGTGCATCTCATACACCCGCAAACCCTCCCTGGAGCCCTTCGTCGCCCTTCGTCAGCGGTGACGTTGAGTGACGGTCAGGGTTGAGAGGCAAGCTGGTGCACAAGGCCGACCTCCGACCTGCGAGACGCCCTTGTAGCTAAATCTTCGTTTGGCGTCTTGTAGATTTCAAGCATTAATAGGTAGGTGAGGTTCTTAAGGGAGGATCGTCACTGAAAGGCGCCAACCAGGCCTCAGAGCGGTCGTGGAGGCGGGGTTCAAAAGAGCCACCCATTTCGATCACAAGAATTGCGGATATTCCCAATTCAAGTAGCCCCTGAAAGTCGCCGTTTCCGCACAGATAGTGCCTCAGCGCAATTGGTAGTCTCTTGGGTTGTAAGTGCGTTCTTACACCCACGAATAAGAGCGTCGAATTGCAAACAATCCGTCAAAGTTGATCAAAGTCGATTTCGCAAAGTTGACAGGCACCTCATGTCATCCCGCAATCCTCAAGGCAATACATACCAAATCGAAATGCAGATGGCCAAAGTCGAAGACATTTAGTATGACGACCAGCACATTCCGAGAGGCCTTTCAACTTTACAGTGCACCGTCCTTGAATTTCAGGCTGTCTTTGGCTGAGGTATTAGAACCGGAATCCGAGTCTGGAACCTTTGATGAGTCGTCCGCGTCGAGCATTTCGCTCTCAAAACACCACAGATATTCGTTTGAGTTGAGGACACTGTATCATCCAAGTCCGTGCCGGGCATGTAAGCATGTTATCTACTTGTTCTAGTCATGATCCCTGAGATATTCAACACAGAATGGTTATTTCCCGAGTGTCGACACAAGCCTTCGATCAATCAATGACAATCATTGGAGGTAAATACATCGCAAGGATTTTTTTGGCAAGTGGCCTTCTAATATCACATACTCGGATTATATGTATGGTACATAGTAACGAAACCGCTATGGTACATTGAGCAAGAGGCAATAATCTAGCGTGCATAGATGGTGGGGAGCTGTGGGCAAGATTTGGGATGTTGATGGCGAACATAGTACGAAGCGGGAGACGATAGCAATTCCATATGAACAAGATGACAGACTTCAAGAAGTCGATAATCGGCGGCTGCGCGCCTTGAACTAGTCAAAGCCCAGAATCTTCAAATCAATGAAGCAGGCGACCTGATGCGGTCAATTAGTAAGACCGCGAGCGAGAGCTGCGCGGGAGGAAGCAGAGGAGGGGGTCGAGTCTCTCGCGGACGGTGGCAAGCATCCTCTGTATCATTGAGAACATGAGCCGCAACATAAGATAATTTCTTTCCAGAACAGCGGACGACGCACCCGGAATCGTCCTTTCTCCTCGAGGATTGAGCTCAGAATGCTAGCGGCATCAAGGTCGAGCTCGTCAATAGGCTTAAAATGTAGAGGCTGAGAATCCGAACGTGAGCAGATCATCAGGACTCACCTCCGGCTCAGCAATGGCATAAGCAAAGGAGACTGTAGGACGAAGATCTTGCGTTTTCTGGGTCGTTGGAGGACCGAGAGTGAGCCCTCGCGGAGAAGATTTGAAAAAGCCCAGCTCACCGCAATACGCATAGGCTTTCCCTGGATTCTTCCGCTCAAACGAGAGCGGCACTTCAGCTGATGAGTTTCAATGACCATGTCCTTCAGCGAGTAAACAGAAACTTGAGTTGGCAACATTGTGCGAGGCGGCGTCGATATTTATAGCAGGAACAGGGGCGCGACACTAACACGAGGCGCAGGCGGGGCAAAACGAGCGTGGAGGGCGACTGGCTGGCGGTGGAAAGTAAGGGAAGAAAGAGAAGAAGAAGAGGGATGCCGACGAAAGATGGGCGCCTCTTATAAGTCTGCGGGTAAGCCAAACTGAATTTCGGGAAGCAGAGAAAGCCCGCTCCTCAATTAAGTATGTGCATAACCAGTTAGTGGGTTGTCACTTCATGTCAAAGATGATCAACAGGCACGTTATTGTAACTCCATCATTATCACCGCCGGTTTCTTGACTTCCAAACCGACCTCCTTTGGTCAAAACCAAGTCGAAACCAAAGCATCCTGACCGATTCCCGGCCGCACGTCCACCCCCGAAACCAGCCAACCAGGGTTCTCAGCTGTACCGTGGAATTGCCTCCATGTGGTCAGAACCGCTACCCATCTGCTGGTAAACCCTGCTGGCGGTTATCCATCTCGTTCTCAAGCCCGCGGTCCCCTCTGTCAACAAAACCAGGCCAACCAAGGCTGAGCCCAGTCACCGCGCAGGTCTAGTGCCAGACTAATCTCTCTGTCACCGTTCCCGACGTCGCACGCGCAAAGAGTGGCTGGTGGAGGCGAAGTTGCCTGGACGTAGAGGGAATACGTCCTGTCGGACCTTCCTTCCCAAGCCCTATCCTCCTGCTCCCAGCAAACCAGCCAAGGCGTCCAGACCACCAGAAGGCCTTCAGGGATGCACCTTCCGTCCAGAGAACAGAGCCCGAGCTCGACAACCACAGGTGCTGTGCTGCTTCCCCCAGCATCATTAGATATTGAAGCTATCGCAGCGTGCGTGGCTGCCCAATCAGAAGCACGCATTTGAGACCAAAATAATCCCCTCCTGGAACCCCGTCCACCGATCCCTATGAGGTCACCACAAGCCAGCTGGACCTTTGCCTCACGCCGCAAGCATCGAATGGTGGACTCGCACAGGAGTGACGCCTTTTCTGGCATGCGTGACTCGCAGCGTCACGCACGTCACGCAGAAAACCGGAAGCGCTCCCTCGGTGAGTCATGCACGTCCTTCGACTGTATAACAATGCTCGTATTTTCGGACAGAATTTTATGTGCGCAAACATGTACCAGCACGGTGTGATCCTCCAATAGCCTTTATCAAGACCCAAGATGTCACAGCGCAAGAATCAAAAGTTTATTCTGCCGACGAGGACGGATTCTGCGACATTGCAAGTCGTCAAAATGCAACGTTATTATGAAACCCGAAGCTCGTGCAGAGCTGGAGCTCTTGAATGTGCAGAAATGTCTTTTGTGGCAGAAGAGCGGCGGAAAAGTCGAAGAAAGGAAAAAGGAACGAATCATCAAATTGACCACTCACCAATGGACTCTCTGGTAATCCTGAGGTCCTGTCTTGAGGCCTCTCGGAAGTGCAGTCTTCTTTTTTTGCGCCATACACTGGATTTTTTTCCCGGCGACGTCGCCGTCTAGATCTTCGTTTGTCCCCTCATGACCGTCGCCGACAACCCAGAGCTCTTGCAGACTTTGTTGTTCAGAAAAGGCAGGGCGGACGATGCACAACCGGTAGTATTGTCGCGTCAGGTTTGAAGGCCCGGAAGCCATCGACGGAGATGCAAGCTTTCCGCGTGTCGAAAGACAAGTCTAGCTCCAAGCTGAGCAGAAAATTCTGCCTTCACCAGTTTAAGAGAGTTTTCAAGCACGGTTTGTGAACATCCAGGTCCCTTTTGGTTGACAGCCAGGTGTCGTCCTGAATTGTCGATTTTCTGGGACAGAGTTCAACCTCAGTTTCGAAGAATATAGGCCGCTCCTCTCGTCAGAACGTTGCTGGACAGGAAAGCTTGAACGACGCACCGATGCTCCTTTCTCCTGTCCGCACTTCATATACGCAGGCTTTTTTCTCTAGCTACGGCGTCCATCCCTCCCACAAGCGAATTTCTGCGGAAGCCTCGCCCCGTTAGGTGCTGCCCTTCGTGCTGCGGTTGTTCAAGAAGAAGATGGGCAGGAAAACGGCGAAATGAAGGCCAGTGGGTGACGCCGACAATAGCTAGCCTCAAGCTCGAGAACTTGAGCTTCTCCTTCGCCTGCCCAACCCGAGGAAAAGCAGTCCGTTGCAGGCGAGTATTGAACCTCGTATCATAGAAGTTGCCGCTGCTGAACGGTGTTTGAACAGGGCCCGAAGGCGTGGCAATGGAAAGGTCGGAAATACGCAAAGAGTCACAGCTCTGATCAGTGGTGGGTCCAAAACAAGCGACGGAAGTAAATAGGGTCATCGGCCCCTCGCTCAGTAATTCAATCGAAAATAACTCAGTTCAGAATTTTAGGCAAGAATTTGAACATGGTAGTTATTTTTTCGCTTTCTAAACGCCGTCGAGTCGCAGCTGTTGGTGAGAGGAGCCATCACATGCAACGCCAGCCTCCAGATTTGAAAGGTTCTCCCTCATTAGCTCAAGAATCTCTTCAGGACACCAGGTTTCGAGAAGGTTCACACCGACAAGCATAAAAATTCCGGAAAAATCTAAGGTATGGTTTAATTCCAATACTTAATATTGTGAATTTCTTAACCTTGTCATTGTTGTTTTACATCTAGAAAACTCTCCAAGACACGCTGTCTGCCTGTCTGAAGTGATTCATACGCCAGAGTCGCAACTCAACCTCCAGTCAGAATGTCTGAGGACAAATTTCGGAAGAAATGTTATGTATTCAAGCATGCGCAGCTGGTTGCCAGTGACTCGAATTTTGGTACGGTAGGAATGTAAAGGCCTTTTGTGCAATAGTTCAGGGCTGTAATTACTAGTTGGCTGTAAGCAGGAACTCGCGTAGATCGGTCAATTGGAACATTTTTCCTCTTAGAAAGAAGCGAATGGGCTCAAGAAAATTAAATGAGATGGAAGGAAACAAGAGCCACCGATTTAACCTTGTGCCTCGTTAGTAACAAAGGTTTGCCACTGAGAGCGACGAGGTCGAAAGGAAAGGATGAAGCTCGACATGAGTACCAAGCTCCTCGAAACCGCGTACAAGAGGCTCTAATAATCACCTACATGAGACCGGACTTCATTCATCGAGAAGGGAAAAAGACATACTGTCAAGAAGCCTTCTTTGTATGCATCGTTGGTTGAGACGCTAGATATATTTGTCCTTTCTTCAATGGTTATCTGGTAGCACCAAAATTTGACAAGTCCAGGAGAGCAAGGAGAAGAGGACGTACGGTTGCCGTTTCACACGAATACGACGGATAGCGCACCAAATCTTCGTTGCTTCGTCCCTACGAACTCGTCAATGAGAGGGACGCTACATGACGCCATGGATAAATGCCTCATACCGTAGCCTCTGTTGGCTTCCACCAGACATCTCGAAGCGAACGTGAAGGATAACTCAACTGACGAGCGATAGTGACAATTTGCCCAGATTTCCGAACGAGAATTAACGAAGGACAAATATCCTTGTGCGGTGGCATTGAAGGAGTAAGCGCCGGTATTGATACAGCAAGAATAGGAGCGCGGCGCCTATAAGTGCCTGTAGACAGGTCAAAACGAGCGTGGTGGGCAGCGACGGGCGTGCTGGTGGTGGTGAATGAGTGAAAGAGAGAGAAAACGACCCTTACGAAGCTCGAGAGCCTTTTATATTGGTATCCCAAACTCAGAATTGAATTTCGGGAGAGTAACGCACGCCCTGCTGCTAAATTGAATGAGCACATCAACATAAGGGTGGAAAAATGTCATTTGATGGACAGGTTCACTTGCCCCGAGTTCCCTCTCCGACACCATCCGTCGTCCCTTTCCACTCACCTACCTCCTCTGCCCTCGTTGCTCAAATCCCCACATTCCAATCAACAGCTGTTGAATTTCGTTCCTCCTATCTTCTCGGAAGGACCCAGAAGACTGCGCGTTTTAATTCCCGTCCCTTCTCACAACGGCTGCGTGCTATCCCTCTTCTGAAGGAAACATCGAGGCAAGACCTCTTCCCAGGATCCACAGATGACAGCAAGGCTCCGAAGAGATACGAGAAGTCGCGAAACTATCAGATTGTTCCAGCCACAACCTCCAGTACAACCGCGGAGGCTCAAGCGGTCGTCCAACAAGCGGTTGCAAATATTCGAGATAAGGACGAGGGTCTGGAGTACGACACTATCCAAAGACTCACGGACGCCACTGTAGCAGGCCGAAAGCTCCCTCCACATCGTAGGCTATAGCTTCCTCGGCCAACCAGAGCACCAAAATTGGACAAGGCTCAGGTCTTCCGAACGTATCTTGGATCGCAAACACAGGCATCCCGTCCAGAACCGAGAAAACACCCTCAGAATAGAGCACCCCCTTCACACAAGCCTTCCAGACTGCGGCAGAAAACCTCCAGACCTACGCTAGTAGTTGCTGGGACTGCCCTCCAGGCATTCGGACGCGCACCGTGACCAACATGTCACAACGAGACGGAAGCATCGAGTGAGTCATGACAGTCCTTTTCTCCCAGCCATCATGTATGAAAAAAATGCTCATGTGTACGAGCAGGATATCGTGTGCATCCATGTGCCTGAACCAGTGTGACTTTCCAAGAAACCAGCTGAAAGACCCCAGAGGATTTCGGCAAGAACCAAGACATAAGAACCAAGAACGACTCGAGAGTTTGCTGGCGACAGGGATGGCATCTACGGGCTGGGAGATTCCACAGGGTTCGACCCAGAGACAGGACCCTAGAGGCGTTGGGCTAAAGCTCCTCGCCTCTGGTGCTAACTTTCGCAAAACAAACACCATCGAGCGGGAAATTCACTTACTCCTCCAGTGGAGTTCCTTTCGCCGGACGCAGCGCATGTCCAGCTATCTGGCGACTCCACTTTTCTAGGCTTCGGGCCCTTCAAAAGCCACTTCTGGCAACCATGCCTGAGATTCGTCGTATAGAGGCGAGGTTACTGAATACCGACGTGACGTCAGGGGTGCCTTCCTCCAGAACGTAGAATGCAGGGTCTAGCTGTCGGCAGCATCTCCAGGATAGACGGCGGCTGTGAAAAGTGTCGTCGCGGCCGCCAGGAAGAATTGACAACACAAGAGGTCCAGTGACTCTCAGAGAGCGGCGAACGATCGTCGATGGGTTGCCTTCAATTTGCCTGAGGTTACAAATCTCAAATAGGTCGGAAAACTCCTGAAATCTATCCCCGACTCTGAGGCTGTGCTGAGGATTGACATTGCCGACTTGTCTGGGGAACGGTCGGGCGTCGTTTCTCCTCGTTAAGGAATCAAGAGGAATTGTCCAAACTTGGAAAGCAATGCGTCGGCCAGAGCTCCATCACCGAACCAGTATTTGGCGTAGTTGGCCAAGGATGCTACCGAGGACGAAGACGAGAATATGGAACGTACCCGGGACGTACGATGCTGCCCAGCTTCAGTATTACTCTCCTATCGGCTCTCGACCGTCTCGAGCCACAGACAACCACCCCGCCCAGCACAGAATCCAAGAATTAACCTTCCTATGCATACGGCGAGCACTTTGACTCTTGGTTTATCGAGGTAAGTCATAGACCGTTGATGTTGCGACTTTGAGACGCTGAGACCATCTGTCAGGAGTCTTGCGGGTCTTCATCCGGGCTTGCAAGCCACTTGACAGGTCGGTAACTGATAAAATGAGGATAGAAAAGCTATGGCTTGCTGAATGATTGTAATAGGAAGGAATGCGAGCCAGGTGAGTTTGCGAGCTGTGGCTGGCGGGGTTCCAAAAGTAGTCCAAAACAAAACGCGGGGGCAAATGAGGCTCTTGGTCTCGAACACTCAACAACATAGCAAAAGGGCCTCTTTGACCCCTCTCAATCAATTTACTCGCCGTTGGACCCTCCAGATAAGACGAACGGCGTCCTCTGTTGAGAATTTCCACGCTTCTGCATTCTCGCCTCCCAAATTCAAATCGAGAGATAAAGGCGATTTCCTCAAGGATGTCCAACCCTAAATTTCTTGCCGTTATTCCAAGCTTTGGGGCTCAAAAATGGTTAACGACGTTCAGCCTTTGCCTTCTCTAAACCCCCGCGACATCATGGACAGAACTCCGCCAACCGCGCTGTTTGTCATTGCATTGGTCTAAACCCTCGTCTGGACGCGGTTTTTTTTCCTGGGTAGCGCTCTGGAAAGCTGTCTGAAGCTATCGAGGGTTCTCTAGTATTGTTGGCTAACGTCCTGTCCCAAAAGGTGTGTGCTCTTACTTTCAATCCTCATTCTAGCTATGTAGGCTAAATCAAAAGTCTTTAACTAGGTCACGAAGAAGACTTCAAACCCTACGTTTCTCTGCTTCGTAATCGGAAGAACGGCCAACCTGGTGTCAAGTTGTATCCACTCTTGAAGTTCTCAATCGTCCAAGCCGCCCAGCCAGGTCACCTATTTCAAGAGCGCATATATCTATGTTCAGCGACCACTACCGCCTCTCTAGGACCAACCTATCGTATTTGTGCTCCTTCATCAAGAACGACGAGAAAGCTTAGGCTGAACGTTGAAGACAAATGAATACCGACCACAACCACCCTGAATTTGTCTGCTCACACCGCGAATGGCTAAGTAACATTTGCGAAGCCGCAGATTCCTTGTCAACACGCTTTTTTGATTCAAGAATCCGACCCCGTCGCGGCGGCCGACTCAATACGCGGCGCTCGTGAACGATTCCCCGCGGCGAGACGTGAGGCATTTTTGCGGGGCAGCTATCGATCAAGAGTCTAGATATCATTCAACTGCATTGGTATTGTGAACTTACGCATGTACGTCGTCCTGATACAAGCCAAAACCTTGAACTAGTAAAGCAGCTTAGAAAACACAACAATTGTTCGCGACGTCGACTACAAACTGAGAGCGTGCAAAAATAGTCCTGAAGTACATGGTCCCTACATGTGTAGATATGACGTACTTCTACCTATCATTTTTTTCGTAATGTCGTAGAATCCAAAAGTGTCCATTTGATGTCCATGGTACATGTCAGTGCACTTGAATGAGAAAAGAATTCGTTTGGTGACTTGAGATAACCATTGGAGTCGCCGTTGCAATTGGCGGCATGCGGTAACGATTCGTTTATCTGCTAGGAATTGGTGGATAAGAGACTACCACTTAGAACCCGTATCCTTCAGTACTCACAGTCCGCAACCTGAGTTGGCAATCTGAGCAACGTCGACGGGAACTCTCCCAAGTGCTACCGCCTGGCCGTTCGTCAACTGATTCATGGCGTTCAGGCCGATGTTGAAATCGCCACGAGCAACATCAATAGCAAGGACGTTGATGCTCCTTCCGTTGTAGGTCAAGCGCCAGCAGGTGCCACAGGCAGGCGAGTTCCATCCCGTCACGGCGGGGGCACCACCGATGCGGGGGAAGCTGGGCAGGGAGCCGAACGTCGTGAATCCCTTCGTGAGGAGGCCGTTGGTACCGTCGGAGCACGCGACGGTGGCGAGTGACTGGCCGGCGTTGTCGTAAACCGTGTCGTAGCTGACATTGACGGCGTAGATGACGGGGAGGAGAGCAAGAGGAGCGAAGATGGTGGAGAGCTTCATGGCGCGCGGTTAGGGTGGTTTGTAGGAGGTTGTGGGTGGTTGTGGAGGCTTGAAAGAAACGAATGAACGCTTGCTCTCTGCTCTTGCTATTGGGTCCCTTCTTATACTGACCTCTGAGGCGACGATCCAAGGATAGACCGAGGAGGACCACATGGCCAACGATCCCGAAAATACCTGCTTCGTTCCAAGAGGTCCCCAGACTGGTCTATCCGACAGACGCAAATTACGTCGTTATTTTTACTCAACGCACATAGCCAGACCGAAGCCGCGGTCCAATACAGCAAGACCGGAGCTCAGTGGGTCGAGGGTGCCCCTTCATGGTCCCGTTTCAGGCGGCCGTAAGAAGTGGGTGCAGATGCCGGCGAAGACGAAGCGGTGCTGTTTGGCGATGACGGGAGCAGGTGAATGAGTGGCTCTCCCGAGCCCTCACGGCGCCCTTGTGACCTACGCATCGGGGCATGCCTGGGCGTCGAAGCTCGAAAGAATACCATTGTACGGCACCAACCGAGAAAACAGCATGACAAGAAGGAGCGGCATGCCCGTGGACTATGATCCCGAATCTTGGGAATTCTAATGGATCATGAGCCCTAATGTGCTTGATTCTTGGTGCCGATGTTAGAAGTGACAAAAATCAAGGGCATTGCTGGCCGTGCTGGTGCTCCAGCTCGCTGAGAAGGACCCGGGTCTAGTGAAATGAAGCAAGGACGGCGAGAGTCAGCAGGGAATATCATCGGCAGGCGAGCTTATTCTGTGTCAGATGGTAGTGGTTCTAGCACAAGTGAGTCTGCCGTCGGATGAACTTGATGACAACCGCACAAAGCCGGGGAAGATAATAGTCCCACTACGTCATTTCAGCCTAGCCACATGAACTATCTCGCTACTGTAAATTACAGAATACAGCATCCTTTCGAAATGTATGCAAGCACAAATGTACTACCCTTAACGAGTCCTTCTGGGCTCTTGAGGCCGAGAGTTAACCGCTGGATTATCTGGGAACATTTATGAGAATATATCTGGGCTGCTATCATTCACTAGGAGATACTTACAATCCGCAAGCCGAGGCAGGGACTTGGGCAGCAGTAACAGGGACGATTCCGAACTGAACTGCCTGGTTATTGGTCAACTCGTTCATCGCAGAGAGGGCGATGTTGTAGTTGGGAATAGCGACGTCAATGGCGGTTATGACAACGCTCTTCGAGACTCCTTGCGGGTTGGTGTAGGTCAAGTTCCAGCAGGTGCCGCATCCTGGCGAGTTCCAGCCAGTGACGGCTGGGGCACCGCCAATACGGGGGAAGCTGGGAAGGGACCCGAAGGTCGTAAAGCCTCTCGTGAGGAGGCCGTTATCACCGTTGGAGCATGCGACAGTGGCGAGAGATCCCTTCGGGTTTTCATACACAGTGTCGTAGGTCGTTTTGACTGCGTAGATAGAGGGGATGAGAGCGAGGGGTGCGAGGAGCGTAGAGAGCTTCATGGTTGTTTCGAGAGTATGTGAATACGGAGGACGGCTTGCCTTGAGTTCTGGAAGTGACGCATTGGAGACCTTTTTATACGTCGACGATGGCCTCTGCAAAGGTAGGCTCCGAAACCGCATAGGTCATAGAGGCCGAGATGGAGATGGGTACCTCGAATTTCAAAATCATAAGACCTCCAAGCCAAAAATAACCGCGATATTTCTGTCACAGGTGCGCGCCTTCCTAGTTAAGCTTGTTGACCCTTGAACCAAAGGAGTTGACTGAATTGCACGGGCTCGCAAGTGCTCCAGGCAGGATAAGAACGACCGCCGATGCCGCTCAAGACGCGCTCAAGACGCACTCCAAGACGTCAGTGGTGAGTTGAGAGGTACTTGTGACCTTCTGGCCTGAGATATTTGAATGTTAAGAATCAGAGAATACCACGGCGGCTCCCTGGACCTCGAGAAATAGACTGAACGAATGGAACGGCATCTCGTCGAATCGGTGAAGCGGTTATGTTAACAATGATGATCGATGATCCTTGACAAAAATCAAGGCGAGGGGTGACCGCTATGTTTACGACGGGCCCGAGAGTTTCATGGCGCCGAAGCTTAGAATGGATTTGTCGGAGAGGTCGTGGTTCTGGAGGAACCCAGTTTCGGCACCTCCACCCCTATCGGACCTTGCCGTACAAAGCAGGGCAAATATCGACATAGCCACATTACATAATGTTGGCCATAGTCTTCACATCCAAACAAGGTCATCGTCACTGCGCGCTGCGACTCCGAGAACACGACCGACGTTCTCTTTTCCTTCACGACTGCTACCACTATGTATCTTCGACGCCCCGAACGACGGCGAAAGCTTACGACTACCTCCTGTATCGTGGCCGCACTCACTCTTGCGACTCCTGGACTTGCGATTTGGCCGTTTCCTCCGAAGCGGTTCACCGGAAACTCACTGATTAATGCCGGTTCAATGGGGTTGAAAGATGGTGGAAGGGTGGTAGCCTTCGGGGACTTTGACGGGAACCAACTGTATATTTCTGTATTATATGATAAGAGTACCCAATTGTTGACCATCTGTTAAAGGTTGGATGTTCTCGTCCTGGGTTCCGACCAGCAAACATTGACTGTGTACTACTGGAATCACGGTAGAAACCCTTTTCACTAAAGTTAGGAATCAGGCTCAAGTCACCATACTCCAGAATCTTTCTCTTTCGGTAACCCGACGACGCTGAAGCACCCACGGAAAATCACGAATGTCGTCCCAGGAGACTTTACACACTCTGGGAAACTCGACCTCCTAATCATGAGTCAAGGTCAATCTTCCGACCAATTGGACTTGACAGTATACCCCTCACTCGTCGGCGATGGATTTGGTGAGTCTTGTTTACCTTTGCTCCAGTTCTGCCGCTGATGATTCGGATAGACGCCAGTAACGCTCAAACCCTTCCCTCGTCGACACTCGCCCAGCCTATACCCATTGACATCGACGGAGACATGAAAATTGACCTGCTAGGCATCACACCCTCATCCAAAGACAGCCCAGACTCTCTATATCAAATATGGAAGAATGTCTGGGATGATTCTGCATCAACACCAACACTTTTCCAAATGTCAGCCCTTCTTTCTCGCCCGGTGCAACATTCATCCTGACAGTTGTTTAGGGAGGATGCACCGTTCCACGGCAAGCAGTGCACACTGGCGAATCCACATAGCAATGGTGTCGTAGATTTGGATGGAGACTGCCTTGCAGGTGTGTTCCGTTTTATTTCAAGTCGGTACCGTGGCTGATGTTATTCGAAGACGTTTTCCTAGTTTGCGAGGACGGCCGTGGCCACAAAAGTCATCAAATCTGGATTAACAAGAAGGACCAAGGCTTCATTCTATCACAAGAAAGCCCTCTGCCTGCTGGTACTCAATCTATCTCCTTTGCAGACATCGGTATGCATTCACCGTCTTTACGCTGGTACGGGATATGCAAGATTAATTATGAATCATAGACCGAGATGGAACCATTGACCTCATATTCCCGACATGCTCGAACGTTTCACCTTCCACCGGTGTCGGCTCGGACTGTTATATCAACATCGCTTACAACCAGCAACTCCCTTTGTGTACCTCGACCACTGATTCGGGCCTGAGAAAGGGTGTCCGGGTTTGCAGACGGCCAGAAGACCTTTGTATTGCAGACCCGAACTTCAAGTTTGACCTAAGCCCGCGCTCTGACAATGACGTACGTTACTTTCCAGTTGTTCTGGACGAAATACTAATCACGTCATGCCTGCAGGCATTCGTCCGCTTCCCGGTCTCCTCTCTCTTCCCATCCTCTTCTCTACTCGTCCTCGACACCACTTTCAGCCCGTCCATACCAGTTGCCCTCAAGCTAGGCGACGCTGATCTCGACGGCTTCCCCGACCTGCTCGTCATTACAGCCTCAGGACGCGACCACACCCCACATCTCGTATTCTCTGTCCCATGTGCTGCTGGCGTAGCTGGTTGCAGCTCGGGCGGCAAAGGAAGGAGAGGGTGGAAGGTGGCGAACAAGGGTGTGGAGGCGTTGGAGGCTGTGAAAGATGCGAGGTCGGTTTCGTTCTTGGATATGGACGAGGATGTGAGTCATTGGAGTTTTATGTGGCAAATATAACTGGGTTAATGCGCTTTTGTTCAGGGCACTCTCGATATCTTGGTTCAGCGAGTTGGCGACAACAAGCAAGGCAGTTTCCTGTTCGTCCAGAACAACTTCTACTACGATGCGTTCTTCCTAAAGGCTATTGGTACGTCCAATGAGCATTCTGACAACGAGAAATCTCATGGCTGGCGGATAGTGCTCAACGGCGCCTGCGATAATGGGTGGTGCTACACTCAAAACGGTTCAGCGAAATATCATGTGGGTGCCCACCCTAGGAGGTCTGGAAGGCAATACTGATTTTGTTTTCAGCCTTTCGGAGTGAGCTATTCTGGAGCCACGTACAAATACACCGTTCTGGATACCTCTGGTCATCGTTCTGCGGCTCAAGGTTCGCCACTTTATTTTGCAAACTTTTGTTCGCTCTAACTTCTTTTCTAGTCGGACAACTCCCTCAAACATCCTACCACTCCCTCCAAACACCGTATTCTTTCTTTGGCCTCGGACGAACGAACAACTACATCGAGAATCTCTTCGTGGGCACCACCCTCCACACCGATGATCACTACATCAACATGGAGGGCGTTATCCCAAACTCCAAGGTTGTAATCTTACCTTCGACGAAGGAGGGCGAGGCGTGGAAGGAAGAGCTGTTCCTCCGGCCAGGAGAGTGGATTCCGTGGGTTACGGTGACGGTTGTGTCGGGCACGTTCCTGTTAGCGATCATCGTGTTTGTGTTGCATCTTAATGAGAAGGTAAGGTTTTCCTCGCTTGGGCTAGCTGATTTTCTTTGCCGACTTTTTTGTTTTCTTCCAGAGAGAGGACGAGCTCGAGAGAAGACGAGCCTCACACCACATTAATTTCGATGCTCTATAGCGGGACAATTTAGGATGTACAGTTATTACGACTATCTTATCGCTTCAACCTGGCTGAACACTCAGAACACTCTGGAAGACCTCTGTTCTTCCACTTCTCGGAGGTCGAACGCTCACTCACCACCACCGTAGGTACTCATCGAACTGCTGTAACCCGATGAAACTTGCGAGGATCCTTTCCATCATGAGAACTGGATTCGAACTCGAAATGAATACGAATGTTGGGAAGACTTGCAACACCAAGAGCCGGCAGGAGTAAACTCGCCTCGAGGTGCAGTTCGGGGGGCAGAGCGATAAATTTCGACGCCTTAGGCTCGTCATTAGGTGTTTTCTTGGAGCAGCATTGACGCGGGAAGGGGTTGACATAGTTGAACGGGTTCAGGGCAAGCGCGCTGTGACAAGAGAGTACTTTGCGTTGGAAGAGCAACGTCTCATTTTCTGTAGCATATATGCGGGCTATAACAAAGGATTTAGCAGAACAAAGGGGGAACGCTTTCATAAACTTTGAAAGGACCTCGAGGTGTTCATGACGTCAATGCAGTGATGTTCCGATAGTGGTGTAGATAAAGATACAGAGGAGTCTTCGAGGAAAACAACACAACCGCATAGAAGTCGTCCTTGGAAGTCCGATAAACTAGCATTTGAGAAGAAAAAGCTGAATTGGTGCATTAGTTGGCTGGCTATACCGACGAAGATATGTAGTGGGAATCATTCTCCTCTTACTTCCCTGCAGGGATTGGAGACGCAGGAGGTTGATTTGGGTTATATGCAGGCTTATTGCTGGAGACACGAGCTTTGACGAATGTATGAGCAGTGCGCTTCAAGAGTGCACGACGCCCGATGCCCCGCATATCAACATAAACAAGGCCCACATTCCTTGCTGTCCCTGCCATAAGCAAAGAAGACTGCGCTGCTTCAGCACCATATCTGGGAAGGAAAAGAATCATCAGTGTACGGAAATCGACGCATGGAGCGAAATACAACGTACTTATGGCCAACGACCCTCCCAAGTTGCTCAGTACCAGTATCAAGCAGACGCCGCGTCGAGTCATCGATGGTGGATAGGATAAGGTCCGCCGAGATTAATAAGCGGTCCTTCGTAGTCAGACGAGGCTGAGGGTACGCGGCAGACCCTTCAACAGGAGCTGTTGGGGAGCGAGGCGGAAGAGGAGGCGGGACAGGAGAAGTTGAGCGTCGTGGGAAAGGGGGCTTCTCGCTACCTATAGAGTAAGAAGGTGAAAGAGATGTTGGAGATGGTGAAGGTGATTTGGAGCGAGGGGGCAGTGGAGGACCGGTTGGGTTTGGACTCAGCAACCCGGGCATTGGAGCCTTTCCTGAAGCCGGAACACCAGTGGTAAAGTATTTTGTGCGCTTAGTCTTCGCACCCATGGCACGACGAATCAGGTTGTCAATGACCCCAACTGTCTTAGATGATATTTTGACAGCTTCGCCAGTCATAGTGTGTACAGTCGAGAGACCTTTACGGGTCTTCTCGGATGTCAGGAAGACCAAGGCGCGAGGTGGAAGAGGAGGTGGTGCACCAGGACTAGTAGCTCGAGTTGGAGTGCCAGCAGTCGAATGATGAGGAGAAGGTTGCGAATGCGAGATGTAAAACGACGAGGCAGTTGTGATTGTCGTCAAGAGTAGATTTGTACTCATCGAGATGGCATGGCTATTAGACAAGATAGATCAGCATTCCTTGATGCCGTCCCGAGAGCTAAAGACATACCTAGCGATGGTGGCTGACTTCGTCATCCAATTCTGCTGATCAGGCGGGACAACACGAGCGAATACCTCTAAGGCATTCGCATCGGATTCCCGGGTCGTTTCTTCAGGAACCTCGATTATAACTGGATCGTTTTCGTGCCCTTTCTCGTTCATAATCGGATCCTCTCTGATCCTGAATCTATCCTCAACCTCCCCAATGACCTCTCCAGTTTCCTCGTTGATCATCACAAGATGCCCTCGAAGATCTTTGTTCCCCCGAGTGACACCAAGGCCCGCTGTCTGGGCTGGAGGAAGGATTGGCGATGAGCGTGCTGGCAGTCCTTGGAATTCAGCGACATATTGGTCCAAGATGTTCTCGAAAGTGTCGACCTTGTCCACGAGCTCACCGTTTGAGCTGTCGAGTTGGAGCATCAGGAAAAGCTCTGTTGGATCTCCCGGCGTTGGAGTGAAGGTGTACGACCGGAACCCAGATCCATCTGTGCGTTTGACCACTCTTGCTGGATCGATAACAGTCTCCGTCGCGTTCAGTCGCAGAACAAGGTAGACTTCCCGGTCCTGGGTGTTCCCTGATTCCGGATTCGGCACAGTTACGCATTCCAAGCTGAGAGGGCCCGTCTGGGTGGCAGCAGCGACTGTAAGAGAGGCATTAGGAAACGTGAAGAGAACAAATGCCTCCGGTGCGTTCTGCATGGTGGTGGGAGCGGGAAGAAAGATGGCGATCTAGTTGTTGCAGGCTGCTTGTATGGTGCATGATTGTGGATAGGCCAGGACTCTCCAGTTTTTGCTTGGCAATCACAATATTCCTGTAAGTGGCTCTGTTTGGAGTAATATTAACGTGCTCGGGGCGGTGTTGTGGAGGTTCACGTTCAACGGGCAGGATGCACCGCCCGTTGGGCATTTAGCCCAGTGAAAGTAGGAGGTACAGATGGCTTATTATAATCCGCAGCGTTTATGTACATGCCGTCAATCATTTCGTTTTCACAAGTTAGTAGTGGAAGATCATTCAGGGTTGGATTCTCTCGTGTCCGTAGCTGGTGCATTGCAGTGTAATAGCTCTCTTGGTGGCCACAGGCGATATAGAGGAGGGGTATGATCGTGGTCGAAGTTAGGGACGAAGTCTTCCTTGGAAAGGACGGGTTTGCCATGCCTAAAACGGCCAGAGGTCTGAACTGAGAGACAAATACAAGCAAAAGGACAAAAGACGTACGCATCTTGAACATGCTTCATCAATTTCTTCATGTTTCCAGTTTCCTTACAGTGAACACATGTTAGGTTTTCCGTCCACTTTTCCTTCCACAGGTTCCGCTCTTGCAGTTCGGCTATTCCTTGGCGAGCCTTAATGGTGTCTTCTTCACCCAATAAATGCAGCTTTGAAGTATCTGTTTTTGAACCAGGATGGCTCGACCTTTGGTGGGCAATCTACGGGAAATAGAAGAGGTTAGGCCCATAACTGGTCCGATTACGAATGTGACACTCACAACTGCACACCAGGTCATTGCAGCGCGACCATCATCATCGCTGCAGGCAGTACACTCGAAGATGGGATTCGCTTCATTGAGCTCTTGTGCCGTGATTACGGTCGGGTCATAGCTGCACAGGCGGATTAGAGCCGTCACGATCTCGAACACATCCTTCGCGAAAGATATTTGATGAAATTGGTTCCAATAAACCTGTCCAATCGTCTCGCCGAGCACTCGTTCATCACGAAACAGAGAATTCGAATAACCGCCAGAAACAGTAGCGCCACGGTGCATCGCGATACGAGGATACCCTAGAGGGACATTGTTTTGACCGCAAGTAAAGAAAGTTGTCGCTAGGTTCAGGACGGTGGCGGGATCAAAGTTATAGTCAACAAGGTTTGCTTCTTTGACGAGTCGAATGAGCTGCGCTCGAACATTCTCGTCCCAGAGTTGTAAAAAGTGCTTTGACGAAGTATTCAGAGCGGCGAAATAGTTCTCTGGACAGTCGCCTGGAAGGTCCTTGAAAAAAATATCCTGTATTTCACGGAAACGATAGACCTCGCTCAGTGGCGGGTATATTGCATTGGGGGGGAATTTCGAAATCCAAGTAGTATGCTCTTGCTTCAGGATCGGAAGACGCGCCTTCATAACTTTAGCTCGCTCCTGAAACAAACGTTTATCCTGGGCTTCCTTCATGAATTCATTTAGATGTTCATCCAAATTCAAAAGGACTACAGATTGAAGTCAAAGATGCGAGAAAGGATTTTAACAGGACTTACTTCTCTCCGTCAATTCTTTCTGGCAGACCTTAATAACCGCAGGCAATTCCAACGGCTTGCAACCCCTATTTAATGCAAGTTCTTCTCCCCAATCTGAGTTACGAAGTCTCTCCAAGATGCTGGAGCCTGAGTTAGCTTCTTCAATATTGCATTGACCTGTAACATACATAGCTTTCCGTTTCTTGATCTGTTCTTCTTTTTGCTCTTGTTGCCCAGCCTTGTACCCATCGAGCCATTCTTGACATTTGGCAGTGTCCTATGCCATGTTTCAAAGCATGAAGATATCGAGTACACGGAACACCAACTAGATGCATCTTGCGACGTTTCCGGATCTCGGCTTGCAGCCAACACTGTCTTGCCTCTTCATCTGTCAAAGAGGCCATTTTTTCGCGCCATGCTTCGTGAAGCGTTCGGAGGCCATATTCTCGACTACGGCGACCTAACACAGAATAAGGCCCTGCACTCATTGCATATACCTGGACGCACCTTGAACGATGCCAACCTTCGGTAAAAATATCGCGAGTTCTCGTGGATAAGCTTGAGTGGCCGTCCACCCGTCAGCTCGGGGTATGAATCTATAGGTATTGGTGTGTCAGTGTGCCTGCTCGTAGATCGAAAACAGAACAGCACAGCACTCTTTGGGTACACATGGCTTGCAGCATTTTACTCCGGCATCCCAAATTACATGGAGTTTGTGCAGGTTTCGCAGGCAATACTATTAGATATTTGGGTTTCAACAACGACATAGTTATCATAAAGGCGATTGCTTACATTGCAGTTGCGGCCAAAAACCAGGTCGGCATATTGGGGCTCACTGAGGTCTTTGGGGCATTCCGGAAGGCTCTCGATATTCTCTCGAGAACGTCTCCAGATGAATATCGAAGTTTGACTCAGAAGCATTTTGCGCAGTTCCTTAGTGGTGCGAGAGAGGTTCAAGATGTCCAAGGGGTTCAGTTGACTGAATATCTGAATGAAGTTAACAATGGTGACGAACTTCACAAAACAAAAGGATACGTACTTCGTACACCACATCCAGGGGCATCTCTGGTAACTGCTGCAGCAGACCACGCATTCCACGAGGGCGTTTGAATGGTCGTGGGTTGCCAGCGTTCGAGGAAATCTTTCGTTTCCCGACAAGAAGCGCATGAGCAACCTGACGATCATCTTCCTGCTTCGTGTCGCTGGCAGAGCTATCTGCTTCCGCAGTGGAACTGCTCGGAGAACTAACCTGCATGCCAGCGTTCCGTTCTACAGAATCTGCCTTGTTGCTTCGGCTTTCCTGCGGTCTCTCGCCTCTGCTTCTGAGACTGTCACCGTCTTCTATCATCATGATCTTGAAGAGTAATACTGTGTGGAGGACTTTACTGCTTCAAAGGGAGCGGGAAGTAGGCAAGAGGGATGCCAATATTAATAATAGGCGGAGCACTGTAAAGCCAATACCCTAGGCCCAATGTGGCGCGTCCGCGCGTTGTGACTCAGGAGTCACATATTCAGAACGCGTCGCGACCACGTGCATAGGCACTTCCCCAAAAAGGAAAAAAAAAACAGCCAATGGAAAGAGAAACATGTTTATTTAAGCAAGATGTACATTGCTTTCAAATACAAACGACCTTCTCTCCATTACGAGAGCCGAGTAGCTCTCTTGGGGGCCACAGACGGTAGATCGGGGGAGGCTGCTCTTCATTCAGGTTGATAACCACGTCCTCCCTTGAATAGTGTGGCTTCTTATGTCTGAAAGTTATGGTTAGAGAACTGGTCGGGACATGGAATGTAGACAGGATAAGATTTACACTTCTTTGACAGGCTCGCCAAGATGTCTCATAGTCCCCATCTTCTTGCAATGTATGCAGATCATTTAGTTGCCGTCCTTTGCCTCCCAAAGTTTGCGCTCTTGGGCTTCTGCTATCATGAGCTGCGCTTTCTGAGTGTCAGCTTCGTCGAGAACCTTCAAAACCATTTTCGTCGCGGACAAATTTGGAGGCAAATATTTTCCAGTGAAACTCGCTATGAGTGATCTAGATGCACGTTGTCGAGGCGTGAGTGGGCGGGTAGTGGATGGACACGCGCAACTCACGACTGTCCTCCAGGTCATCGTTGCCCTTCCGCTCTTGTCGTTGCACTTGATGCATATGAGGATCGGATTCGCCTCGTCCATCTCCTTCGCTGTTGTGGTCCTCGGATCGTAGCCACACAGTTTCACGATCTCCACGATCGTCTTCGAGTCGCGAACGATTCTGATGGAACGTCCAGTATTCCAATAGGTTTGGCCGGTCAATTCAAACACCACTTTCTCATCCCGATCGTCGAACTGGGAAGGTTTGCTGCTCGCAGGGCAGGTGTGCATCAACACACGAGGGTATTGAAGAGGGCCACATTCTGAATTATTACAGACGAAGGACGTAGTCGCAAGTTCCAAAGCGGCCACAGGAAAAGCTTCAGACTGAGTGGTGCTCGAGATATCTTTGATAAGTGAAAATGGAATGATTTTCTCCTCGGGAATCTTGATGAGATCAGCTATGCCTTTCTCTAGCCATTGCTGGATAACCGCGTCGGCCGAGGCAGAGATAGAGGGTAAAAAATCGTCGGTCTCTCCTGCAGTAGCCGGTGTCGAATAGAACATTTCTTGGACAAAAGGTGTCCGAAAGACTTCGCTCAACGGAGGACATACAGCATTTGCTGGAAGGGTAGACACCCATATATCGTATGAGCGTTTCAAGATGGGCATGCGTTTCTTGATGACCTTCTTCTTCTCTTCGAATAGACGTGTCTTCTTGGCAGAAACCATAAACTGATCGAACTCCTTATCAAGCTTTTTTAGAACTACGTCGAGGACACAATTGTTAGCTTTGGGTAGGAATTGGCAAACTACCGATCTCCTTTCTCTGTCAGTTCTCTCTGACAAGCGTGCACAACGGACCAGTGTTCGTCAGGTTTGCAATCGTTGATTTTGAGTTCTGGTCCCCATTTGGACTTCTCGAGACGGGCCATGAAGCTATGATATGGCTCAGTAGAAGACACGCATTGGTGTTGACTGAAACGCACACAGCTTTTCGCTTTCGTACTATCTCTCTGTGTTCGGTCTCTTTACGGGTTGTGTAGCGTTCAAGCCATTGCTCGCACTCCCTAGCATGCTGGAGGGGACGGAGGTGAGCGTAGCCAGCGATCAACGGGAAGAACTTACATGTTCAATTTCAATCCGTGCCCTGTGCTCCTTAGCAACCCATTCTAATTTCTCTTCATGGCTTTGGAAGGTGTTGTGTGTCTCGCTCCATTTCTCGTGCAAGCTCCGGAAGGCATAAGTCCTCTCCTTCTTACCTGTAGGAAGTGCGTCAACAGATGTCTTTGTAGTTATATCAACATAGACGTACCAGACCCTACTTCAATGACGGGGAGACGTTCTTTCAGGAGGCAGTCGTAGTCACCTGGGATTGTCTGTGGACTGGCAACTACCATGAAGCTGTAGAACTCAGGTTAATCCCCACTAATGGCACTTAAGAGTTCAACCGACTGTTCGTCCAGACACCTCGTGCAACACTTTACTCGAGCGTACTCCACTTTATGGATGGTTTTTGAAAGATTGCGTAAACAATACTGGTAACCACTGAAAGCGTCGGTCACAGGCAGAACCGAATGTGGTCCAAGGCTTACATGGCACCCTTTCCCAAACATCAGGTGGGCATATTGAGGTTCGCTCAGATCATTCGGACAATCGGGCACAGGTGGTTCAAGATTGGCCCTAGCTCGCTGCCAGATAAGAATTGACGATCGGTTCATGAGCATCGCACGTAAGTCCTTGTTTGTTCGCGCCAGATTAAGGATATCCATCGGCTCGAGTTGTCCAAAGACCTAGAGAAAGAAAGAGGTCATGGTGTGTTTCAAAATCGACAATGGAGAAGAGTGCGAGCCTCAAGAAGGACGTCGAGTGGTTGGTCAAGGAGAAGTTTAAGTAATCCGCGATTGCCTCGAAGTTTTTTTGTGGGTTGATAGTCAATTTTGAGGGATATATTGCCTCCAAATATAGAGGATATGGGGCGCTTGGGACCAGAAGTCTTCTTTGCATTGCCCTAGTTAATTAGGTTCATTTTAGTTGAGGTTCAAATGTTTGGTGTCGATGTCGTCGCAGGAGTGGAAGAGAGAAGAGGGTCGAGAGAAAGCCGTTGACTTGGAAACATGTGCTTTCTGTTCTTCCGATTCATTCCGAATGCAGACGCAGATACGAGAGCGTAACTTTTGACGCTCGACCGTTGGTGGTTAAAACGTTAATCGTTAACATTCACGTTCGGGTAATTTGTCACGCTCCTGCCCGAAACACGAGTCATCACAGAAAGCACGTCGCATCATGTGACACGATCGCGTCGTGTCAACCATCTACTAATGCAGAACATCTGGAATCTGATCATGAACAACAAGTAATGACGTTGATATTCACTGTTTTAAAAGGATGATGAAGGACAACCTCTTATGCTAATAGTAATAGGACATGAAGCATAAACAACATGCGAACTTAGGTCAAGACATGTGACACTCCATGGTCCTTCAAGCTCATATTAATAATCCAAACAAAGAGTAGAATGCACATCAGCATACAGTTGCCGCACAAATCAATTCGTATCCATCGCGGTCTCGACAGGCGGGGGATTCTCCTTCTCAGGCCGAGGGGGCCACAGACGGTACAAGGAGATAGGCTTCTCAAGCATGTCCACGACAAAGTCCTCATCTGTTACCTCTGACCGCTGGTGGCTGGTAAAATATGACCTCCAATCAGCGCTCCAATATACAGAGACCTGATGTAAAGAGACGTACTTGGCCTTAATATGCTTTGGAAGATCCACACTGTTGCTCTTCCTCTTGCAGTGGCGGCATATCATAACGTCAGCATTGGGCTGTGCCCGAGCTCGCTCTTGGTTCTCTTGCATGCGCTCTCTAACGAGGGTGGCTTCATGGCCATCAAGTAAGACCCATTCGGGTTCCTTGCCCTGGGCTGATCCATACTTGCCATGGTCATCGTTGATGTGGACCATCTTGACGCAATACCAACATAAAAGAGGTGTCAGCAATGGATCTGAACCAGAACGAAGCCGGAACTCACAGCGTAGGACCAGCGAATCGTCGCGCGTCCTGTGCGAGGATTGTTGCATGTAAGACATTCGAAGATGGGATCAAGCTCGTCAAGCTCTTTGGCAGTTGCCCGCGCTGCGTCGAGTCCGCACAACTCAACCAGGTGGGTCATCACAGGCAGGGTCTTCGCATCGAAAAATATCCTCTTGGTAAAGTTCCACGTAACTTGACTAATTGCGGCCTGCGCTGCTCGCGTTTCGGGGTCGACAGAGTCATCATAGCTATAACCCATCTGTCTGGCGCACCTGTGCGCGAGAGCTACACTAGGCGACATGCTGGAACTGTGCCTGGTGTATTCACCATGGTGGGAGCATCCATTGCAGGAGAAAATGGATGTAGCTAGATGGAGAACTGTGGCGGGGTCGAATTCATATTCTGGGCATGATTTCTTGATGAGGTCGATCAACATGGTGTCCACATCTTTTCGCCACTGTGCAACGAGTTGCTCAAACGATTGTTGAACAACTTCTAGGTTGTCTTCCGTGAACTCCGCGCTACGAGGATCGCTGAGGACGATGTCGCGGACGACAGGGTTGCTGAACAAATCCGCCGTGTTGGGATGAACTGAGTTGACTGGGAGGGTTTCCACGTAGACCTCGTACACCCTCTTCAACAGAGTCAAGCGATCTTGATACAGGACTTTCTTCTCACGAGCAATGCGTTTCTCCTTGAGGCTCTCCATGATTTCATTCAAATGGTCCTCTAAACTTGCAAGCACTGCGACATAAAAAATCAGATCTCGTCGAATTTTGGGACAGACAATGGCATACCGCGTTCATTTATTTCCTTTTGGCAGGCCTTAACGACGACGGGGTCCTCTTGCGGTGGATCGTGTATGGAGGACCTGAGGTCGAGCTCTTCCTGCCACCCCATTTTCTTTAGGTGCTCCACGACACTTAAATAATAATGAGATATGTACTCATGAAGAAAGCACAAATAGCAAGCGACATACAGAGCCTTGCGTTCTTCAATTATAGAAGCCTTTTCGGCTTCGCGATTTTGCAAGAGTCGGGAGTACCAGACTGCGCACTCCTCGGCATGCTGAAAAAAAGGATGAGATTGAGAGCCGGAACAATTGCGAATATAAACTTACTTTCACCATAGGCCTCCGCTCGTTTACTCTTTCCTTCAACCACTTTGACTTCTCTTCAGCGCTCTTCAAGGCAGCATATTCCTCACGCCAGCGCCTGTCAGTTGGTAGGGAGAACATGTCTTTCTTGCGAGTATAGCCACCTTTGCGAGTGCTCATGAGCATTAATAATTGCCACCTGATCGAAAGTGAACAAACCTTGTCTCTTGCTAACCACGACACTGGGAAGCAAGCGGGCTAGTTCCTCTGGGTACCCGCGTGAATACGGAAACGAGTTCTCCTTGGGAACAAAGCTACGAAAGTGTCATTTCAGAAGCCGTCGAGCGTAAAACAGACAAAAAAAAGCTACCGTTTCTCGAGACACTTCGTGCAATAACGAACTCGTCCGGACCACACGATATGGTGGGTGCTCAGGTTGCGCTGGCAGTCCTACGCGCTCCGCTATTAGATGAATCTACTTAAAAGAGGAAGCAACGCACATAGCAGCATTTTCCCATCGCCAGCTCAGCATACTGTGGCTCACTCAGATCGTCGGGGCAGTCGGGGAGTCCGGTGACGTTCGAACGAGCTTCCTTCCATACGGACATTGAGGAACGGCTCATGAGAATGCCGCGCAGAGCCTTGGTCGTCCGAGCGAGATGCAGGAGGTCGATGGGGTTGAGCTGTCCAAATATCTAGGAGGAGTCAGGGGTCGGTGCCAGTATTTGTGGCGTCGCGGCATCTACCTCGTAAAGAATATCCATGGGCATGTCCACCATATCCTTGAGGAGACCACGCATTCGTCTCGGTTTCTTAGCTGGTTGCGGCTCGTCGTTGCTCACTTTCTTGCTCTGGGGAGGCTTTCGTTTCCTGCCCTGTGGTTTCTTTTCTTGCTCAGGATCCTCCTCAACGAATTGAAACTCTTCATCCTGGATATTGTCTTCATCTTGGTCCTCGTCTATGTTGGCTGGAGCGTCCTTTAATCGTGTTGAGCGACGATGCATGATGGTGGTCGTTGGGAAATAAGAATGGAGGGTTCAGTGCAAGTTGAAGAAGCATCGGCTGCTATTTGATGGCCAAATCAAGAGATCCGTATCACGTGATATAACGCGTTTGTGACTCAACGCGCCTTAATTACGTGAGTCATATCGTAGAGTATTCAGGGAATACAAATGCTACTTGTTCGGACATTATTCGGTGACAACTGAAAATGAAACAGGAAAAATGGCGCATAACGCCCAGCGTTTGAAAAATGGATGTTGCGTTGATCACCAAGGAAGCTTCACGCGCTGTCTGCCTTCGAGAAATATTGATGTTTTTTTTTTGTTGAGCGGAGTCCTAACTAGCTCAGATGTCGCAGGTATAATTGAAGAACCCTAAGTGTGCCAGTTGCGTCGAGGTTGAGCTCACCACCTTCACAGCTGTATTAGAAATTAAGCGAAACTCATCCCAATTCTGAAACCCCTTGGAATGGCGAAGCTGCCGGCGGCCTGCCCCTCCCCAAGCGATGATGCGAATTAAACTCAGAGTCAAGGTAAATCGTTACAGTCCAGGCGCAGGAGCCCCAGAATAAATGCGCTGGGAAAGCAGCCGAGGACGGATTCATAGAAATTACGAATCACGCATCGAACCCATCATTTTCGATAGTATGAATCCTAGTTATATACTTCAGAAGCGGCGGGGTCTTCCTTCATACTTTCCGCAGCGGATGAAACGCGCACAAACTTCGGCATTGATTTTCTGAGTCATCTGACTGTCGACTGTTGAACATCACCATAGAACCATCGTTGACTTCTTCATGTTCTTCATCTGCGGCGACGGACCAAACGATATCTCTTTGGCAAGCATATTTGACCGAAATTTCTCACATCTTTGGCGCCGAAATTTCTCGTACGGGTAGGTATACGTAGACGTCTATGTGCTCATACCATTTCAAGAATTTCTTTGACGAGCGCCAATCCTATGCCTATGGAAAATAATTAGCGGATTCATCAGAAGAAACTGTCATGGAGATATGAGCGGTGGATTGGCGGCGGACCAACTCCACGATTAGCACCGGCGTTACAAATAATATGCCTTGGGACGGTCATACATAGTACAGGGATATTTCCCGCTGTTCGAGCCTGGAGAACGATGACCCATGCCTTCTAGAGGGTGATGAAACACCAACGTGCCCTCCCTAGTTCGCTCGTCTTATAGCGCCACGCCAGCTTTGCTGAGCAAGACTTCTAATGATGACGGCATGCTTCGTTGTGAGCGCTGAGGAATTCCGAAGAAAGCGGTTATGACTTAACTACTTTCCCAAGGTGCATTATCTCATTATCGCAGAAGTAGAAAAGGTGCGCAAATGACACCAAAGATGATACGACGATTATCATTTACTATCGTAGGAAAGCCCATTTAGAAGAGCTACAGTATGCTATGCGATACTAACTAATTGTACTGTAATAAAAATGCGGATGCAGTGATGGAGAAGCCGAAGAGTGGAACGTGGTACACGAAAATGATCAAGCTCGAAGTCAACATTTACCAAGGGACAGTTTCACCGTCGACTTTGAGGAATTCTCCACCTTGCTTCTCGCGCGTTGAATTATCGACGAGGTTGACGAGCGCGACCGAGGCTTCTTCGACCGACATCATCATCTCATCTTGTAGGTTGGCCATAATACCCGTTTTGTCCATTACTCGGACCTTGGAGCCTGGAGAACAAGAAGCGGATGTCAGAGCCTCAGAAACTTTACTAGCAGAGATAAAGCTGACCCATATCTGTGTTCACGAGGCCTGGTGCGAGGGGGAAAGCCACTAGATGAAGTACACGATGGATCAATGCAAGCGCGAGGCGAAGGGAATAATGAGTTCCTTACCCAGCCATTCATTTTCGTAGTGAATCTTGCGCGTCAGGAAGTTCATCGCGGCTTTGGAAGCTCCATAAGCGGTGAAACCAAGCGGCGCATGGATGAGTGCCGTTAGGCTTCCTGCACCCGAGGAAATCGGGATGAACTTGGGCGTAGACTTGCTGGCCTTGAGTAGAGAAGCGAGGGCTTGGAAAAGCACGAGGACACCCGTGGTGTTGACCTTTCATAAAATTGAGTTGCAAAACCAAAGCGAATCCTAAAGAAAAGAACGAACCTCCAGGTGTTTCCGGAAGATGTCGATGGGCGTCTCATCAGCGTTTCCCATGTACTCGATTGTCCCTAATAGGAAGGAGGTGGGCGTGAGTGTGCGCTCCTAACAAGTGCCTGAAGCAAGAAAATGAGGCTACCCACCAGCATTGCCGATGACGACGTCCAAATACCCATGCCTGTCTTGGATGGTCTTCGCAAGCGCTTGGTTGATAGCCTCGTCGCCCGCAACAAATGGTACGATCTCTATCTTGCCGGGGAACTTAGTTGAAAGCTCCTGTAGCGAGCTCGCGTTTGCGGTATCCCGGACGCCGGCATAAACGACGACGTCCTTATGTCTCGTCGCAAGCTCATGCACAAGACCCAAGCCTGCGGCGAGAAGAAGATCAGCCAAAAATCCCTGACGAAGCTCGAGTCGCCTAACTTACCGATACCGCGGTTGGCGCCAGTGACGAGGTAGACTTTGGTGGCGGACATATTAAGGGATTAAGGGCGCTTAAGAATACAGACAAGAAGAAATGAGGGAGTGACCTCCGAAGCTAGGCTTGAGCTGAAAAGGGAGGAGAATTGGGAAGTCACCGCTGCATTTCCTGGACCTTTTTATGTGCTTCGGCTGTAATTTTAATGAGGACGACCGCTTGGACCCGCCGACATTTAGAGCCGGGAAATTAGAATGATGGTCTTGCCGACAGGGTCGACTAGCTTTGTTAGTGAGACACCGAGACGTCACCACATGCTATTCGCATTAACCCGTAGACGCCGAAAGACAAACAATAAGAACCTCATATTGCTTCCTCTTTAGGGGAGTCAGGAGAGCCGATATTCGTCCACAACTTGGTGGAGTTCAAATGAATGAAATCCAACTAGTTAGAATTCGCAGAACAAAAGAAATAGTTGCCCAGCCGTGGCCGACGTGTCGCTCTTGAAACAATTTAAGCTATAAGCGCGGCCATGAGGGAGGCTATTATGAATGTGGGAAAGACGCGCAACGCGCCGCCAGTAATCTGCGCGTGGTTTTAGGAGGGTCGGGACCGGGCACGACATCCACGGAGGTGAAGTACGTACATATTTCACGTCGGTGGCCTCACACGTGCCGCAGTGCAGAGGATAATTTCCTGATAGATTGCGCAGGCGAGCTCTGTTCTACAACATGCTTTTATTACGAATGCTAAAAAACCATTTTCTAAAACCACGACCACGCTACCTTCCTACAACCAGAACTAACAAAAGAGACAAATTTGTACGATATCTGCACCTCGAAAGCCCAAACGCGTGAAAAACCATGAAAAATGGGAACAGAAATATAGATAAAATTGTATGTATGTAATGACACAAAGACAGAATTTCGTGCTTCGACGGCTGGAGGTGGGATGATGACACTAGAAGTACAAGCGCACAGGAGTACACTTGGAATATGATATATAAAATAAATAAGGTGGTGGAGCAAGAAGGCGATGGAAGAGTGATAACGGAACTCAAAAGTATGGGCGCGATGAACTCTTGAGGGTTGAGCAAAAAAAAAAGACGAGGAGGAAGGGGTTAAGGCCAACATTGAACGAACAGAAGACAATAAGAAAGAGGCCGAGGCGAAAGGCATGCGGAGGCAGATAAATCGGGCCAAGGAAAGCGAGGCCGAAAACGGTTATGCGTGAACTTCGGTCCGAAGCGCGTCATCCAGAGCGACAGGCACGCGAAGAGCAAAAATGGCCATCAAAAAGCCCTGCAACGGAGAACAAGCTCGAATGGCGTATAGCGAGTTTCCAAGGCCAACCAAGGTGTCTCCCAAGAGGTTCCGGTATGGCACACGTTCAGATGACCTCCTGGCGGGTGATGCTGTCGATGCCTTCATGATCGAGCAAACAGCCTCCTTCCTCCTCTTCCTCCTCCTCATCGTGATCTTCATCGTCTAGCGGTACAGCCGTGCATCCGCCATAGAACCTCACATCGCCGCCGAATTCGTCCTCATCGTCGAAGGACCACTCTTGGCTGTCTCGATGCGAGACATCGTCGGTCCCATCGCTTCCGCGCAACCCATAGTGTTCGTATTCATGCAGCATCTCATTCGCCTTGCACTGCTCCTCTTCAGCCCCGTTCATCCAAGGGTCATCCCACAGGTCACCGATCCGGGCCCTCTTCCTCGTATCCCGGACTAGAAGGCGATTGACAATTCGCCGAGCACCTTGACTCTTCGCCAGACGAGGGCCAACGAGCTCTTCTTCATCCTCTTCCATGTGGCGGTTGGCCTCGTTGGCTGGTGGTGTCTCGTCCACAATATCAGCGTCATCGTTGGGCCAAGTCCATTCGCCGCGCGCGATGCGCATGAGCCAATGCCTCCTTTCTGTGAGACTCGTGTGACCCCCATGATAACCCACACCACGCTCGCCACCGATCTTGGCCTTCACTTCACCATCGGCGCTGACACCTTCGCCAAACGGTAGGCGTCGTTCGACAAGCGCATATAGGACGACTCCACAAGCCCAAGCATCCGTCTTGCGAGCATCGTACCCAGCACGGCCGCCGGTTACGAGCTCCGGTGCAGCATAAGCCTCACTGCCGCACCTTGTTGACAGCAGCTCTGCATCGCCGTTGGCATCGATCTCGACGAAGCGTGACAGGCCGAAGTCAGTCAACTTGATGAGCGGCGCTGGGGGTGGAGGAAGGCAAGCCAGGGTTGGCCTGGGCGACGTTTCAGCCAAGGAAGTGAACGCCGGAGTGGTCAGGAGGATGTCTAGAGGGTTTACAGTAAGTGATCGAATACAGGCAAGATTAATAGCGACACTGACTCTCAAGCTTGACGTCCCGATGAACCAGCCCAACACCATGCATCCACCCAACAGCCTTGCACAATTCACACCATATTCTTCTCAAGACTGACTCGCCTGTAAGGGATGTAAGTATGAAGTCATTACATAAAACAAGAAAACGCCAGGAGCTCACCAAGCTTTCCCCAAGCAACGTCGCCGTTGACCAAGCCCAGGAGATCACCGCCAGGAAGATACGGCAAAACGAGGATGTGGTGGCCAGACGTCGACAGGTGAGCAAGTAACGGGGTGATGTTAGGGTGCGAGATGTGCTGTGCGAAAACGATGGGTCAGAACACGTTTAATCGGTGTGTCGTGGAAGAGGCGGAATGCCTGACACCGTAACGTCAACCACCCGCCAAGCCTATCTGAACCACCCCCGTTACCGTCATCACAGAGGGGACGGGTTGAACGTGGTCGGCAAGGCATACCCGCCCAGGGCGAGGCATACCCGTTTATATAAAAATGTGGACGTTTGCTCGCACCACAGACTCACATCCAGCCGAAGCCTCCAGCATGTAAGAAACACTGACCTTCAACACTTCGACTTCTCGAACGAACCCCACTCTTGTGCGCTCCTCTTCTTCTTTCTCTCGTGCACGGGCACCTTTAACTTTCCGTGGTGTCATCTTCACGGCTACCAGCCTACCGTAGCCCTTTCTGTTCAAGCTGGACTGCCTCGACAAACTCGCTGTAAGACCAACATCTGGGACGCTCAGACCATCCTCCGACCCCTTCCTAGACTCCTCTGAATCTCGCGGCTCTCCCATCTCTCCGTCTCGCTCGTCTAGATATGCCCGTCCCAGTCTAAACGCAGGCCGTGTTCCTCGAACGCGTTCTCGGAACTTCTTCATACTCGAATCTCGGGATAACGTCGTATCTTGGGACAGAGGTAATCTAACGCTGGAATTTCTAGACGGAGGATTCGAACGCAAACTAGAGTTGCGCGAAAGGTCGCCGGCAATCGACGGCAGAGACCGGATACTCGAGTTGCGAGATAACGCAACAATGTCGGCCGATGGGGATGACTTGATGCTCGAGTTGCGGGAAAGGTGGCTATCATTGTTGGAAGGCGACGTCGAAAGGAGGGGTATCGATACAGGAGATAAGGCGAGAATGCTCCTCAAACCCTCGCGTAACCGACTCGGAGGACGCTTATCTGGTTTGGTCTCCGCACTGCTTGGCTGGGTGGCCGCTGGTGTTTCTGACACCGGGATGACTCGTTCTCGCAATGCTTCCGAGTCTCTTTCACGGTCGCGTCCACTGGCCCTTCTTCGCAAATCCCTGACGCTTCTCTTCGACACGAGAGTGAGAGGTACAGGGCTAAGGTCCTCCGCTAGCCATACGGACGAAAACGCGCCATGACCGAGGCAGCGTTGGAGCCGCAACGTTGGAACAGGTGTGGGATTTGGGTGGGTTTCCAAGTCAGTTGGTTCAGAAGTTGATGAAGAAGCGGCAGACGCGGAGCTTTCCCTCTCGCTGAATAAGCCTGCAGAGGACCAGATAAGGTTATTTTTAAGAGGAAAATGGCCAATCGATTTACCAGATATCGAGGCGTCATTCGTTGGAGTAGGTGTGCTACGATCGTCAGGCGAGCTAGAAGTCGGGGCAGTGACGGTGAATGTCATGGAGAGAGGTGATACGGGTAGAGAGGGGGGATCGGAGGTCGGTAGCGGTATCAGGCTACCTGGTTGAGGTTCCTCGTCGTCCCTGTCATCTTCCATCGGAAAGGCTTCAGGTTCAGGTTTCGCTCTCTGTTGTGTCTGAGGTGCGAGGAGTAGACTCCGCTCAAAATGAAGCAAGGCAGGTTCGTGATCTGGAGGTTTCGGCGTGGACTGGTCCAGATTTTCTTCTTTCTGCAAGCGGGGCACTATCGTGTTCTGTCTGTGAGGAGGACGAGGTGTTACGGCGGAGGGAGGAGGAGGAGTCGGCAAGCGGTTCTCGACGAAGGAGGTAAACGATGATTCCGACCCCGAGGACGAGTTGCGCTCATGAGTGCGTCGTTCAATGTTGTTGGCGTCAAGGTTCATGAATTGGAGCTGGTCCGGACTGCGGTGTGCCGTAGATGTATATCGTGAAGGAAAGATCCGCGAGAGATTGAACGTGTTTTGCTTGACGGGCGGCATTGAGGGCGAAGGGGGAGATGGCGAGGGAAGGGGTGTCGAGAAAAAATCAGCCGTTAGTGAGCGGGGCGGCTGAGCTTTTTGGGACGTTGGGGCGAGTGGAGTTGTTACAGGAGATGGAGGGCGCGTTGAAAATGGAGTCGCAAAGAAAGCATTGGTCTTCGAGGTCGGTGGCGAGGACGACGACGCGGACGTGGACGATGTTATGTCGGAGAAGGTCGAAGATAATGAAGAGGTGCTGGATCCTGAGGAACGGGATCGAAATGAGCCCGCTCCAGGCATTGGGGGGCACTGGAGGAGTGTAGGAGACTGCGTCGACATGACGGCCGGCGTCGTGGGGGGTGGCGAGTGGAGGATTTGGTCAGAGACAGTCTGTGAATGGCATGTCCATGGCACGGAGCCAGGTCTATGTCGGAGTCAACAGCCAAAAGGAACCCAAACATACGGACATCATCATCCGCTTCGGAGCCACGTGCAACCCGGCCTTCCCAATTTGAAAACAAATCACCGGAACACGAAGCGAAATGGATACCCGTTCCGCGTTCCTTCGGACAGGGTCCTTCAAAGGGCAGCCTTCGAAGACTCGGAGAAACTTTGGTGGTAGCGACGAGGCAAACGAGACTCCCAAATAGTATGTCAATGCAATGAACCTGTCTCTAGGTTCAATTATCAGTCATACGGAGGCGAATTACTCTCGAGTCTCCGAGTCGATGATCGCACTGATCAAGAGGCGACATTTCTCAGAAGTTTGCAACGACCAAGCCTGACCAAGCCAGTTTGTCAGGCTAGCTTTCGCCTTCAGAAGGCTTATCAGCACTTTGGAAGGCCTAGAAATGTTAAATTGTGAAACCAATATGCCGGCCTTAGTCAAGGCACATCACTCAGCCATATGGTACCTGGTAGTCTTCTGTTGCACGAGTGCTGCAAGAAGATGCATGAGTGCCTCAGTTAAAAATCATAAGGGAGCCTCAATTCTTGGAGTTCGCGATTCTGTTCGCGGTTCGTGAGTTCAATCCGGATTCGGACAAATCCCAAAATGGAATGCGGTGCTCGGCAGGCCGGCAGTGCGACGTTGAAGTCTACGAACCAAGGGTTCTAACTTTCCCCTTTCCCCTTTGTTCTTCTCCATTTTTTGACATTCTGAAAGCTATTTGGACGTAAAATCTCGCTGTGGACATGGGCAAATTTCTGGGTAGAGAGGGAGTGCACAAAGTCCCAACACTGTCATGGTCTGCCCAAGAATAGCCGACGCTGAGAAATTGTTGCACTGTTCCCAATTTGGATTGAACTCGCGAACAGCGAACTGAACAGCGAACTCTAAGAATTGAGGCTCCCTATAGGCACTGAAGTACTCAATCAAGGAGGTCGCTCCTGGAGTCTGAGACGCGTCAGGAAGTTCGAGAGCGCAATTGATTTATGTAGAAAACCATTTGCCTCGTCCAGCCCGTACCTACATAAGGTCAACCCCCGGCAAGTTTCGAATACGAAGGGCTTGGCGCACGTATTTTTGGTGAGCATATGGTGCATAATCTATCTGCCATGTTGGCGCTCTTCAAGTTCACGACAACTGGCTAAGGCCTTTGTTTCGTAAACGCTCCGGTTCTCGGATCGAGCTTGACCGCAGATTGGCCAGGCTCTATGTTTGGAGCCTCTTTGTCGCCTTGCTTTTTGACTAGCTCATTGTGTACGCACAGCGTTATCATTTTCTGGTGCGCATATAACGTCCAGGATTTCAGTTGGACAGTGAGAGGGGATTGATCAAGTGAATGTCCACTCGGGACTCGACGCGTCGAATTTGTGCCATCACATGATCCGCCTCCTCAATACTCATCCCCTCCCCAACAAGAAGGCCTAGTGCAGGCCCAATGAAATTAGGGCAGATTTTACGGATTTTTCATGGTACTCGAATTGGCACATTTATGTAACCAGCCAATCCATTGTCTCGGAACAATAAAGTTCAAGTTTGTCCCCGGGTCAAACCAAAATGGAAAACCGGGGTATATGCGCCACACCAACAGCCAAGATCTCCCGAGCGCCAAAGTCTGCGCCGTCCAGAACGAGGAAATACATTTCCGACGTATTTAACACAGATAACAGCTAATATACATACAATGACACATGTAGAGCAAAACATAAATAACCTAGCCATTGACCCTACAGCCACAAATAACCTGAGATTGTGAAACAGCTGGCTCTCAACCGGGCTGAACAGGCTTCAACTTCAGCGGCATCTTATTGCCGGCAGAATCTGGCTCCGATCGAAGCGAAGGACGCTTCCCAACTGACATTAAATCGGAAGGAGAGACGGCCAACTCGAAGTCGAAGGCTCTAACCAGCGTAAACAGAAGTGCTTTCATCCTATCGTATCGGAAGTTACGAAAGCACTACGCAAGGTTTATGAAAGAGGACCTACTCAGCTAGAGAAAGGCGATATCCGATACATGCACGGGGTCCACCGAGGAAGGTGAGGAGGTTGCTCCAAACACCCGGAATGGCTGACGCAGCCTTAGGTGTATGCTCCCACCGTTCTGGGCTATCAAAAGGGTAGATATCAATGGAAAATTCAAATAGATAGAGGTTGGAGAGGTAAGGGGTCGTACCGGAACTCCGAAGCATCGTCGCCCCACAACGCCTTTCGGGAATTGACAGCCAACAGGGGAATAGCCATCGTTTGACCCTTGCGAATCCTTATCTCATGTACCATCTGTCCGTTCGTACCGTGCACGGGCTCGCTAAGCGGAAGAATGTCATCTTGAACTGCGACGCGAATTGTCGATGGCACGGGTGTATGCAGTCGGAGGGTTTCTCGGACGAACATATCGAGGTAGGGCAAGGCGTTCAGTTCTTCCATGGTGGGGTTGTCGGTCTCCACCGATAGGAGCTCGTTACGCAGCTTGGACTGGATTTCGGGGTGTTGCGTCAATTCAAACAGTGCCCATGTCGTCGCCACACTATGTTGTGGGTCAAAGCAGTAACAACAGTCAGGACATTGAATGGGCATACCTCGTCGTCTCGTGCCCAGCAACCATGAATGTCGGCACCTCTGCTTCAAGGTCAGATGGTCTGGCGCTCGCGGCTCGAGTCTCAACACTCACGGGAAACCACATCGTCATCTGACATCCGCTGGGCAGCCGGTACATCCGTGGCCATGTTCGCTCTCAGCAGCAAAGATAGCAGATCCTTCCTATACCACGAGGCCTTCTCCGCTGTCCCGTTCTCGGGGGAAAGGGCTGCCCGGCTATCTTTCAGCAGCTCATTTCCGATCCTTGTCATCGTCTTCGTAGCCTTGTCGGATTCCTCGTCTTGCTTATCAGGCTACAGTCACTACCGTGAGATGAAAATAAGAACAAGACGACATTCTGCCACGTACGAGGACGTATTTTAAAATAGGCCGCGTCCATGGAATCAACCCTCTGACAATCTGGCGGATAGACACCCGGTTCCCTGACCGAAAGATAACAGTGAATGCTTGATGCAACTCGTCATGTTCGGGTCCGCTCGTCAAGGCGTTGAACTTATAGTCAAATCCTGGAAAGAAGACTAAGAGAATGTTTTGAATGAAACGGTGGAGATAGAAATACCTGCAAGCCCAATAACATCAAGTGTCGTTTTGCTTAACCAATACAGAGCATCAATCTGGCCATGGTTATCTTGCTTCTTGCTTTCTTCAAGCAAGATGTCTCGAAGCTACCAAATGATGAGCACGCGTGAAATATCCCTTCCAAGATGAGCGGCATACTTCGACACCCTTTTCAATGAAAATCCCAACCATCTCCCGGATTTGCGCCGGTCCAAATGCAGGGTTCTTGTCTACTTCAGAAGTCTATAGTTCATATATGGGACGCGGCGCGCACCATGATCTTTCTCTGTAACACTTTCAGTTCGAGGCATACAATACGAGGAGATCGGCAGGGGATACCTGTTGTCGGTGCTTCTCTCCTTCAACGACCACAAGCCCGTTCCCAAGAATCATCCGCAGGTTATGCCGAACAGCATCAGGCTTCTGATAAACCATGTTGTTCACGAAAATATGGTTCAAAGCCTTGGGGTCGGTTGTATAGAGGCGATTCATCTAAGACCCAAGCATCGTTTCAGCCATCCGAGGCAGGAGGCGCTAGCAAAGAAATTCACCCCGGCGAATCCTTTGTACTTGAATGTCGATCCATACTCTTCGATCCACTTTTGCTGCTCGATCATGTCCTCCTGTTCATTGTTGTCAGGTCATCGAGTTCATGGGCATGATATACTGCATCCAACGTACTGCTTCCAGTATCTGCTTCATGTGTCCGAATAGAAAGCTCTTGCTTGAAGGGCCATGAAGAGCGTGTAAGGGCGATGTCCATTCATACCAGATGACGCGGGAGACCTTGAAGGCGACGTATACGACAGAGGCGGCGGCAAAGCCAACGGCTAGTTGTTGATAGGTCATTTCGAGAGGCCAGCGGTTACAAAGGATCGCGCGAGGGTACTTGCGGTAGCATGCCGCCGGCAGATGTAAACCAACCAGAAAAGGTGAGAATGTCAAACACGGAGGCTGTTGCCGGTCGGGAACTTGTCTTGTAGCAAGATCGTCCACACGCTCTAGGTTACCGGAGGCGTATTGTATACTTGTTCTGTAAAGGCCAAAGCTTGCATGGTATACCGTATATGTGTGGCTGCTGGAGCAAAGAACAAAACGAGAATTGCACACGGCTTCGCGGGTTTGCGTGCTATTAGTAATAATATTAGTCTTTTAGATATCAGATAACCGTTGCTCCTTGCTTTTTACCCCTCGCCACGATCCCACATGCTTTGCAGATTTCGAGCTCACAAAAGGCATTCGATTCTTCAAACCTCGCTGGAAGCGTCTTTGTTTGTGAGAATCCATTCGTCCCAAACATGAGGCGGAACGCACGGCGGTCTTAGTCGAGGCAGAAATATTCCAGTGCGTGTTACCCTACATAAACCTTTTCTGGAATCTGATGGTTATTAGCACCTCGCTGTGTCTCAAACACCCGATTCTTGGTGCACTTTCACTCTCGAAGGCTGGACCCATGGCAAGCGCGAGAACGCAGAAGTCACCGACTGTGTAGGCTACATCCCCCATCGCGGGGTTCATCGACATCCTCACTACGGCGCAGGCACGTCCCGGGTGTCTCGGATCAGGGCTCTATTGCCATTGGCCGTCTCGGTTACGACTTCTTGAACAACCGACGGGATTGAACACGCAAAGCTTCGGCATCTTACACATTCCCTGCCACCAGCTATGTCACCTTCGTGAACCCACAGTGAACACGTAGGCACTTTAGAACAGTACTTATTTCAGCCGTCTGAGCCAGTCGATCCCGACACGAAGATCTTTGTAGAACAACCGCCTCGATGGCTGTCAAGGAGCTTTTGGTTTCGTTCCTAGCAACCATAGTTGCGTACTTCGTCTTCAAGATCTTCATGTTCCTCTACGCGGAATGGACTTCGCCTCTGCACGTCCTTTACGGCCCTCCAAGCACGAGTTTCATTTACGGCAACATTAAGGAGATATCGGATGCCGTACGTTGGTGGCTAACGCACTCTCCGATCCCGCTGAACGAGAGTATTAACAGGAGAACTCGGTGCTTCATGAGAAGTGGGTGGAGGAGTATGGTCCAACACTCAAGTACAAGGCTTTCTTTGGGGTGAGTGGCCGTATTTACTAACCGGCATGGAGTTTGCTCATCCGTGGCGCAGATGAACCGTCTGTACACCACTGACCCGAAAGCCCTGAATCACATTCTCATGGACAGCATGATCTATCAGAAGCCTGAAGCAGCTCGGTATAACCTCAGTCGAATTTTGGGAAACGGTGTTCTGGTCGTCGAGGGCGATAAGCATAGGCAGCAGGCATGTTTCGTATATTTCGTATCAGACACGCGACTAATTGCGGGCAGTAGAGGAGGATTATGGTGTGTTTCAGGGTCATTCATCTCGAGTCTTTCTCAACTCAGATGATCAGAATCCTGCCTTTGGTCCTGCACAAACGCGAGAATTGACCTCAATATTCATCGAGAAATCCATCGAATTGCGAGATATCTGGGCCACGGAAATCAAGAAGCCTGAAGTCAAGAAAATCAATGTGCTCTCGTGGTTGAGTCGGATGACGTTGGATGTAATTGGACTAGCTGGTGCGTCTGTACTCTCCTTGTATGTCCTCATTGGAATGACGGCTTCCTCCAGGCTTCGACTACAAGTTCGACGCGTTGACGACGGACCCCAAGAAGAACGAACTTAATCGAGCGTTTTCAGTCCTCTTCACGCCTGGAAACAGGATGGCTCTGCTGCCTCTGATCAAAACCATGGTTCCGGCGTTACGACCAATTCTGAAATACATAGTACGTCTCCTTCCTTCCATCTAGCTTTTCACTCAATCGTCCGGTACTCCAGCCAGAGGAAAGAGGAGACGAAATCAGAGTCGCCAGCGAGACCATGAATCGAATCGGAACTGAACTACTGCGAGACAGCAAAGCCGCCATTTATTCAGAAAACGGCAAGGTTGATAAATTCTCGTGGAAGGGCAAGGATTTGTTGTCGTTGCTGGTTAGAGCGAATATGGCGACAGACTTGCCTCCGAGCCAGCGAATGACGGACGAGGACGTTGTAGCTCGTGAGCGTGGGCGTTACTTCTTATTTGATGATACTTAATGCTGCTCTTACAGAGGTGCCGACGTTCCTAGTAGCTGGACATGAAACAACGAGGTTAGTGAAAGGACGTCCTCCGCGAATTTGTTAGTGATGTTTTGTGCAGCACTGCTACGACCTGGGCCCTCTATGCCCTTTCTCTGCGGCCCGACGTGCAAACTAAATTGCGAAACGAACTCCTTGCTGTCGGTACCGATAACCCGACAATGGACGAGCTCAACGCTCTGTTCTACCTCGACATGGTCGTCCGCGAGACGCTCCGTGTGCACGCCCCCGTTCCATCGACGATTCGTGTTGCCGTCGAGGACGACATCCTACCGCTCAGCATTCCGATCACCGCGAAGGATGGCAGCGTGCTACGAGAGATTCGTGTGCAGAAGGGCCAGACGATGCTCATCCCGATCCTGGCAATGAATAGGGCGAGGACATCTGGGGCGAGGACGCGATGGAGTTCAAGTGAGTCTTCCTCAAAAGTCGTTCCATTGCTGTTCCTCATGAGATGTTGTAAAGGCCCGAGAGATGGGAGAAGGTCCCGGAGGCTGCCACGGCGATTCCCGGTGTATGGGGCAACATGCTGACTTTCCTCGGCGGTCCTCGAGCTTGCATCGGGTATCGGTTCTCGCTTGTCGAGTGCGTATTGAGTCGCTCCATGCTCTCTCACTGCCCTGCTTGATTAACTGCTTGTGACACAGGACGAAAGCGATACTTTTTACTCTCGTAAGAGCATTCGAATTCGAACTGGCAGTACCCGCGGACGACATCATCAAGAAGGCCACCCTTGTTCAGCGACCTATGCTGAAATCGGACCTCAACGCTGGCAATCAAATGCCCTTGAGACTGAAGCCTGTTCAGCGCACTTGAATACCACGGAGAGAGCGGGGGATAATGGGGTGGATCGTTGTGTGGTCATTCATTCCCACACAGCTGTGTAAGAACTGCGATATGTATTTTATTTCTATTCCAACTTTTGGACCGCATTTATTTATAAACTCTCTCAAGCCCGGCCGTGTTTTTTCCGCCTCCACAGCGAATAGGATGTTCTCACCTCATGATAAGATCTCTTGTTGTCACAAGCTTACATACCAAATGCCTTCTATTTGATTCGGCCGCCAGGGTTTTCCCTTCATTGTCACTGTCAGCTGAACAACTAGCACCCACGGGCAAGCTTCTCGACGATGTATTGCATTCGAACGCTTCCTATTTCTAACTGCCCAGTCGAGCATCCTCCCTTGTTGGACACCCATCTAGCATACATCAAGCCATGGATCCCCAAGAGGTGCTAGTATTTGTTGTTGGGGCGGCGACAGCCTGCATAGCGTTCAAGATCTTCAAGCTCGTCCTCAGCGAGTGGACCTCGCCTCTTCGCAACATTCGTGGCCCACCAAACCAGAGTTTCTTCTATGGGAACCAAAGGCAGCTCTTTGAAGCTGTAGGTGTGACTCGTCGTTGTCGCGGATTTGACTGAACCCAGTTATTATTGTAGGAAAATACTGTTACGGAGGAGAAGTGGGTCGAAGAGTATGGATCAACATTCAAGTGTAAAGGATTCTTTGGGGTAACCGCGTCTCTTCTCTTTGCGCTGTTGTCTCCTCGGGAATGCCCTACTGACAAACTATCCTTGTAGTTCAATTCTCTATATGTCGCCGACATGGAAGCAGTGAATCATATCCTAACTGAGACCCATGTGTATCAGAAGCCAGACTGGTTGCAGTACACCTTGACTCGCATTCTGGGTGCTGGTCTGGTAGTTGTTGAGGGTGATAAGCATCGGAAGCAGGTCTGTCACTTTTTGCTAATGAAGCTAACGACGTATTGGCTGACGTTGAGACAGCGAAGGATAATGGTGTGTTTCGATCCTCGTGAACTTGGTTGAATGTGAACCCGGGTGTCACTCCTGCAGAACCCTGCCTTCGGGCCACCACAAATAAGAGATTTGACTGGAGTATTCCTTGAGAAAGCCACTGAGGTATGCTCGTTCTAGCCTTGGGACGCTGTTCGTTGATGACGCTGACACGTCCTTACAAACCAGCTTCGAGACGTCTGGCTCGAGGAGAGCAGCAAGGAAGCAAACAGACGAATCGACGTTCTTGCCTGGTTGAGGAAGATGACGCTGGATGTTATTGGCCTTGCGGGTATGTCACCCTGGAACCACTCCAAATATGACAATGAAATGTTAACTGCCGTCGAAGGATTTGGCTACAAATTTGATGCTCTCAAGAGTGATTCGAATGAACTGCACAGAGCGTTTTCCGCTATCTTCCGGACTTCTAACAGGGTGAACCCTCACCAGCTGCTAAGAGCTTTCTTCCCTTTCCTTCGGCCTATCCTTGAACGCGTCGTACGTGATCCGCACCTTTCCCATGTTTCTTGGGACGTTTACACAATCTTACTCTCCTTCGTTGCAGCCTGACAGGCAAGCAGCTGCAGCGCAAAAAGCTATCGAGACCGCGAACCGGATCGGTAACGAGCTGCTGAGGTCCAGCGAAGCTGCTCTAACGATGCATGACTCTAATGGCAAAGCGGAGAAGAGCTCATGGAAAGGAAGAGATCTGCTCACCTTGTTACTCCGAGCGAACCTCGCAACAGATTTACCCTCCAGTCAGCGCATGTCGGATGAAGAAGTTATGGATCGTGCGTGCGACAGAATCTTTCTTCAGATTCGTCTAATCCTATTCCTAGAAATACCTACGTTCTTGGCTGCTGGACACGAAACGACCAGGTATGCGATTTTGGGTCATTCTTATAAAATCTCAACGTTTCATCTGACAGTCTATCGACAACTTGGGCACTATTCACCCTTGCTCGTTACCCTGATGTCCAGGAAAAGCTACGAAGTGAGCTTTTGAGCATGAAGACCGACTATCCATCTCTAGACGAGCTGAATACCTTGTCGTACCTCGACATGTTTGTTCGCGAGAGCCTGCGTCTTTTCGGACCTGTCGCCGCCGTACTACGCGTTGCCGTTCTGGATAGTGTCTTGCCGCTAAGCAAGCCAATTCGAGGCAAGGATGGGAAGGTGCTGCATGAGATAATAATTCGCAAGGGAGACAGCATTCACGTCCCCATATTGGTGATAAATTCTGACAAGGCAGTGTGGGGAGAAGATGCTTCTACTTTTCGGTCAGTCGGATTTTTCTTGCGATATTCCTCTCTCAGGGTGCGATAAAAATTAAACAGACCAGAAAGATGGCAAAAAATTCCCGGGGAAGCTTCGACTATCCCAGGTGTTTGGGGCCATCTGCTCACTTTTATTGGAGGGCCTCGGGCCTGCATTGGATTCCGCTTTGCCATTGCTGAGTGCGTATTCTGGCCTGTCCGAACTTTCTCCCATTCTGAATATCTACACACATTTTCAGGATGAAGGCCCTCCTGTTCGCGCTTGTCAGAGCTTTCGAGTTCGAGTTGGCGGTGCCCGTTGCCGATATCAAGTCAGCAGGGCAGCGGCCTTCCCTTCGTTCGGAACCCAGTGTAGGAGTGCAGATGCCCCTTAAACTGAAGGCATTCCAGCGCAATTGAGTCTCTATACTAGGCTGTATATTGGAAACGGAAATGTCAAGATTGTATACATTTGTCTCCGTCGAAGGCTTTTTTGTTGGGTGCTTTTAAGTTTGAACCTCTGCTCGCCCTCTTTCCACAGGTGGCATCGATAGAGAACATATCGACAAGCAACGGTGCTTTAAAGCCTTTCAAGGCGGGCAGAGGATGGGCATTGAGTCGATGCGCCAGAGGATTCATATGCAGTTGACGATTGGATCGCCTTGGGCAGTGATACTGACGGATAGTGGGCCATGAGGTCTAGGTGTGGAATCCCTTGTACAGCAAGGTCGCTGGACCAGTTGATTCGGAATAAGGAACAAAGTCCATTGTCGGAAACGGTTGAAGTTAAGATAGATGCATGCACATAACGCAAATGATGGCAAATATGGCAAACAGGTTTATCTTTGCCTCAACCTCCACCCAATTTCTGACGTTCGACAGAGTGTCCTCGATTGGCCACTTGTCCTTTTCCTCTACACTGCCAAATGTATGATATCTCGTAGTCACGTTTTCTAATTTCATTGGACGCATACGTCGACGCACATGGGTTAGATACGGAGTCAGCTATATAGCAGCTGAAAGGTTTGATGTTAGGTTAGCTGGTTGGCACATGTTCAGACATGACAACTATGTAGTAGGAAGAGCATGCCGAAGATCTTATCCCATCCACCTGTCAGATCAGGAAACAGCTCCATCGCAGCTGAAATATTTAATGTTAACTCAGCTGGCTGGCACATGTCAACATGTAATATCCATGAAGCAGCTGGACTATCCTGGGCATCTTGTTCCACCCATCTGCCAGATACCAAACCAGCTCCTTCATGGCTAAAATATTTGATGTTGGCTCAGCTAGTTAGCAGGCGTTTAGATGTTGCAGCCATGTAGTAGTAGGTCTATCCTGTGGGTCTCGTCTCATCCACTAGTCAGACAATTCACATATAGTGACCATGTAAGGGCTCGAATCACATAATCTATTTGGTACTTATGTCACCGGCACATGCTTTATATGAAGAAATTTTGAATATCATGAGAGTTACCTTTGACGCGATCGCGTGTCCTCCTCATAGAAGGGTGTCTGCCGTGAAATAGGTTCACTCGAGTCAAATCAACGCCGCCACCGCTACAACCAGGTCATAGGTACCTCCTGTAATCACAGCGTGTAGCATAGTCCTTACAATGTAACTGGAAAAAAAACCCTTGTCATTATTGTGTATGCACCAAAAAAAAATACATGTCAGTGTCCAAGAAATCAAGATGAAAGCTACATAGCATGAATGTTCAACTTGATGTATGCCTTTGCCCGTTCCCTGTTGTTCTTAAGCATCGACCTCGTGTTCTTGATGCTACGAACCTTGCGCCACCAGTTTTGACGCGACAGGGGTTTGGCATTGCCCTTGCGAATGTCTGCTATCCACTGCTGGAAAAACTCCTCGTTAGTTTCCGTCCATCCTGGCCAGCCATAACCCTGCTTGTCCCAAATGTCCGGAGGAGGGAACCACGAGACCGTTGTTGTCTGCTCGCCACGCCCTGTATATGAGGAATCAATTCACTATTGAAGACACTCATGGAAGACAGACCTTACCTGTATAGAGGCAGTATGTCCCACACAAACATGCAATCTCCTCACCAGTGAGGTCGTCATCCCAGTAGAAATACCCGTCGTGTTTAGATGGGACAAAGTACCCTGAATGATGCACTGTGACCTCGATGGACGGTCCTTGCAACCCAGACTCCTTACTACCGAATTCCCTTGCAATCCTCCCTACAATGCCACTGCGAAGTATTGCAGCTCACCCTTGCGGGCGGCCCAGCAGCGCGCGGCACTCGAGCATAGCACTGTCGAAGTCTGCTGTCGTGAATTGGTGCTTGTTAAAACGGTTGGCGTTGTCTGCGTATGGGAGATTGAGCTGTTCGGGCTCCGAGGAGGCCTGCAGAAGGAGGGTGCGGAAGGGTATGTGGTGCTCAAGTAGGTGGTAGGTGATTGTCAGCACCGTATGCGTGTTCGGAGCGGAGGCGACCAGTCGACAGATGTAAAGAACAGTCGTGGGGCGATCAACACCGATGACCCATTTGCAAGAGGGGGAAGGAGGTAGCTTGAACACGTATAGGTCCTCACTGATGCGTTCCACAGTGTCGAGCGCAAAGGATGTTGCCAAAGGCTGATCCGATGTTGCGTTGAGGTCGTCGGAGGGTGCTGGCAATCCCGAAGAGCTGTCGATGAGGCATGAAATGAACTCGCGAATTAGAACCTTGTCTCGGTCTGAGACATCAGGTTCTGATTTTGTCCCGATGACACCCAGGACATCTGACCAACTCCGGAGGTTGGGTGCTTGAGGGTGGGGTGTTTGAGCAGTAGGGGATGGGTTGAATCCGTACATAAGG
>CACVBS010000047.1:519690-548092 GCA_902728275.1 Cyclocybe aegerita | reverse complement strand
TGATTCCCATGGGCATCACTGTCCATTCGTACAATCCGAAGGGGGTCGTTACTGCAGTCAGGTGTATGTGGTCCGGGTGCATGGGCGTCTGGAAGAACGAGTTTGTCATGTCGATCTGCGCAAAGAACACACCTTTCGAGCAATCTGCCAAGATGTCATCCTGGTGCGGAATAGGATGGCTGTCTTTGACGGTGTTCGCATTGAGGTCACGGTAGTCGTTCACCCAACGAGGGAGTGCGGTTGGATCTGCCTTGGGGATAATAAAGGCAGGGGATGCATAGCGTGAGGAAGAGGGTCTGATGCGGCCCGCGTCTAAGTGTTGTTTAATCAAGGTTTGCCACGATCCCTTGTATTTTCTAGGGCAGGCGTACGTCCGACTTTTGACGTTCTTCGTAGCGTCTTTCAAGTGAATTTCTGAGAGAAATTCCGTAGGCAGTTCGTCTACATGCGGAATCGGTTTAAATACATCGAGGAATTCCTCTTTCAGGAGACGCTCGTGTTCCTGCATCTTTTGCAGCAGCGTCTCCCAGTTAGCCAGTATTTCTACTCGCTCTTTTACCGCAGCTACTGCGTGGGCGCACAATTCACCTGAAGGTTCGTCTGGCACAGTGATTCTTTCTCGTATGACTGTGCATAATTCTGCGAGCGTCGTCTTCTTGATCAACTTGACTTTCTCCACCTCTTTATCAAACTCTCTGCGCTTTTGTTTCGGTGATAACGGCTTTGGTTTGTGAGGTGGCAAGGGGTCTGGGTTCATTAAGTTATAACCCATTTTTTTGTCAATGCAGGAACGGTTTGCGTGGTCGGTGACAATGTCATTATGTATTAAGAACGGCAAACCTAGTATAATCGGCATACAGAGTCCCGGGGCGATGATGGCGTGAACAGTGCACAATGTCCAACGACCATCCAGTGATGTTACAGTAATTTTTACAAACTCATCTAATTCAATTTTCCTCTTTTCTTTCAAGCTTTTGATAGCGACGTCGACGGTTTCGGGTACGGGAAGCTTCAGACGTTCTAGGCCAAGTGAATCTACTAGCTCGGGGCGGATGAGCACCAAGTGCGCCCCATTGTCTATGAGGGTGGACACTTTCACTGGAAATTCAGCCCGAGGGCCCGTCAGTGTCGCTTGCCACACGATGTGCTTTGAACAGAACAGCGGACTCACATCACTGTCACCGTGCTCCACCTCAGAATCGGTGCCGTCTCCGAGTGCGGAGCTCATGGTGGCTGCAACCGCGTCGTCCTCGTCGTCGGACTCGTTCGCGTTGGTGATGGCAGCTACTGTCTTCGCTTTTCCTTTCTTTTCCATGTAGGCGTTGTATTTCGGGTGCTTCTGAACATCGCTGAGCGTGAGGGTGTGGTACCCGTTGCCGGGCGGAAATTCATTTGGGCAGGAGCGTGTGCCGTGGTATGCAAAAAATTGACGGCACTTCCAGCAGCCCTCGTATTCTTCGAGGAGGTCTTTCTCCGACTGCTCCAGCTTCGGTAGCTTCTTCCATTTGCCTCCGGTCTGCGCACATCCAGTCGAGGTGGATGCCTTGTTGGAGGAGGATCGGGGCGCTGTGTTCCCTGCGTTTCCTGACAGGGCGACACGCTTCGAACTGCGTTGGTCCTCCTCAAAGGCGTCCCTGTACCTCTTCCGGTCATACGCGTACTCTTCATCCAAGTTCTTAACGGCTTCGATCCAGTCTTTTAACGTGGTCTTCGCGTTAATTCCCTTTCGGGCGGCGGCTTTACGGAGTTCGGCATCCATCAGTCCTTCGAGCTGCTGGCGTAATTGGTCGTCATTGAAGTGAGACGTCGTTCCTCGTAAGAGGATGTTGACTGCCTTCATCTTCTGCGTCCAGGCCCAAAACGGCTCGTTCTTCTGCTGGCGGTTGCCCAAGATTTCATTGCGTACGTTCTCGATCCAGTCGGTGGGCAGGTAATTCACTCGCAGTTCCTTCATGAACGCGTCGTAAGTGAGACCGAGGAGACGTTCACAGTCAGACGCGATCCAGTCACGGATGTGCAAGTCCTTGAAGGCGGACAAGATGAGTGGTACCTTTTCTTCTTCCGCAATTGTCTTGGAACGGCCACATGCGGTGAAGAAGTCTTGAAAGGCATTGTCCAGCTCCATCGCGGCCTTTGGGGATAACTCGCCGGCAGTCAGAACAGGGCAGTGTTTGACTACTGGATGTTCCACAGTCGCTTCTTTGTTGGGCGCCATCACGGTATGGTTGTATGCGGTTTTTGAGTGAATGTATGTGGTCAAGATTTCGGAATCAGAGTCGGACTCCCAACTGCACACAGAGACGTCTAGTCGTTCGTGGGTGGGGCCCACAAGTGTAGAATCAGTTTCTGCCGACTCTGACAGTTGAAGCGGAGGGGGCGGAGGGGGCGGATGTGTCACGGAGGGTGTCGACAGATGCAGTGAGTGTTCCTCTAGCGAGGTCAGGGGAGACAGTGGTGACGGAGAACGTTGGTGGAAAGCGTCCTGTTTGGGCGTTTCTACTGGCGGTATCGGCAAGTCAACAGTCATGGCAGGTGCTTTTGAGTGGCTTCTAAGCGTAGGCGCCAGTTCGTCGTGTGGGGATACGCTCGGAGATACAGCAGGAGCGGAAAGACCAAGGTCTTCAGCGGAGACAGCAAGGACGGTTGTCGCGAAGTTCGGCAAATGTATGCGTCACTATCGCTCGGTAATCAGCAATGGTACAGCAGCGGCACAGATAACGGTAAGGGAAATGTACACGCAAGGTGGACATTCAAAAAAAGGTGTAAATCTATCCTACAGGGTAGGTAGCAAACACTCACATCAAATGGTAGAATGAGACCAGCATGTATACGTCGAGTAGAGAACAGAGAGGTACAAGATCAGAGAGTACTCTATCTAAAAGGGATGTCCGTCGCGTGAATAAATAGGGCACGGTTGATCAGTAAATACGCATCAATAGCGCGTGTCAGCATCACGTGTGATCCATCAGGATTACACTATCCTGTCCAAAAATTAATTAGTCCAAGTATTTTAAGAGATGTGGCGAGGACAGTACCTTCTCCATGCCCACCTGCAAAATGGTCGGTGAGTCGAAGAAGAGCTTGAAGGCTCCAAGATAGGATAGAAGAGGTGTCGTTGGTCTGATCGTTGGAATGTGCATCAGCTTCGATGCTCAGCTGGCAGATATGGAAAGCCAAGTTGAGCACACATACCTTCCGTGTCTCTCCTTGACAGTAAGACACCACGGCCCAGTAGACAACACTTCCAAAGAGAATTAAGAGGAAGTTAGCATCCCCAGCCCAACCAGTTAATGTGAGTAGCTTTGTTGGAGGCTCAGCCATGGCTATTCGAGGGGCAGGGAAGGGTCGAGGAGGATGCCCCCATGCTTGACAGCCAGCGCTTTAAAATGGCGATAAACGGGGCTCACTTGGATTCTGGGGTGTAAAGCAAATCAATGATAGTCCCATTGGAGGCCTTCACTTAGCTATACCACAACTGATGATAGAATCCTAGAGCTAGACTATCAGCAGAGAAGCTTCATTATGGGATAGTGTGGCTCACTGATGAGAACAAAATGTGCCTTACGGCATCCAGGTAGGAAGCTGTTTGTCCAGTTCTCCATCTCCCCTTCTCCACCTGGTCCATGAATTTTGGCCTACAGATTACCAAACTCTTCTAAGGTCTGGTTTCATTGTGATCTTCACATGTGGTGGCCTCCATACTCAAACATTTGAGTACGAGGCAAAGAGCTGAAGTTAGGATACAAAGTGCACAGGAAATCGACGTCAATCATGATGTAGACGAAGAGAGACAGTTGCGAGTCGCAGCTGGACCATCACATGGTGCTGGACAATCTGATGCTGCAGTGCTGGGTCCCACACTACTACCTTAGGGTACTATTGTCTTCTGGGATTCTTCTCCTATGCCTTGTCTTTTGATACATCATAATTCTTTGGCACTCGCTCATCCAAGTACATGGGACGCATTGACGCTACTGTAAATCCTTTCAAACATCTGCGAATGAAATCCTGCTATTTGAAATGGCTGTTACATTGCAACAAGCACTGCATCATACTGATACTCGTGCCCCATGGATCGATGGCATCTGGCATTCCAAAGACATTTAGGATGTCAGTCTTCTTTCTCGTGTGTGCGACTATGGATAACCCTTGTATATGTTCTTGAACCTCTATCTTCCTGCAGCCTCCATGTTTTGCATCTGCGCAGCTTCATCATGTCCTCAAACTCCATGAATGTGAGATGCTCGCTTTTTAAATTTCTTTCCAGCTGCGACCGTTCTCTGGATACTCCCTTATCCTGGAGATCTGCGAGTGAATTTCCTGTATGTCCTTGTGTTTAAACACCCACACCAAGCCCACGCTTATGGCGTTGGGCCAGTGAGCTCAGTGGCATTCAAAGCGCTTAATGGAAATTCTAGCCATCTATGGTGATCGTGGCTCATCTTAATCTTCACAACCAGATGGACTCTCGTCTACTGAAGGCCTGAAGCACAGTTGGTTGTCGTCGCTACCAAGACAGAGTGCTGTGCCAGTCCAATTGTTGGTCATTTGGCTCCTAGGGGGGCTTGCAGAAAGGCATAAGAAGTGAATCATTGAACAGCCTTTTACCTCTCATGCTGCAGACTCTCTATTATGGATTGACTGTTATGTCGCTCAGCGTTGTGATCATTTTCTCCCACTATGGACTCCATCGCTCCTTCTCTTCTGATACATCACAATCCTTGTCCCCTGGTCCCCATAGGTGGCTGATGACTTACACTATGGTATGACTGTTTATCGCCCATCAGCTCATGATGCCTCTTTGTTTCAGCTATGAACACAGCACTCATATAAAAATAGATAATGCCCACCCTCATTGCCGGAATGATACCGCTGTGATACAGAATCGGGTATGTAGGCAATAATCCCACATCAACAGAAATAACATAATGGACTCACCAGGATTCCAAGCCTATCCAAGCCGCACTTCCTCTCTTCAATACCATTCCCACAAAATCGGGAGGTTATATTCAGACAAGGTGTGTCCTGCTTGGCCATCTCATACCTCTCTGTCTCTTTCCAATTATATGCGCTTCTGATATGAACATCTATGCCTGTGCAGAGGACAATCTTAGCCACTGGCATGCTGTCTTCAGACACAAGAGACAATCAGCGGGCAGTGATGTGGGTTCTCTCATCACTATACATTTCATATCTTGAGAGTGGTAAAACTAAGCTCTACGGGGAAGGTCCAGTTTATTCCCTTCTGTAATATAAGTCCTTGAGGACTCAGGATATCTTGGCCTGTGACTGATAACACTGAATGAGGCATTTGATGACGGGCGCTTGTGGCACCTGCCTCCTGTGGTCAGACACTAGGTGTGACGCTTTGGTCTGCATTTGATGCTCCAATACTGCAACAATAGAGTGCTGGAATTAGTCATTCATCTTTTTAGTCAAAGATGATCCAACAGACACCAGAAAAAGCCCTATAAAGAGGCATGCTAGCCATTCTCCATGGATTCATCTGCTCCTTCCCCACCCTAGTTTCTTTTGGTACAAATCGGGCACAACTTTTGTGTCAAATCAAAAGGAAACAGCCCACCATGAATCCACCTGCTGCTGAAGTCCTGGTTGATCTTGTAGGTAAAGTTTATAGAGAGAAGGTTTGCTCAGTTCCTCATCTCTTCTCCTGGTCTGCTAACCATTACCATGATAACGCCGTATGAAGTACATAGCAGGTACGTGGAGCTGAAATACATGGGTGGGCGTGGTGTGTACTCAGAAGTCTCTGATAGTCGCATCTTTTACTGTGCTGATATTTGACATGGCTCTAACAATGGATCAAGAGGTGGGTATCAAGTTGTCTGCTGTTCATCCACTCTCATAATTTTCTTTCTGTTTGAACAATATTTGAATTACGAATGCTGATGGTCTCCTTACTGTGTCTTGTCAGCAGGTGGAAAGTTATTGGGGCGCTAAACAGTCACTGGGGTCCGCTCTTTTCTTTCTTGTGAGCACAAGAACTTTGTCTACCCATAAAAAGTCCTGACTATGATTATACAGAACCGCTATGTTCCACCTCTAGTGTTTGGACTCGACGTATATGGTATTCCCATATCCCTCATTCTCAGCTGGAGCTTTCATTCACGGAGGTTAAAGGCATATTTTTTGCGTCTCCAACCTTTGTACAGGTGAGTTTGGGACACCTACAACTCCAGCTCAATTCTGATCATTTCCTCCAGTTGTAAGGGCACTTGTACAGTGACTTTCATATCCCGAATGTTCACTTGCATGCAGCTGTGAGAGGTACATGTACACAAAGATAATCATGGACATCATTGAGATTGGGTTCATTCAATGTAATCTTATGTCCATGTGAAACATCGGTATACTAATTTAACGCGAGCCACATAGGTACTCTGATAATATGCACACATGCGCTTTGGCGCCAGAAGATCCTTTTATACTTTCTCATCCTCCTTGCTTCCCTTGTCATCGTCATGAACCTCCCAACATTTTTGGTTTTCCTGCCTAGGTGCAAAATGGGTGAGTGTAACTAGTCTCCCACTTTTGATGACTGAAAGCTAAAACAAGTTGATCTCAAGTCACTGCTATGGCTGTGACGGTGTCAGAGGCTGTCTGTCAAACTGCCCAAGAGGTCTCTTTTTCATCATGCTCACAATTTCTTGGGTTCCTCTATTGATCCTCGAAACATGTAAGTGAATTAAATGCACCAAGAATCTCGATGACTTTGTTTACTTTTAGTAACATGCACCCTGACTGCATGGAAAGCCTACCAATACTGTAAGTGTGTTGCACTAATCTATTGATTCCGCAGATGTACTGACAAGGAGACAATTTGGTTGTGATTAGTCATGCCGCACAGTCTGAGCTGGTTGAACTGCATGATTGGAAATCTCTTGAGGGACCATAGGTTATCAAATTTTCCGTGATTTTGAAGGAACTAATAATCATAACTGCTTGGGTGATGGTTTGAAGGCCTACTTTATTACGTGGGTAAGTGCAATGTTTCAGAGAATAACTATCTATAAGAAAGCTGACATTTATTCTAGTTCTTCTAGGTATTCTGCCTGGCATCTGGTGTCATCATTTATTGCCTCATCTGATCTAATTACCCTATGTAAAAGGCATCACGACCCTTCATTTCCTTGTCCTATGGGCGAAGAATTTTCTGGTTGTGTCAAATGCAATTATTACCATTCAGAAAGGCATTCAACCTGCCATTTGCTCCAGGTAGGAGCATTTTCTTTTCATTTTTTCTGTGTGCCAAGATATTTAACACTTCATAGGCTGTTGCTTGACTTGGGCAGCGCAGCGAAAGCTGAGGACTCCGAGATGAGGGGCAGTCAAAATATCACTGTGACCACTTCCCCAATGGCTTTCGCGTGACAGGAGTCCCAGCAGTAGAATAAGTGATCTTAAGATAGCTTGGATAAATTCTTTCAGTATACTTGACAATTAATGCCAACACGATTGACGCATTGTACTAAGTGCCAGCTTGGGAATTGAATTTGCTTGAGGTCATTCATCCTGCCATCTAAAAGTTCCCAAAATATGAGGGTTGAACTTGGAGGCTGGAAGCTTGGCCCCTGTGGTATTGAATTTTTTTGAAGCATCCCGCACCACGATGAATAAGATACTTAGATGCCTTGGTTTAGTGCTCGGCCAGCCCAGATCAGATTCCCAGTACTCATAACCTGCTGGCACTTTTGGGTGTCACCATATCTACATCATTCATTTGGCGAAACTCCAGGTAACATTTTGATTTTTTATCTATGATACAATATGGAGGAATTGATTCCAGCCTGCTCAGTGCTCGTACGTGCCCCGCTGATTGGTGTGATCCCGGTGACGGCCTCGTAAGCTGTTACTTAACTTTCAGGGACCTGCAGGCATCGAGAAAATGGGCTGTGCAACAGGAATGGGAGTAATTGAGCTCAGCCTGTTGTCTTTGTGAAGCGTGTAATCCCACTGCCGACCTTAGGAACACCAAGGCGTCAGAGAATTCACCCTCTAGGCCTAGATCTACCTTACTGTTCACTACTGTAATGTTTCACATCTTAGTCATCTGTCTGGATTTGAGGCTTCATATCTAGTGAACGCGTCATGCAGGGAATCGCCGTCATGAGAATTCTCTTACACCGATTCGTATGTCATGCTGGTTTCCATCAGGTTCATCATCTCCAGCTCCGACTCGACCATCTATTTATCCTTCAGAACTTTGGCTTTTCATCGTTGTCTTCCTATCTCTTGGAACACTGCTCACCACTGGGACTGAGGCCTGAGGCTACGCAGATGGATATCAGTCATTAGCACCAGCTGATGATGAGGCCCACTGCATTATTTATATCCGATGGACATCGAAAGGGCACTCCTGGTACCTAAGATTGGGGATTGCCTCTGCCATTCTGAAGCAGAGGCGAGTCTGAACCGCAATAGTCCCCATTTATTCTTATGCAGTAACCTGTCGTCCAAACAAGGCAGTGTCTGCCAATTGTGTGGCATGCCTGTTCAAGTTGAGCGGTCAGATGATGAACACTCGAGACGGCGCACCAGTTCTTACGAGAATTAGGGGGATTGACACGATCACCGTGATCGTCAGCTTGGAATGATTGACGGGCAAGGTCTGTTGGCATCGTCATCTGCAAGTGAGATAGATCAGGGACGAGGAAGAGCTTTGGAGGAGGATTTGTGGTGTGTGTTGATGGTGACCGGGGACAACTGATTTAAGAGGCCGCGAGAAACTTATGGTGTGATGTACCCTTGCACATTTTGCTGTTTTGACGAGACAAACAAGCCAGGATCTTCACCAAAGCAATCTACTTGAGTACAAGCTCCTACATGACATGGATCTCGACTATACCCTTGACGAAGCGTTTGGTGGGCTAACGATCGAAAAGGTGAGCAATCGTTGTTTATCCACTGGCCATCATCATAGCTTATTCTGTCTTTTCCTATGCGTAGTATGTTGTAGGTTCGTCGAAATAGTATAGGAGATTATGCTGTTGGTGACGGCTCCTCATAGTCGCATCCACTACAGTCTTGATGTACAACATGGCCTTGACAATGGGCCAGGAGGTTCGTTCTGCAGGCCTCGGTTCCAGGTCTTCCAGCAGTTCTGATTCTAATCCTCTATCACTTCAGGTAGAAACCATGTGGCACTCCAAGAAGTCGTTCGGAATCACTCTCTTCTTTCTGGTGAGTTTTCTGAAGTGTGCAATTTCTGGGCGAATGAAGCTGAAGTGGGGAAAAGAACCACTACATCCCTCCAGTTGCGGCCATATTTTGCCTCTACGGTGTGCCAACTCGTTTACTATCACCCAAATCTAGGCTCATGACTTTCAAGGAGATTTTTTCGTGTCTTCATTCGCAGAAAAGGTGAGCAGTTCACGTCCGAACCATATACTCTTACTTGACCGCTTTTCAGTTGTACGTCCCTCCATGCAGTCTCGAGGTGCTGATCCATTGAGTACTGATCGCAGTTTCCCATCGATTCAGCTGCAAGGGCCATACTCTTGGGAAACTTCTTCTTGACCTCGTGGAAGCGATCTTTATCCAATGTATGTTCTCTAGCTATGACCGTTACATCCTCGTTCATGATAGGGCCGACTAGGTACCTTAATTATCTGCACGCACACGCTATATCAGAAGAGATCTCTCCTCATTTTTCTGAGCTCGCTTGTTGCCTTGGTAGGGCTCACAATCTTTATCTCCTTCATGATATTCGTCCCACGCTGTCTAATGGGTAGGTGTCGTCTCTCATCAATCATTCCGTCAGTGCACTAACGTGAATTACTGAACGGCCATGAAGTGACCATAGGCGATTTGTTCGGAATCAAAGGGTCTCTCCCTGTGTGATTACGAGCTTGCCTATGTCGTCACAATTTTGTGGGTACCACTCTTGATTCTCGAGTCCTGTAAGCAGCAGTCCCATGTACCAAGACTCCAGGACTCGCTGAACACTTTAGCAGTCACTTTTGTCCTTACGGCGTGGAAGTCCTATCAATCTTGCAAGAACTTCTCTACTTCAATCTGCCGAACTAAGTCACGATATATCATTTATAGACATCCCATACAACTCCTCTTGGTCAAGGAGGGTTGTTGGAATTCTCTTACGGGACCGTGAGTTCCAACTCTCCCTCAAGATTAAGAGGCAATGGCTTACCCATACTCGTATCTTCCTCCTTAAGGCTTAATTTATTACATCGGTTGGTGGCCCAAATTTTGCTGCAATTTATGTGAGCTGACTCTTTCGTCTAGTTCTGCTTGGTACGCTCTTCCTTTCAACGAAAGATTTGGGACTCAAGCATTATTAAAGGTATCACCATCTTGAGCTTTCTCTCGATGTGGTCCATCGCCTTTCCTCTCACGACATATTCCATTGTCGGCCTGCAGATGGGGCTTCAGCCAGCGATATGCACGAGGTGAACACTGCTTATGACCGCCGCGTTGTGACCAGTCCTAATCTCATTGAACTTTCAGGCTGTTACTTGATCTTCGGGAAGCCGGAAACGCTGTTGACACAAAAAATACGGCTGGAAGTGCTAATATGGGATCCATCGCGTTCGCTCATCCAACATCTGAGAGCGAGTCACAAGCAAGTTCTGCTTGATCCTGCACTTCACGAAATGCATTTATCGGATAGACAACAGCTATCGAAGACTATTATAGACCAGATAATTTAAATCATTCTATCTCCCCGAGTCATAGGAAGTTTATATGAGGAGATTTCAAATGGTGTTGACAAAATAGGGGCTACTTTGGTGAGCCGGAATCAACGGTCCGGGATCCCGCTGTTGCATCAAATAATTTTTTCCCAACCTTCGACACCAACCACATCCCATTCATACGACGGCTTCTGGCTAACGGCAAAAATCATTCTCGGAAACTCGAACTTTCTTCTCAGTTATAGTCCAAACTGTCCAAGATGTATGCAAATGGGTCTGGTTGAGTGACAGGGTTTCCCTTAGAAGTACTCCAACACCTCCCTTCTCCCTTGTGTACACCACTGGTACTGGGTTGGGCATCACCTCCGCAAACTCGACTGCCAGGTCAAGACCTGCTGTAACCCCCACCGAACTCTAAATCTTCCCATCGCGGATCCAGCGCCTGTCGCCAACCCACTGTGCTTTCTTGTATATCAACCCCTTCTCGTGGACCGTCTTGATCGCGACCTTGTTCGTGCAGACCTCGTACCCGTCCAAGAGGCCCGTATGTGCGATTGCCATGCCCTCAGTGAAGATCAGGAGCAGGCCTTTGAGGCTGTCGAAGCGCGTCTCCAGAAATTTGGGGCACCCATCGGGAAGCGGTGCGACGGGGTCGGGGCCTGGGATGAGGAGGTAATCGAGCAGCGAGCAGTCAGGTGATGATGGGCCCTTTCTCGATATCTTCCTTCGGGGGGTTCAGCAGCACGAGCATCTTCTGCGTGTGCAGGTCGAGGTAGTCGATGGGCCCGGCTGCGTCGAGCAGCTGGTAGTATGGCAGTATGAGGAGGCTGAAGCTGAGCTGGATTCCAGCCATTGCGGTGGCTATGTTGGGTGGTTGGTATTCGATTTGTCCATCTCCTGGATTGCTCAGTGAGTGGGTTGGTTCTCTCTGACTACATAGCTTAACCTGATCTTTTATATTCGAGCAGCGCCAACACTCCCCAAGGTCGAACAACCCGCATTGACACACTCTTCCAAATCTTCTCCTGAGTTTGCTGCACTTCTCCCATGTTCGATCAACGCTGGCCATTCAGACGGGATCGTCGAACATGGGACTCGGAACCCGTGAACAGATGCGGATGCCCCATACCGTATTCTCACACAGACACGATCACTCGATGGGATTGAGACGCACTACTAGCGACTCGTTCGTCTCCCGGTATGTTGCCCCAGTTTTGAAGACCGCCTTGCGGCCCATTCCTGGCGACCACGAATATCGCCCGCTTACCACCGAGAGCTGATGCCCGCCTTTTCCTGTCAGTTTCTCTATGGATCGAGCGATTTGTACTCGCCTCTAAATAGTGCTTTCACTTTCCAGTTGTCCGTCCCAGCGCTGCGCCAGCTTCCCTGTTCTTCAAGTCATAAGGTCCTCGGCAGGTGAATGTGAAGCATTAATCCTCGAAGACAGCCTCCTAGAAAGTACGTACCCCACAACTTGTCCTTGTCTGATGCTAACTCGTTACTCCATTTTATGTCTATAGATCCCTATCGCACATCAAGTATTGAATGCTATGCAAAAGACGTCCATTCCTTCCCTACAGTTGACCCTTTCCAGCCCTTCCGATCCAAGATGTACGCCAACCGGAGGCTTCGCCTTGGAGTCCAAGAGAATTTCTGTGAATGCGATGGGCCCCGGATATCCCTCTGCGAACTCTGACTTATATCTTGCCTTTGCGAAACCAACGCCATCTCTGCGACCCAGTTGATCTCGGACAGTGGGCCCTGCTCTGATGACACTCTTGGGCAGGCTTGTTCATGCACACTTTATATCCGTCGGGGATTCCCATCTATACAATTTCCATGCTTCCTAGCATGCTTTGAGCGTCTCGAAGCCCTCACAGCAGCCCCCGGAAGGTGTCCGGTTGGATAGGACCTGGAAGTGAAGTCCGGGACTGTTGGTGGTGGCAATACTAGTGCTACGACGGTGTCGCAGGCTGGCGATTGCCGGCGCAGGGAGTCCTGATTTTCCTTCTGATTTTCCTCTCAATTGTGCCCACGCTGAAATGCGAGAGATGTCCCGCTCCTATAATCAGGATCGAACGCTCTGCCTTGTAACCATCGATCCATCTAACACTTGGTTTCCCAGGCTATTCGTCTCCCACTTAAATCAGTCCTCCCTTTATCTTTCAATGTGGGTCAGAAAACTTCTGTCTTTTCATCATCTCACTCTAGTGCTTGTTTGCATCCTGGAACAACTTCTCGGTGATGAGGCTACGCAGATGAGTATCAGTTATCAGCTGTCACTGATGAGGCCCACTCCATTTATTTATATCCGATGGACATCGAAGGGGCATTCCTGGTACCTAAGGCTGACAGCTGCCTCTGTCATTCTTAAGCGGAGCGCTGGTTCGTCCAAACCGCAATATTCCTCATTTATTCTCATGTCACATCCAAAGAAGGCAGTGTCTGTTGCTTATGTGGCGTGCCTGCTGGCCAGGATAATGAACGCTGGAGACATATTGCTGGTTCCGACGAAAAGTAGGAGGATTGACACGATCGCCGTGATTGTCAGCTCAGACGGGTCGATAGGCGAGGTCCGTTAGCATCGTCGTTCACGAGTGAGACAGATCAGGGATGAAGAAGAGCTTTGGAGGAAGATTTCCGGTGTGGGTTGATGGTGAAAACCATTTTAAGAGACAGTGAGAAGCTTATGGCGCAATGCAAACTTGCCCGTTTCTCTGTGTACACAATACTAGCAAGTCAGGATCTTCACCGAAGCATTCTGCTCGAGTGCACTCCCGCACAGCATGGATCTCGACTTCACCTTGACCGAATTGTCCGTGTTCAGCGGAATAACAATTGAAAAGGCGAGTAGTTTCCGTTTATCCCGCTCGTCATAATAAACGGCTTATTCTTCCTTTTCGTGCACATAGTACACTGTAGGTTCGTCACAGTAGTCTAGGAGATTCTGCTGTCATTGACGGCCCTTGATAGTCACGTCCACTACAGTCTTGATGTACGACATGGCGTTGACAATGGGTCAGGAGGTCCGTTCTTCGAGCCTTGGTTCTGTGCCATCCTGCGTCCTGAATTTAACCGACTGCCGCCTCAGGTTGAAACCATGTGGCGCTCCAAGAAGTCATTCGGAACTACTCTTTTCTTTTTAGTAAGTTTCTCTGACCCATGAAATATCCGGATGAATGCTGAAGTGAGAAACAGAATCGCTACATCCCTCCAGCCGCCGCCATATTCTGCATCTACGGTACGTGGAGTAGTTTATGGGCAAATGAATCTGAACTCATGGTTTCAAAGGTGATTTATTCGTGTCTTCATTCGCAGAAAAGGTGAATAGTCAATGTCAGAACCATATCCTCCCATTTGACCACTTTTCAGTTGTACGTCCTTCGCAGAGTCTTGACAGGCTGATCCATTGAATAACAATTGTGGTGTAACGTCGGTTTAGCTGCAAGGGCTATACCTTTGTGAAACTTCTTCTCGACCTGGCGGAAGCGGTCTTTATTCAATGTGCGTCCTTCAGCTCTTCTCCTCGCACAGTTGCTGATAAATTCGGCTAGGTACCCTAATCATCTGCACACATGCGCTGTATCAGAAGAGATGGCTCCTCATTTTTCTAAGTTCACTCGTTGCCCTCGTAGGGCTCCCGATTTTCGTATCCTTTTTTATCTTCATCCCGCGCTGCTCAGTGGGTATGTGTTTCTCCTATTTCGGGTTTCCATTGGGCTTACACGAGTCACGAAGTGACCATAGGGGATTTGTTCGGGATCAAGGGTTGTCTGACCGTTTGTGAGTACGAGCTTCCTTACGCCGTCGGCATTTCATGGGTCCCGCTCGTTATCCTTGAGACCTGTAAGCATTTACCTCTTAGACCGGGATGCAAGCATTTTCTGAACAATTTAAAGTGACGTTTGTCCTCACGGTGTGGAAGACCTACCAATCCTGTAAGAATTCCAGGATTGCGCATAATGTTATAAACGAGCTAAAGGATCTGTAATTTATAGACAACCCGTACAACACCTCGTGGTCAAGACGGGTCATTGGAATTCTCTTGCGAGACCGTAGGCTCTTCCTCTTGGTCATAGTTATGATGATGGCTGAAATATAATCGTACCTCTTGGATTAAAGGGTTAATTTACTACGTTGGTATGTCGTTCTAACACAAGTCGCGATTTCTTTCAGCTCATCTTCGCCTAGTTCTTATTGGTAAGGCCTTCCCCTCCCCCGAAGACAAGAAATTCAGATCTTTGTACAAGGTATCACCGTCATAAGTTTCCTCTCGATCTGGTCTATGGCGTTTCCCCTCACAACATACTCGATTATCGGCCTGCAGATGGGGCTTCAGCCTGCGATCTGCACAAGGCAAGCGTTTCTAACTACCACCCCGTCCGAGTCCTTATATAACTGGGCCTATAGGTTGTTGCTCGATCTTCGAGGAGCGGGGAGCGCCGGCGACACAAGAGATACGAATCAAGTTGCAAACATGGGATCGATCGCGTTCGCACACCCGGCACGATCTGAGAATGAAACCTAAGAAAGCTCCGACACTTGAGCGAAGGCACTTAAATGCTATAAAATCCATTAAACTACTCTGTTCCAGCGGACTTGAATTGAAGTTAGTTCAAATACAAGTAATTCAAAGCATCAGACGTTTATCGGCGGTAGCCTCCCGGACCGGCGCTAAAAGATGCTCAGCATGATGACAAAGAAAGACACCGCGTTATTATGCCCTGCGACCCCTTTCAAACTCTTTGACCACAACATTACTTGCTCTCCATCTGGACATATCCTGGCACTGTATCCATTCAAACCAGCTATACAATCTCACCCGACATAATCCTTCGTTTGAACCCTGGACATGAACTTTCTCCTCAGTTGCAGTCCAACCCACCCAAGATGTAGGCAAACGGGTTTGGCTGAGCAGGGTTTTCCTTGTACTCCAAATCCTCCTTGGTGTACGCCACCGGCACTTGGTCGAACATCACCTTCGCAAACTCGACTGCCAGGTCAAAGCTTGCTGTAACCCCCACCGAACTCTAAACCTTCCCATCGCGGATCCAGCGCCTGTCTCCAACCCGCTGCACTTTCTTGTATATCAACCCCTTTTCGTGGACCAGCTTGATTGCGACCGTGTTCGTGCAGGCCTTGTACCCATCCAAGAGGCACGTATCCGCGATTGCCATGCCCCGGTGCAGATCAGGAGCAGGCCTTTGAGGCCATCGAAACGCGCCTTCAGGAAATCGGCACACCCGTCCGGAAGAGATGCGACGGGGTCGGGGCCTGGGATGAGAAGGTAGTCGAGCAACGGGCAGTCTGCGTGGGTGGTGGTGGGGTCGGTGGAGATGTAGTGCCAGGTGATGATGGGCCCTTTCTCGATGTCTTCCTTCGGGGGGTTCAGCAGCCCGAGCATCTTCTGCGTGTGCATGTCAAGCTAGTCGATGGGCCCAGCTGCGTCAAGTAGCTGGTAGTAGGGCAGCATGAGGAGGCCGATACTGAGGTTGATTCCCGCCATTGTGACGGCTGTGTTCGGTGGTTGTTTCTCGAGGTGCGTTCGCGATGTGTTCTTTTCAGCGAGTTGGTTGGTTTATTTTTCGTCGCTCGTCCTAAGTAGATCCTAGTCCTAGAGGTCAAACTACCTCCTTCCGGCCCTCAAGAGCATTCTCCGTTTTCTGCACTTCTTTCTATTTTGGGCACGACCTAGACTTGTCCAACAAAGAATGCGGAACCCCCATGAACACTACGTGGACGTCCCTACCGTCTTCTGGAGCATGCACGAACCGGATGCAGGAGACTCGCTGGTAGCTGGCCGACCTCTGATATTACTCACGAGGCTTCGAGGACTTAGGGCGACCCGGACATCCCTACCCACCTACCTTTAAAAGGTGCAGCTTGCATTTTCCATCGACTGGACTGCTCCTCACTTACCGTACACGGCTTTCCGGTTTTCCGATCCTTCCCTTTGGTCATATCCTACCTCCCCCATTCCGCAAATCGTGTTTCGAGGGTGAAGATTAATCCTAGAAACCAGCGTTCTGGCGTACGTCTGCCTCGGCTTGCCGACTTGAATCCGCAGGGCTTGAATATTCAACCAACGATCGTCCTTTCATTGCGGTCCTTAGCGGATGTTGGTTCGAGTCGGCCAGTGCCGCTCGCCGTGGAAGCCTGGAAGTGAAGACTCGAACGCGAGCAGGGAAAGGGATCTACTCGTCCTCGACCCAGTTCGTCCTCCCAAATTAACTGCCATCAGCGAGGCCAATACGACCGACAGCAGCTAGAGAATAGAAGCGTAGTTTGCGGTGATATTTGCGCCTTGTTGTCATTGGTTCTAAGATGCTACATTCCCATTCTCCAGGTCCCTTGCGAGTAAATCTACGCCCATATCGACCCTTTCCAGTGCATCCGAGATGTGAAAGCCTCATTCGTGAATGCGATGGGTCGGAAGTAACCCTCGCGAGTCAAAAGTCAAGTAATGTCTGCCAAGCTACATACCTGGTACATTAATCCCTACGAGCATTGAGAATCGCGCTTCGAAGTGCTCAAGATGTATTGGATTCATGGCCATTCGCGCAGACGAAAATCCTCGAAAGTACAAGGTGTCGTCTTGACCAGCATCCTGAGCCAGCAGCAGCTGTCCAAAAACGGAGTCGCGGGCCGGAGATTGCACGAAAGATGTTTTGAAATTTCTTCTCAATTTGTGGCCGCATAGAAAGACGGCAAGAAGATGAGAAATTCGCCGCTCTTACAACCCGGACGCCTTGTTTAAGCTACTGTCCAGTGCCGCCTCGAAGCATGTGGTCGTAAACTTCAAAGAGGATGGACTCGGCGATGACCGTTAACAAACGGTCCTTTGTTACACTCTTTTTTTAAAACCCCCCCCCTTTTGGAACCACCAAGCGATCTTTCTCCCCCCGCCTCTCCTCTCATCATATCTCACACAGGTAAGAGCGTTCATTGTCCATATGATAAATGAAAGAACACTCACGCGTAAATGCACTAGTTGCCAGGCTTTGTTTTCCTCGATCCAACTCGACATGTTCGACATGCGCCACCCGAAGAAGGTCAAGCCCTCGTCACACGGAAGGCAACCACGCGCAACGTGCTTGCGTCAGGATTCTCCTATCCTGAAGCTTCCCGTCGAACTCTGTTGAATATTTTCGATATGGCCGATCCGCGACCAAGTTATGCAACATGGAAGCAGTACATCAAAAGGCTTGAAGACAAAGAAGATAAATATGAACGCCGCTATCCTCACGAATGCAAAAAGCCACCGCCACCCCTACATTACCCACATCACCTTGCTGGTGTCTGCGAACACTTTCATGACATACTCCTCGACTCGCCACGCTTATGGACGACTATTGTCGTCTTCCTTGATTTCGAACTCATCGAGACCATATCCGACCTGAAGATGTCCCTCCGGTTCTCTCAAGATTTTCCCTTGGACGTCTCAGTCGATCACTGGCTGAAGTCCATCCGAGACAGAGGCTTCTGTGATGACGAGAACATAGCGAGTCGTGCAGTCATCAAGATATTGCGTCTGCATTTCCATCGGTGCAGAACTATCGAGTACAGCGCCGTCTTAGGCACTTCGCTACCCTCTCCCTCAAGAGATCTTTCTGCCCTTTCGTCGACGCTCGAATCCCTGATTCTCAAGTGCAAGTTCGACGACGAGCACCCGAACGGCATACTTTTTGGGGAGGATCCCGCGCCAATTCTAGACCTCGCCTCCTCTCCACTTATGAACCTCGAAGACCTGTATCTTTCTGGCTACACCGTCATGGACGCCTGTCGAAATGCTCCGCAGCTCGTCCAGGCAGCGCAAGCCACCCTCATTCTTCGGGACTACCAGGCTACCAGGAGTGGCGAGCCCGCTAAGCAAATAGTCCCACATCTTCTCAAAGCGCTAACTCATGCCCCTCCCCGCCACATTTTTTGGAGCCGTGACGTCGTGCTGTACGATATTGACGTCTCACATTGGCAGGCGGGTATGCTTTATAAACCGTTTTGCATGCAAGGCGTGGCGACCTTGACTCTAACTGGCTTGGAGGGCGGAACCATGAGCAACCTGCTTGATTACGTGGATTTCAGCGACGCTAGCCTTCTCACTGTCACGCGTTGCCACATTCCAGAGGGGGTCAGGAGGTTTGGCTACGGGGAGCAGCTTCACCTCGACGATCTCCGTGGATGGCCAGATCTAGTTGATTTGCTGGAAGAATGGAACGGCCTACACCTTTCGATTATGAGACATGCTGGGCCGTTGGACCTCATCCTTCGCCTTCTGGCCAAACGTCGCAAGGCTGGCAAATGCAGCATGAACGAACTCCTGCTCGATGACTGCACAAACTTTTCGGTGAGGGCGATGAAGAGGTTATGTAAGTCCAGGCGTCCAACGGACATGGATAACGTTGCCGTCTGTGGCATTGGGCCGGTGATATCGACAGAAGAGAGGTGTTGGTTTGAGTCCGTGGATGTCATGGACGGAACACATGATGGATGAAGGAGGAAATTCTTTTGTGGCCGAGTGATATCTCAGTTTGGTGGGAACCAGTGAGTAGTGCATTGTTGACGATGAATTGATTACTCTTAGGCCCGACTTTCTCCACGACGCCTATTCCACAAAGCACTAAATATCTTTATAAACTGCAGGCAAACGACAATATTGTACAAGTTTGATCACGTTATATTTTCTTATGCTGCTGATTTCTTTCAGAACACCTTCGAGAAACGAACGAACCACCCCCCTACTGCTCAATCGCAACACTCTCGAACTTGAAGAGCTCGTCGAACTGGCCGTCGTTCAAAAGCTTCTCGGCATCGGCGAACTTAGTGTCTTCAGGGATGCGGTGAATCCTATGACATTAGCCTCCATGCACTCGCTGTCGTCGTCGTCCGCACGGGCCCCGAACTTGACAGAGCGGCGTCGAGAACGCGTGTCGGCATCCCAGGCAGCCGCTCTGGCGGCGACCCAGCCAGGACCATTGAACACGCTGAGACCTGCAAATTATTCTATAAGCTACACGCTCTTTCAAGATTAGGCCCGACTTACAGACGCTCCCGGAAGACGAGCCCGCCGCACCCGTCTGGGTGTGGCACTGGTCGCCGTACATCTTCCCGAGCTACCAGCCGTGCATGCCCTGGAAGAGCGTCGACCAGCCGTAGGCGGCGGGGTACGTGCAGCATACGCCCTCGCGGATGCCCGCACAGCAACTGTAGTTTCCCGAGCACCCGCGCGAGGTAAAGGCGCAGATGTCGGCTGCAGAAGCCAGGGTGCTCGCGATGAGGAGGCTGAGGGCGAGTTTGGAGGCAGAGAGCATTGTGAATTTGGATTTGACTTGGGGGTTGGGTGGCAGCGGTGGTGTTCGCTGGAGGTTGAGAGCGCAGAGGAGGGGTTTAAATATGTTTTTGTTTTTTCTTAGTCGATGCAAGGAGGAGAAAGTGAGAAGTGTCTCTGCGTCTCGCCCGAGTCTCTTGTTGGAAAAAGCTGACTTCAGTCAACTTCATCCTGTCGTCGGAACTCGCTATTGAATTTGAATTTCGAGATGGGCTCATTCGTCAGGGCAGAATGGTATCAGATGATGCATAAGGAATTTGAAGAAACGCCCTCGGGACACGGGCTCTGACGACTATCAGCCTCTCTTGAAGATTTTACACCTAAAAAATCAAAATATGCTCGTAATCCTCCCTTATGTTGCGCCCAGCAGCCACCTGTTCAACGTTTTCCGTCTCAAGTGATGAGTTCGTCGCTTATTGTGTCAAGGAATTGAATAGAGAAGAAATTTCAGCCAGCGTCGACAGATGAACGGGTGTTCCGACAGGACAGGATAAAAAATCAGCAATTGAATGGCGCAAAGGAGCTCAAGATTTGCTTCGACTCGATGGGACCGCTCTGCTGAATCCAGACTTCCACGTTCAGGATGAGGTCCTCGCAGGAAGTTTGTGCAGCGCAGACGAAGGACTGCCAGCATCACCGTAAACAGAATAATGTAGCAGCAGCCGGATGTCTGTTTTTATCGTCGATTAGAGAACATCGACAAAGATGGCCGCCTTCGGTGAAAGTCGCCCTTGAAAGGCCCAATTCCAAGAAGATCATGATCAATGGAAAATGCACTCTTCGATGATCCCTTGCTTCTAAAAGTTATTCTTGACGGTGAACGACAGAAATATGGAGTGAAGGGCAGAAGTACACGCGCCGAAGTCGACCAGAGTGATGTCTTGGTCCGGTGACCATACAGTGGACTTCTGTCTGACTGGGTAGAAGTCCTCAGTGAGTACCCGATCGTGACTTTGTAGAAAATTCACTCAAGGCACTTACCTCTCGTCCAAAGATAGAGCAGAAATGACTTCGCCTGACCAATAAGACCCAGAGAAAACCGAGTGTGAAGACATCCCGATGGTCAGCCTTTGAGTTTGATAGTCATCCAATAAATCGACGACGATGAGACGCTGTTCTGATGAATTTATGATGTATGAATAGAGGAGAGGGAATAAAGAGGTCTTGAGTGCCTTATAGCCGAGAACTTGAGACCCGAGCAAGTGTTGTGAAGATGGGATCGCAGGAAGCAAAGATTCAAGAAATGGTCAAAGAAAAGTGAAAAGTGTCGGCAAATTCCGATGGTTACGTGGGCTACCTGGTGTCAGCGTTCTTCTCATGTCCCGATACTCTTGCTCAGCGCTCAGCTCTCACCAAGTGTTGGATTCCGGCTGGCAAACACGATCCGAGCCCTCTCCGTTTAGGCACCCTGACCCCTAGCGCCCCCATCGGACCACTAGTATGTATCTCTCGTCTTTTCATTCACTTGTGTACCTACGGCGTTCCTCGCCATGCATTTTCCCTTTCACTTTCTCCTGGGATATTCAATCCCATTTTCTCCTGTTTTACTTATATCCTTCGAGTACTCTATGGACACAGTAGCTACTCAGTATATAAACTATGGACTTGCATTGTCTCCCCTCAGCCGTTTGCTACCCAAACGACTGAGGTGAGTTTCCTACTTTTATCTACTTTATATGTACTTATGTTGTCACCTAGCTTTTCGTGCTAGGTAACTAATTTATCCCTCAGCCGTTTGCTACCCAAACGACTGAGATTTTCGTGCTAGGATTCTTACAGGTTATGGGCCCCGGTTTCCGTGCCTAAAAAAAACAAGATTTTATTCACTTACACATCTGTCTACCATGTCTACGTCAACCACTTCGCTCTCCGACTCTCTGCCATCTTCCGTACCTAAGCTCGATGCCACTGGCTTGAACTGGGCCATCTTCTCGGTCCGTTTTCAGGATGCCATCGAAGCGAAAGGCTTTTGGGGCCACTTTGACGGCTCGAAACCCCGTCCACCTGTTGTCACTGTTACCGCAGAAGATGGGACCACAACGACAACCGGCGAGACCGAGGAGGCACAGTGGCTCAAGGACGAGCGCTCGGCGAAGTCGTTGCTGACACAGAAGATCCCTGATTTGACGTTGATGCGTGTCTATGCCAAGGCCACCATCAAGGACCGTTGGGACGCCATCAAGGTCGAATACACAGAGAAGGGCGCGTATGCTCAGACCGAGCTCTGTGCCAAGTTCCTGGACTCGAAATGCCCTGATAAGGGCAATGTCCGAGAGTTCCTAGGAGGCCTTCGTGTAAAGAAGGAAGAGCTGACGAAAGTGGGAGTCGACATTGACAACAAGGACTACTTGTCAACGATAATCACATCCCTCCCTCTATGGCTCTCCAGCTTCGCATCAGCACAGCTTGCATCTGCGCGCATGTTTGCTGAATCTCGCACAATCGACCCTGACGTCCTGATTGGTCTTCTGATCAAAGAAGCCGACCGCCAGAAAGCGCAGCGAGCATGTCGACATGGTGGTGGCAAGTCGAAGGAGGAGGACCGTGATGAGGCGATGTCGATGGTGCCGTCAAAGGGAAAAGGGAAGGCAAAGGGTGGTGGAGGCAAAAAGAAGGACCATATCGAATGCTGGACCTGCGGCGAGAAGGGTCACTACCAGAATAAGTGCCCAAAGGCTGACTCTAGTGAAAAGGGGAAGAAGAAGGCGAAGGACTCACTGAAGCAGTCTGGCAGCGCGAATGCTGCAGAGACGGACGACGAGGAAGAAGGTGCTTGGGCAGCAGAGGAATCCGACGCCGAAACGACGTCTCATGCCTCCATGCCCAGCTTGCAGACACGCACGACATCCTCCGACACTTCCAATGGCGACTTCTATTCCGACAAATCTTCCGACGACAATGGAGACCGTTTCTCTGAGGTGGCTGAAGACACAGATGAGTATAACGACTCGGAATGGGAATTGGACAACATACCTGGATCCCCATCCGATGACTACAAGTTCATCGAGCAGGAAGCTCTCGTCGCCACTGAACCTGCCAGGCCAGGGCAGTATGCCTATGTGTGAGTCGAACTCTTCGACTCTGGGTGCACGCAGCACATCTCGCCGTACCACGAGCAGTTCAAGACCTTTGAGGAGATACCCCCAAAGACCTTCCGCGCTGCCAACAAGCAGTCATTCAGTGCAACAGGCAGAGGTGAGATGGTGATCGACATACCTGATGGTGTCAACTCCTTGCAGCTGCGGCTCACGGAGGTCCTTTACTCTCCGGAAGTGGGCTACACCCTTGTTTCCATTGGCTGTCTTGACGAAAAGGGCTTTTCAGCGACGTTTGGCAGCGGAAAGTGTGTCATACGCAGTCCAGAAGGCGAACTCGAAGGGGCTGTACCGAGTCAAACATGAGCTCGATTCAGCGAATGCAGCAGTGGAGGCACTTACCTTGGACCAGTTGCACCATCAGTTGGGGCATATCTCGCCCCGGATCACCCAGAAGCTCGTCAATGACAAATTCGTGACAGGCATGTGCTTGGAGCACACCGTGTCTGGCGAGCCTTTCTTCTGCGAGTCCTGTGTGTACGCAAAGGCAACGCGCAAGTCAGTTCCGAAGGAGCGAGAAGGCGAGCGGGTGGCAGAGTTTGGCGGCGAGGTGCACAGCGACTTGTGGGGACCGGCGCCTGTTGAATCCAAGGGCAGCAAACGTTACTACATTACGTTTACCGACGACAAAACGCACCTGACAAACCTTTACCTCCTCCACAAGAAGGACGAAGCCTTCACAGCCTACAAGGGCTACGAGGCGTGGTGTGGCACCCAGCTCAACGCCCATGTCAAGGTTCTTCACTCAGACCGAGGGGGAGAATACCTAGGCAAGGAATTCACCCTCCACCTCAAATCCAAGGGCACGGAGCAAAAGCTCAACGTGCATGACACACCCCAGCACAATGGAGTTGCCGAACAACGCAACCGCACAATCGCAGAGCGCATCCGGGCTCTGCTGCACTCGAGCGGCCTTCCGAAATCCCTTTGGGGCAAAGCCGCACGACACGTCATATGGCTCATGAACCGCACTCTGACCAAGGCCATTAGCGGAATGACACCCTACAAGGCGGCATTTGGCAGGAAGCCCAACCTGCGGCATGTGCGAGAGTGGGGCAAAAGGGTGTGGGTGAGGATTGAGGGGGGTACCAAGCTGGGAGGGCGAGTTCGCGAAGGGCGGTGGATGGGCGTCGACAAGCAGTCGAAGGGCGTGTGGGTGTATTGGCCTGACACAAAAACGGTCAGCGTCGAACAAAATGTCTACTATGACGAGACGTGCAAGTCTGGCTCTCATCTCGAAGGGGAGGAATGGGATGGGTTCAACGAAACGAAACCAGACTTATCCATAAATTTGACTGCAGAACCTCCTCCATCAACTTCTTCAACTTCTAATCAGACCGCCCAACCTGCCGCCAGTGCCCCACAAGCTCCAGAACGCGATGAGTCAGCGTCTGAGCCCGACGAAACTCCCTCCACACCGAAACCCCGCGAAAAGCGTGTCCAAAAGCCTTCACAACATGTTCTTGACATCATCGAGGGCCGTGCCGTGTCGTCGAACCTCCCCAAAAGCCCAAAACTTTCTCCGGGCGTGCAGGTGCCAACTGAAATGCTGAAGGAGCAAGTGCTTGAGGGGGAGGGCACATCAGATTGGATGATGGCCGCGGATTTCGTCGACGAGTATGCGTTGGTGGCGGAAATCAGCAAGACAGGCATTGGAACCTCGAGATGTGAAGGAGGTGATGGGCCAGCCAGATTGGCCATTGTGGGAGAAGGCTATCCAAGAGGAATTATCAGTCCTCAAGGCAGCTGGCACATGGGAACTGATGGACACACCTGATGGAGTCAACATTGTAGGCTCCAAGTGGGTTTTCCGTGTGAAGAAGGACGCAGCGGGCAACGTCGTTCGCTACAAAGCGCGTCTCGTCGCGCAGGGCTTCTCGCAGGTGCCAGGAGTTGACTACTTTGACATGTTCGTGCCCGTGGCTCGTTTGGCTTCGATTCGGGCTGTTCTCGCGATTGTGGCTGTCAACGACTTTGAAATTCATCAAATCGACATCAAGGGAGCATACCTGAATGGAGTACTCACCTCTGGCAAGGTTATCTACATGCGGCAGCCGCCTGGGTATGCAGTACCCAGAACATCAAGGACCCAAGTATGCCGCCTTTGAAAAACGTTGTATGGCTTGAAGCAATCGGGTAGGCACTGGTACCAACATCTCGTCGAGATTATTGTAGGAGGGAGAGGTTGGCTACGATGCGACGTTGGTTTACGGTGACTGCACGATCACATGATCTGTGACGCGTCTCGCCTAGGACTTAGCTTTCGGATTCATGCATCGAGACTTCACTTATTCTACATTCCGTGTATCATACAGCCTTGGCCTTTATCCATCCGAACTCATACCGACTTACTGTCATTCACTTGGAGCCCAACCGCGAGGGGATAAGCCAAAACGGCTGATCCTCATCCCGTACATCCCAATACCGTTCTACCGAAGTCAAACGCCACGTCAAAATCCCGTCGTCAGAAGAACGAGGTTGGCCGTTCTAGGGTACTACCACCGAGAAAAGGAGTACCAGGACGAGTGCCACCAGCTTCCGACATCGAGGAAGACATCGCCGAGGTTGGCTATCGTATCATCAAAGAATCAGCAGATTACAACGAACAAGACGACGAGATTGTTCAAGAGCAGCTTACCAGCAACATACACAAAAATCCACCAAGGGCAGGTAGACGAAACCCCGCAAAAACTTTGCAGACGCAAGAAAATCAGTCAGATCAGTCATCCGAAGCGCATATACTCACTCAATCAGCCGCTGCGAACGTGGTTTCCATAAACACGATGTCATCAGACCCTAGCAAGATGCCCACCCCTGGGTCAAAGAAGAGCCCGGACTGGAAAGGGAAGGTAGAGGAGCTGTTGGAATTTTTCGAAGACTTTGAGGAGTTGGCAAAGGTAGCAAGCTTGAAGGACGAGGAGAAGATGAAGTGGGTGTTGAAGTATGTGGCTGAGAAGAGCACGAGGAAGTTTTGGAAGTCTCTGGACGCCTACAGCGCAACTCTGAAGGATTGGGCTGCTTTCAAAAAGGAGGTTTTGGAGCAGTATCCGGGTGCCGAGGAAGGCGAGGCATACACTGTGCGCGACTTGGAGAAATTGACGAAGGCGACAGCTGAAAAACGCATCAACACGGAGGAACATTTTATGAAGTATTACTCACATTTCAAGCCAATGGCGAAGTTCCTAGTTGCCAAGAACAAGATCAGCACACTGGACAGTAATCGGTACTTCTGGAATGGCCTGCCCAAGGCGACGAGGAAGTTGATTAAGCAACGACTCGACATGACCGATGCTGCCAGAGATGTGAAGGTTATGCCATCAGTGGAAAACGTCGTCAAAGCAGCACGGAGGGTGTTGGGGGAAGATGCGTTGGATTCGGACAGCGACGACCCGATTCCTGTACGAGGAAGGAGGTCAAAGAAGAGCAAACGCAGGCGCTCAAAGAGCAATAGCAGCTCATCAGATTCTTCAAGTGATGGCGATGCTTCTGCGAATGATTCGTCTGATTCTGACAGTGATAGCGACGATGGTGTGAAGAAGAAGAGGAAGGGGAAAGAGCGGACACGGAAGGTGGAGGTAAAGGAGAAAGTTGGGGAAGAGGTGGAAAGATTGACGAAGAAGCTTCATGGTCTAAAGGTCGGCGACGTCAATTACGCAGCAACATACATCGAATTGGTCAGGCTCGCACCTATCGCCGCATCTGTCATTCCGAAGCCTACATCTTCCGTCTGGGGTCAGACAGAGAACCAAACCTCAACATCAGGAGTCAACACAGTGCAAGCGCCACTTGCACCTCCTCGACGGAAGCCTTGCTATTTCTGCAACAATTATGGCCATGTTTTGCGGGCTTGTCATTGGGTAGAAGACTATGTTGCTGCAAAGCGGGTGGTGTGGAAAGACAACCTTCTCTATTTTCCTGATGAACGAGGTGGACAGGCAGTTGAATTCAACCAACAAGGACTCAAAGTAGTGGTCGACAAGGCTTTTGGCGGACAACTCGAGAGGGCACGCGACAGACCCCCGCACATGGCCACAACATCTTTCGTAGCTGTAACGCCAGTCAGTGCAACCTTTGCCACGATGGAGGAGATTTATGATAGTGAGTGCAAAGGTGAGGAGGAGGACGAGATTGCATTGATGGAGGTTTTCGAGGAGCTGAGAGAGGCAGAAGCATTTGTGATGACGAGAGGAAAAGCAAAGGAGTTGGAGAAGCAGAAGGCTGATGAAGAAAAAGGGACCACTGGAAGAAAGGAGAAATCAGCCAAAGTATCATCTACGACACTGGAGAAAGCTTTTACCTATGAATCAGCAGCGGCGGACCCAGACGCAGCATCCAAAATGTACGACCGCATCATGAAGACACCCATTCACGACATGACTGTCGGCGACCTTGTTTCGCTGAGTGGTGACCTGCGTAAGCGCATTGTCGAGCAGTGCCGCACGACAAAGACACCGGTTACGGTCAATGCGACTGCTGCTACAATGAGTGTCCAGTCTATTCCGCTCGAATATTGTACGCCATTGCGGGAGGTGGCTGTGAGGGTGGCAGCAAAGGTGGATGAGAGAGCGTTGTTGGACGATGGTTCAGAGATTGTGGTGATGCGGAGGGATCTGTGGGAGGAGACAAGACACAAGGTCAATATGCGGCGAAATATGATGATGGAGACAGCGAATGGCGACTTGGAGAAGATGGAGGGTTGTGCTGAGTTCATCGAGGTGGAGGTCAACGGCTTGAAGACATGGGTGCACGCCTTTGTGGTGCCTCAAGCCCCATTCCGATTGTTGCTCGGTCGACCATGGCAGAAGAGTGTCCTGCTGCTGAAGGCAGAGTTCGAGGATGGCAGACTTCATGTCACAATCCACAGCCCTTTGGACCGTTCAAAGAAATGTGTGGTTGAAACGAAGGAGAGAGAGTCGAGTGGAGGGAAAGGTCAGACATTAATGTTCCGATCTAGGGAGGATGTGTTGGAGGCTTGGAGGCGGTGGAGAGAAGGCGGATGTGGTAATGGGCTGGAGGAGGAGCCAGAAGGGGGTGAAGAGGTCAACATTCTCAGGAAAGCATCTTCGATGGCATATACGGTCTGCTCGGTTGTCAGTCCTCATCAAATGTTGGGAGATTCACTACAGCCACCATTTCCGACTTCCTATGCCAACTTCATCCTAGGAACAACTTTCGAGGGAGGCCCAACTGCGCAGACCTTGGCATACAAGAAGGTCGGGAGGAGGATAAAGCCGGTTTCGACAACGATGCCTGAACGCGCCAAAGTCAAGTGCCATTTTCCCGAGGATCCGCTGGCTACACTACCAGCAGTG
>CACVBS010000047.1:454216-518823 GCA_902728275.1 Cyclocybe aegerita | reverse complement strand
TGTCAGCCGCAAGCGGTCGTCGTTGGCCAACTATCAACGTACGAGGGACGGCAGCCAGATGTCTCCATGATCTCAAAAATCACGAAGTGGCCGGTGTGTGTGAACGTCTCGGAAGTACGGGGTTTCTTGGGGGTCGCAGGTGTTGTGAGGAAGTGGGTAGAAGGCTTCGCGGAGAAGGCTTTGCCTTTNNNNGTGTGGGGGGAAGATGAACAGAAAGCAATGGATACCTTGAAGCATGCCGTCACAATGTGCCCTGCAATTCGGCCCATCGACTACACCTCCAACTTAGAGGTTATCCTCTCCGTTGACTCATCCGTGATCGCAATCGGGTATATTCTTGCTCAACTTGATGATAAAGGACGACGACGCCCTGCGCGATTTGGTTCAATGACACTGAACGAACGCGAGGCGAAGTACTCACAGGCAAAAATCGAGCTCTATGGCTTGTTCCGTTCACTGCATGCTGTCAAAATTTACATTATTGGCATCCAAAACCTGACTGTAGAGGTCGATGCGAAGTACATCAAGGGCATGATCAACAACCCAGATATGCATCCCAATGCTGCCATGAACCGGTGGATAGCTGCGATTTTGATGTTCGACTTCAAACTTGTCCACGTTCCGGGGAAATTTTTCAGAGGACCTGATGGGTTATCAAGAAGAAGAGGAGCGGATGATGATGACTGCGTCGAGAATGAGGGCGAGAGCGCTGACGAGTGGGTGGAGGAAATTTTGATGTGTGGTGTGTGGGTGGCTTCAAGCTTGGAGTCGGGGGTGTTTGAAGTGGGAAACAAGAGAATTGGGGCGAAGGGTTTGGTTCTGGCTTATGGGAGGAAGTGCGTGGAGGTGACTGATGAAGGGGAGCTGCCGGTGAATGATGTTGGGAGAAAGAAGGACGAAGACTTACGGAAGGTGGAAAAGTATTTGTCGACGCTGAAACCGCCTGCGGGCTTGGATACCAAAGGCCTATGCAAATTCTTCAAGAGAGCTTCACGTTTCTTCTTGGCTGGAGGCCGACTATGGTACCGAGAACACGACGGACGGCATCGTGTTGTGCTATTTGAACAGGATTGCCTACCAGTGCTAAAGACGGCTCATGATGAACTCGGCCACAAGCGCTTCTATCCGATGAGACAACAGGTAGCGACATGCTTCTACTGGCCAACTATGGATGCAGACATCAAGTGGTTTCTGGATACATGCCACGAGTGTCAATTTATGTCGCAGCAAGCCGTGTTGCTCCCACCTACCGTGATAAGTCCGCCGGGATTGTTCCAAAAATGTCACATTGACACAATGCATCTGCCGAAGTCGGGAGGCTACAAATATGTCGTCCAAGCACGCGATAACTTGTCGGGTTGGCCGGAGTTTGAAATGTTGAGGAAAGAGAACCATAAAGCGATAGGAAGGTTTTTGTTGGAGAAGATCATGATGAGGTGGGGGTCAGTGTTGGAGATGGTGACGGACAATGGGACTCCTTTCGTCAAGGCATTGGCGTGGCTAGAGGGGAAGTACAATGTCAGCCACATTCAGATTTCAGGTTACAACTCGAGGGCGAATGGCACTGTCGAGGCTGCTCACCAGCCAGTCCGCAGCGCACTCATCAAATCCGGCGACGGTGATATTCGAAAGTGGCACAAACGCCTGCCATACGTCTTCTGGGCAGAGCGCATTACGACGAGGAAATCTACAGGGTTTTCACCTTACTATGCAGTGCATGGAGTGGAACCTCTCTTACCGTTCGACATCACCCATGCAACGTTCCTTCTACCACCAATGAAATCCCTCATCACCGAGGTCGAGTTGCTTGCTATGCGTGGACGACAGCTTGAACGATGAAACGACGACATCGCAGCCATGCAGAAACGTGTTTTGAAGGCTCGCTTTGCTTCGGCTGCCAAGTTCGAAAGGCGACACGAGAACGTCTTGATCGACTACGACTTTCAGCCCGGGGAGTTCGTGCTGGTGTTGAACAAGAAAATCGAACCTGATGTTGGCCGAAAGGGTAAACCTCGCTATTATGGTCCCATGGTTGTCATCAGGCGCTCTGAAGGTGGTTCGTATCGCCTCGCCGAGCTGAATGGGGCTGTGTCGAAGTTGAAGTATGCTGCGTTTCGGTTGATTCCTTATTACCCTCGTGGCAGGAAGGTAGTGAAGGTGATGGAGTTGGAGGAGGTTTGAGTGTTTCGGGAACCGGGGTGGTTGGCAACCAGGGATGGTTGATTTTTAAAGTGAGGGGGAGATGTAGGAGGGAGAGGTTGGCTACGATGCGACGTTGGTTTACGGTGACTGCATGATCACATGATCTGTGACGCGTCTCGCCTAGGACTTAGCTTTCGGATTCATGCATCGAGACTTCACTTATTCTACATTCCGTGTATCATACAGCCTTGGCCTTTATCCATCCGAACTCATACCGACTTACTGTCATTCATTATGGTTCGTTTGCTGGGCTTCGAGCGTTGTGACATGGACCAGGCAGTGTTTTTTCGACGACGAGCTAAGGCTTTGATTGTTGTGTTGGTGCATGTTGATGATTGCACAATTGTGGCAACATCACAGCCACTGATTGATGCCTTCAAAATTGAGATCGACATCACTGATCTCGGCGAGCTCCACTGGATTCTCGGCATTGAGGTCCGCCATGTCTGTGAGAACAGAACCATTTTCATTTCTCAACGCTCTTACATCGAGTCAATCCTGCGCCACTATGGGCTTCAAGACCTCAAGCCCCTCTCCATCCCCATGGATCCCAACGTCCGCCTCACGTCCGCCCAGTCCCCGTTGACTACGGATGAGTTCGCGCAGATGCGCGATGTGCCCTACCATGCCGCTGTCGGTTCTCTCATGTACGCATCACTCGGAACCCACCCTGACATTACCTACGCCGTCCAGACCGTCTCGCGATTTTTGACAAAGCCCAGAATAGCACATTGGGACACCGTCAAACGGATCTTTCACTACCTGAAAGGAATGAAGGAACTGTGGCTGTCATATGGAGGACAGCAGAAGGGGCTTGTTGGATATGCTGATGCAGATGGGAGCATGGCGGAGGATCGCCATGCCATCTCTGGGTACGCATTTTTGCTTCACGGCAGAGCTGTTTCGTGGTCCACTAAACGCCAGGAGATCATTTCGCTCTTGACAACCGAGAGCGAGTACATTGCTGCGACATACACTTCGAAGGAAGCCCTCTGGCTTCGCTCCCTCATCTCCCAGCTCTTTAACACGTCACTCGGCTCCACCACCCTATTTTCGGACAACCAATCCGCGATCGCACTTGCAAAAGACCATCAATATCATGCCAGAACGAAGCATATCAATGTTTGGTTCCACTTCATCCGTTGGATCGTCGAAAACGGATCGATTCGCCTTGTCTACTGCCCTACCGACGAAATGGTAGCCGACACACTTACGAAGGCGCTCCCCTCACCAAAAGTCAAACACTTTGTGACTGAACTCGGACTCATCTCGGTTTGAGGGGGAGTGTTGGATTCCGGCTGGCAAACACGATCCGAGCCCTCTCCGTTTAGGCACCCTGACCCCTAGCGCCCCCATCGGACCACTAGTATGTATCTCTTGTCTTTTCATTCACTTGTGTACCTACGGCGTTCCTCGCCATGCATTTTCCCTTTCACTTTCTCCTGGGATATTCAATCCCATTTTCTCCTGTTTTACTTATATCCTTCGAGTACTCTATGGACACAGTAGCTACTCAGTATATAAACTATGGACTTGCATTGTCTCCCCTCAGCCGTTTGCTACCCAAACGACTGAGGTGAGTTTCCTACTTTTATCTACTTTATATGTACTTATGTTGTCACCTAGCTTTTCGTGCTAGGTAACTAATTTATCCCTCAGCCGTTTGCTACCCAAACGACTGAGATTTTCGTGCTAGGATTCTTACACCAAGTACTCACTATCGCCGTTCTTTATAGAAAGAGGAGGGCAAGAACGGCGTATCAGTCATTGATCTACATTCAAAAGTCAGTTGTGGATACAGGCCGTTAGGTCTAACTCATTAATATTTGCGTTCTTTAAGTTGAAACCTGCAATGCTCACTGCTTTCCAATGCTTTGCGATCTTTGCAAGGCAGGCAGGACCGATAAACCAGGAGCATCGGCTTGTGAAGTGGTTGAGGGAAGACCCTGCAACCCATGCCTCAAGATTACTGACCTCAAAATCCAAATATCGAGCGTTGAAGCCATACTGATGCCCCTCACTGATGCCCGAGGTATTTTACAAACGGCGCGGAACAACATCCATGATCCCATTGTTAACGACCTCCCTCCAGAGCTTATCCAGCACATGTTTTCCCTCTATGCTCACTCTGCTGATGACACATCTGCTTATATTCAGAAAGAAAGGTTCACACCTCTGGTTCTCAGAGCGATCTGCAAGACCTGGAGACTTTGTCTACTGTTTTGGCACTATCTTTGGAGACTGCCGACTGAGTTACTTAGGCGCGTGATGGCTACATACAGATGACTCACAACAAGTCCTTAAATATGGCCATAAGGTCAGCAGCCTAGCTGTCAGCTGCTAATGCCGATATTGCAGACAGCACAAGACCATAACCCAAATTAATACCAGTTGGATCGGGGTCCAAGTGGACACATATATACATACCACGGAATCCCTATGGTTCGAACTGGGAGTGACAATGTCAAGGGGCGATAAGATAGGTGTACACCTTTTGGCTTAATGGTTAATTGCATGCTGATAGCTGACTTATCTCATGTGAACCTTCAAAGTCAACACCCTAGGTCATCGGTTCAATCCCTTAGGTGTGCATGGAGACTGCATGGAACACCCCCGAGCTCTGGACATGACTGTCAATTTCTGTTGATTCTAATATCAAGAACAATATGGTACGGGAACAAGAGATGTCATTCCAGTGGCTCTCCTGAACTGGGGATCTCCCCCTGTTGCTCTATATGGATAGAGCTTGCTGGGAATCTTCAAGTTGTTCATGGTCGCAAATGGCAAAGACTTGGGTGGCATTCATTCAGGATCTCATGAACACATTCAGCAACCGCTGCCGTGTTCTCAACATCAAGCTCCCAGTAAGAATCCTCTTTCCAGTGATGTCAAAAGTGAGATTGAGCTCTCTGCTGAAGCATCTTGCCATCTGCATAAACAATTGCAACTCTGCTTCTGAAGTGTTCAGTCTTTCGACCGACACTCTGGAGCCAGAATATGTTTCATTATATATCAAACCTGGAGCTGCATCTTGTGAAGTTATCATGGAACAACATCACCAAGCTCGCCTCGAAGGGATGCGAAGCAAATGGCTGCTTGGACATCTTTAAGTACACCCCTGCCAATTTGAAGACATCCTGCCAGATTCCAACCAGCAACCTTCCCTCCAATTCATAACCCACTTGCAACTTCGCTGTCTCATAGTCATCACTGAGGAGTCCTCGGTGGATCGGCTCCTCGAACAATGTATTTTCCCCAAGCTAGAACACTTCAAGGCATGTGCTACAATGTCCACCATCCAAGATTTCATCTTGCGCTCCTGCTGCAACTTGAAGAACCTCGAAATCACCCATTGATCTTATCATGGAGAGACAGCAAACTCTCTTTTCGAGCTGCTACAGACACCCTATCTCCATTCACTCGAGTCGCTGAGTGTCAACCTCCTTGGTAGTCTGAAGAGAATCCTGAATTCCTTCCTGAGCTCAAAGGTCTCACGTATAAACACTGGGATCGGAGGTTGCAGTTCGGCTGGGTGGTATCACTGATGTTATCAACAAAGTTCAGGCCTCTTTCAACCATAAAGTTAACACACCTGCATGGCATTCACAAAGATGAGAACAATCTGCCCCACTTTTTTGATTTTTGTCACTGCAACCCTGGTATAACTCTGGAATTCCTGAATATCTACCCCTATTTCTTCCAGCATCATGCGAAGCATCTAGGTTTAGAGTATGTAGAGTAGAATTTGAATATCAAACATTGATACCTCGACCATAGGTCCCTATTTAAATCCTCTAGGTTTGTATAGCACATATAGCATGCAAAAAATATGCCCAGAAACTTTGTCAAAAAGTAGTGAGGTTTCGTTACGAACAAGGGAAAAAAATTGAGTTGCCTGAACCAAAAAGGATGAGGTTCAAACCTTGCCCAAAAATGTTGAGGTTCATTGACCAAAAAGTGTTGAAGTTACAAACCTTGAGAAGTATTGAGGTTGAGTGTCAAAAATGTGGAAAACTACCCTACTTGAAGGGTAGAAAACACTCACAACATGCAGAATGGAACCAGCGTGTATTCAGCGAGTAAGGGAACAGAGAGATATCTGGTCAAGAGTACTCTACCCGAAAGGGAAGGGGCGCGTTGAGGTATAATAGTGGAGCTGAAAGGCGTTAGTAAATACGCGTCATCATCACGTGTGAGCCGTCAGGTTTACACCCTCCCCCCTTCTGAAACATCAACCAATATAAAAATAAAAGAAAAGAGAAAAATTCAAAGCGTGAGCACTGAGTGTGGTAGCAGGAGAAAACTTGTCTACAAGACCAGGCACGGGTGCGTCAAAACCACCCCAGTGGGGAAAAAAGCTACTGGCCGGCGGTTTGAAAAGGAAACGTACTACGTTCAACCGTCTGCCCTCTTCTTCGCCAGCCAAACATCGAGTGCTTCCGTGTCTTCCAGTTCACGTCGCGGAAGCCAAGTTTCTTCTTCTGGTGCATATCCTTCCCAGCGAACTCTGTACTGCCAGCCACGGCCGTGTCGTCATTCGTCGATGATATCCCAAATGAAGTATTCTTTGCCATTTTTGGTAATTACTGGTGGCGGGTGATTGAACTCTCTTGATGGGAACAGCATGGCATTGTTTTCATGGAAGGGCTTTACTTGCGATGTGTGGAAGGTCGGGAACAAGTTCGGTGAGTTAGGGAGGTCAAGCATAACTGTTGAATGTTCTTTGTCCATGTCCATGATCTTGTACAGGCCATCGAAACATGGCATGAACTTCGCAACACGCTTCTTTCCTGGGGCTTTGTATTCCCGCCAGTGGTGCAGTGTGGATAAGACAACTCGGTCGCCGACCTTGAAAGGAAATGTCAGATCACGGCTTTTATTCGTGAAGAATGACTGCGAAATCTTAGCCTTTAGGAGGTTGTCTTGGGCCTCCCATGTGTTGATTTCCAGTTGTCGTATCAGTTCCCAAGCCGCTTTTTCCTTGTCCGATGAGTTCTTTGGTGCCATTGGTCCAACAAGTGGAGGTATGAGTCATGGGGAACATCCTAAACGTAACTGAAAGGGGGTGAAACCCGTAGAACGGTTAACAGTGTTCATAATATCGAAATGTATCTTTGGAAGGGCCTTCGCCCAACCTTTCTGGTCACAGTCGACAATGAAATGGCAAGCCTGATTCACGGTCTTGTTGGTATGTTCGCTTGCTCCATCTGTCTCGGGATGGTAAGCAGTTGATAGTTTAAGTTTTACCCCAGTTAGGCTGTGCAACGCCTTCCAGAATCTCGACACGGAAAGCTTGTCGCGGTCTGATATGATGTCCAAGGGAAGGCTGTTCTCGCAAAACCAGTGGTCGAAGAACAACAGTGCGAGGTCTTCTGCGGTGATGTCCGTTCGTGAGGCTACCAGTTGTACGTCGGACCCTAGTCGGTCTGTGAAAGAAATGATACAGTTCTGTCCATCGTCTTCTGGGAGCGGTCTGATGAAATCTATTGCAACTGAGTCCCCACGAGCATCCGGGACTGGGAGGGGGTGGAGAGGGCCTATTGGTCTTTTTGTTGAGTTCTTGTTCCTCTGGCAGTCCGCGCAACTTGGTACATAGGCCTCCTCCAAGTCACGTCGCATGTTCGATCAGTAGTATGCGTCTCGAAGGGATCCGTATGTCTTGTCTGTGCCGAAATGACCCAAGGTGTCATGTGCTAGCTGGAACAGGCACTCGCACACATTGCCCACCCTAGGTATTACCAGGCGATTACCTACAAACCAAAGGCCATCTTTTTCAGAAATTCCGGCCATGCCTTTCTTCACGGACTTCATCTTCTTTGTCCACGGGTCTTCGTTGTAGCCCACTCTGATAGCTTCCAGAAACTTCTTGTCAGCGGAGACAGACAACTTGGTCGCAGCGACTGCTGGGCGGCCAGTCAAACCCTCTGCTATGTCTGCTGGTGACACTTCTGGACGTTCAAGCACGACGCACAGTGTGTTGTCTGGTTCGTTGTCCAAATCCCAAGGACCTGGAGCCTTGCGTTCTGCTCGGGTGCTGCTTTTGGTTGTTTCTGTTGGCAATCTTGACAGCGCATCAGCAACAGTATTCACGTCGCCTTGCACATACACTATCTTGCAGTCATACTGCGACATGAACTCCATCCATCTTGCCTGCCATTGAGATAGATCCTTTTGCTTCTGGAAGTTCTGCAGTGTCTTGTGGTTGGTGTATACCACGAACGGCACTCCAACTAAGTCCAGCGCCATTTCTTCAAGGCATGGATAATGGCCAACAGTTCTTTCTCGTGTACGGGATAGTTCAGTTTGGCGCCCTTGAACGTCATTGAATCGAAGGCCACTGGTCGAGCCATTTCCCAGGTCTTTCCAAAGGAGAGGACGGCACCAGAACGAAATTCGCTAGTGTCGGTTGTTATGAAATTTTTGTTTTCTGGCATCTTTGCATGGTCAATCGTCATCAGGCAGTCGCATCCGACAACAATCTGCTTGATGGCGTCGAAGGCCTTCTGTTCTTTTGCTGTCCAAGGTGGAAATTCTGTGTCGGCGTCCTTCATCATCAGTTTGTTCAGGACAAATGTATGTTCAGCAAGGTTCGGTAGGAAGGCAGATAGGTATCGTACGAGGCCAAGGAAGGCACGTACTTCTGTCGCTGATTTCAGAACAGGCCAGTTGATAATCCTGTTGGCCTTCTTCCCATCAGCCTCGATGCCCGCAGCAGAGATGCGGTGGCTGACGAAATTGATCTCTGTACAGAATAAGCACAATTTCTTCTCATTCACGTACAGTTTAGCGACTCGCAGTGCCGTCAGCACTTCTCGTACGTTCCGTTCATGTTCCTCGAGGTCCTGGGACCATATAACAATGTCGTCCAGATAGATGTGGCAGATGCGTCCAATTTGATCCTGCAAGGCATGTGTTACCCGGCGTTGGTGGATGGCAGGGGCATTCCTTAGCCCCATCGGCATCACCGTCCATTCATACAAGCCAAACGGCGTGGTGATGGCTGTCAGGTGGATATGGTCTGGATTCATAGGTGTCTGGAAAAACGAGTTTGTCATGTCAATTTGTGCGAAAATCTTGCCTTTCACGCAGTCTGTCAGAATATTGTCCTGGCGCAGTATCGGATGGCTGTCTTCGACTGTGTTAGCATTCAGCTCTTGGTAGTCGTTTACCCATCTCAGCAGTGCGTTTGGGTCTGCCTTGGGAATAATAAATGCCGGTGAAGCATACCGCAAGGATGAAGGCCTAATTCGGCCGGCGTCTAAGTGCTGTTTGATCAATGTTTGCCAGGATTCTCGGTATTTCCGTGGGCATGCGTAAGTATGGCTTTTCACATTTTTCGTCGCATCTTTAAGATGTATTTCCAAAAGAAATTTGATCGGTAGTTCGTCAACATGTGGTATAAGTTCGAAAATATTGTGGAATTCATCTTTCAAAAGGCGTTCTTTTTCTTTAAGTTTTGCCTGTAGTTTCTCCCAGTTTGCCAAAATCTCGATGCGTTCATGTACAGCTGCTACTAGCCGTACCTGTACGTTTTCATTGTCTTCGTCAGCTTTAACGATGCGATCTTTCATCAGGGCAGACATTTCTGCCAAGGTATCCTTCTTAAGCAGTTTAACAGCCGCGACTTGTCTGTCGAATTCCCATCGTTTCTGCTTAGGGGGCAGAGGCTTTTCTTTGGGCTTCGGCGGAGGTGCAGGATTCATCAAATTATATCCTGTCTTTTTGTCTATACAGGAGCAGTCTGCATGGTCGGTAACAATGTGATTATGTATCAAAAACGGTAGTCCAAGTATTATGGGCATGCACAGTCCAGGAGCGATAAGGGCGTGGATCGTACGAGACGTCCAACGTCCGTCTAATGAAGTAACAGAGAACTTAACATATTCGTTCAATACGGTCTTTACTTTTTCTTTCAAGTTCTTTATTGCGACGTCTACTTCTTCGGGTTTGGGCAGTGCGAAACGTTCAAGGCCAAGCGAGTCTACCAGTTCAGGGCATATCAACACGAGATGAGCGCCGTTATCCATGAGGGTCGAGACCTTCACTGGAAATTCAACGCGTGGCCCAGTCAGTAGTGCTCGCCATGTAAAATGCTTTGCGCAGATTGGCGGACTCACATCCTCGTCAATGTCGACATCTTCCTCCGAATCTGTTCTGTCACCAAGGACGCCGTTCATCATAGTGGCAATGGCATTGTTCTCTTCATCAGAGTCGTCGGCGACAGTTTTGCCCTTGGTTTTCGAGCCCAAAGCACTCGCATTAGGCTTGTACTTTGGGTGCTTCTGTACATTGGTAAGCGTTAACATCTTGTAATTCACTCTGGATGGGAAGTTGTTTGGGCAGCTAAGCGTCATGTGGTACACAAAGAACTGGCGGCATTTCCAGCATCCGCTGTACTCTTCGAGCAGGTCTTTCTCAGACTGTTCGAGCTTGGGGAGCTTCTTCCATTTCCCTCCGCCCGTCATACGGTTGTTCGAGGTACCTGGCTTGGAGGACTTCTGTGTGTTGCCTGTGTTACCTGCAAGGGCAGTACGCTTTGCATTACGTTGGTCCTCCTGGAACGCGTCCCGGTACCTCTTCCGCTCATACACATACTCCTCGTCCAAGTTCTTCACTGCTTCAATCCAGTCCTTCAGCGCGGTCTTCGCATTGATGCCCTTCCGGGCAGCGGCTTTGCGGAGATCGGCGTCCATGAGACCTTCGAGCTGCTGGCGCATCTGATCGTCGTTGAAGTGGGAGGTTGTTCCTTGCAGCAAGATATTCATTGCTTTCATCTTCTGAGTCCACAACCAGAACTGCTTGTTCTTCTGTTGGTGTGCGCTCAGCATCTCGTTGCGAACATTCTCGATCCAGTCATTCAGCAAATAGTTGTCGTGTAGCTCCTGCATGAACTCGTCGTACATGAGTTTGAGAAGGCAGGCCCTGTCCGACACAATCCAGTCTCGGATGTGGAGGTCCTTGAATGCAGACAGGATCAAGGGTACCTTCTCCAGTTTGGTCAAGGCTTTTGAGTGGCTACAGGCAGTGAAGTAATCCTGGAACGCGTTGTTGAGTTCCATAGCGGCTTTCGGAGATAAGTCCCCTGTGGTAAGCACAGGGCAGTGCTTCACTACAGGGTGTTCAACCGTTGCTTCTTTGTTCGGAGCCATCTCGGTGCGGTTATATGCGGTCTTTTGTTGAATATATGCAGTTATAATTTTGGAATCCGATTCAGATCCCCAGTAAGAGGTGTTCGAAGAGGTGTTTGACTGGTTTGCGAGGGGATTCGTGTCGTCTTCCGCAGTGACGGTGACAGTTGTGTTTGAGTCGGTTAGACCCAGTGGCGGCGGTTGTAAAACAGTGGTAGGTGATGCAGGCGGTGATGACAACGGTGAGGAGCGATGGTCAGAAGACGCCAGCAGCGCTGCAAGAGTCTTCTGGCTTCTGAGGGTTGGCGCCAGCTCGTCGAGCGTGTATGTGCTCAGTGTTGACAGTACGGACAGAAGAGGATCGTTTGCGGAATGGCAACGAGCGGATACGCGCTCAGGGTCAACAGTATTTTCGGAAAGACGAAGTCTTCGGCAACAGCAGATATGGAAAGACGGTTATAGCAACGTCAAGCAAATATATGTGTCAACTATTGCGTCGGTGATCAGCAACAGTCTGGTGGCGTTGAGGGGGAGCAGCAATGGAAATGTTCACGTGTGGTGGACATTCAAAAAAAAAGTGGAAAACTACCCTACTCGAAGGGTAGAAAACACTCACAACGCACAGAATGGAACCAGTGTGTATTCGGCGAGTAAGGGAACAGAGAGATATCTGGTCAAGAGTACTCTACCTGAAAGGGAAGGGGCGTGTTGAGGTATAAATAGTGGAGCCGAAAGGCGTTAGTAAATACACATCATCATCACGTGTGAGCCGTCAGGTTTACAAAATGTTGAGGTTCAGCGATCGAGAAAGGATGAGGTTGCAAACCTCAAAAATGGAGGTTGGGCACTTCGACGCTGGGGCTCACAAGGAAGGCCTGTTCTCTTGGCACCCTGGGGTAACCTTGCTCAAGCCATAGGAAAGATGAATGAAGAGCTTTTATTTTGAATAGTATGGTACATGGGGGCTGGTATCTTGCAATGACATTACTGGGAACATGTCAAGGCCAAGAAGGACAGGGGCAGGGTTCCCAAATCGATTTTGAACAAGAAAACTGGTGCCTAACAAGACAGGTCAGTTGTGGTGGGGAAGTAGGTATTAGCAGCATCAAGCATGCACAACTCAAATCCGTCAAATGTGTCTGACATCGCTCAGAACCCTCCCCTTCCACCTGCCGCCCTCTTTCAAAGCCGGTTGGAATGTCAGACATGTGTGTATTCCTCTCCTGAACACATGCACACCACTGATGTAGGCCTGAGTAGTGTTGCCACGGCTTCGGCCCGGAACTGACTTAGAGCTGGAGCTGGCACCGGTTATTAGTCGAGCTGTGGTTCAGCTTAGGAAGCCGCAGCTTTCCAATTGTGGTTAAAGTCACAGCTTCGGTTAGTAGCCAGTGCCAAGTCGACTAACCAATTGCTAGATCACTGGTAGAGCAGTAGCGTGCAAAAAGGGCAGTGTTCTGTATACACTAGATTATTATGGTACATAATTTCATTAGTATGGCAACTATTTAATGTAATACTAATGAAATACATTATCCACAAGCTAGTTTGTGCATATCATCCCATAGAGAGGTCATTAGAGAATTATTCAGCTTCTTCTCCTCCTTGGATTCCGAGCCTACACAAAGAAAGTCCGTCATAAGTTCCAGTCATTTGTCCAAAAGTGTGTCCGCTGTGCCAGGTGACCTCCTCACAACAGCCAAGTTCATGAGCACCTGTCCATCGTGGTGCCTATGGTGGATTCGTCGAACATACTTGCTGCAGTGTTCACCTTTGATGATGACAAGAAGTCCATTATTGCGTGTCGCATTCGGATGTTTCGGTGAGACCCACTCTGGAGGAAGGCCAGTCGATTTGTTATATACAACATGGCAGATGCTGACCTGTCCGTCGACCTTGTCGATGGTGACAGAAAGCTCCTTCTCACTGTAGCTACCACCGTTTACAATAACATTTAGGGTTGTGCCAACCAGGCATGGGTCCAAAAGCAAATGATGAGGCAATTCTTGTAGCGGCAGGGCGGTACCGCTGGTGGCAACGGGTGACATGGGGGAAGAAATTGGTGTTTGTGATGAAGGATCCCAGGCAGGTGTCAATGAAATGGGTTGCAAAGACGGACTCCAGCCAGGTGTTGCAGGTGCAGGAGTCCGAGTTGGCCCACCAGAGGTTGACACCTGCGACAGTGCAGGCCATGGCTTGTAATCATTCGGCTTGAAGAGCATGCTCGTGGGTTTGGCGTAGTCGAACAGCTGTAGTGCGGTGCTGAAAAGGATGATCAGTGTGATGCACCTCTAAATAAAATTTATACCTACATTGTTTCAATGACATTGCCATAGTCGACAACAATGAGTGGGAAAGGCTTTGAGGGATCCAGGTAGGTGAGTTGCATCTCGATTCTCAGCCCGCTATCTGTTGGTTGGCTGCGGAGAACATTTTTGACGACGCCAGAACGTCCCTTGTAAGGATGACCAATTCTGAATATAGTGACAGAGGTGCCGATCCATGGCACTTGGTCTTTGAAAAGTGGGAGGACTTGGCTGGGTGCATGCGATGCATGGAGGAACGGGGTGGTGGTAACTTTCAGCCAATTCAGATGGACTTCGAATTCCTACAGAAGTAGTTAATAAATGAAGGCAAGATTGAACTGTGCTGCCTGCACATTGCACATACCTTGAGGGAACTGCTGAGATTGGTGTCTGTGTTGTGGTCGTCAACGTGCTTCTCTATGACATGGACGACATCTTCATCAACCTTGTTGACCCACCCTGTTGTGCCATGGAGTCGTCTGCTTGTAACGGTAATGAAATCCCCGATGCAAACATCCTTCTGGATATCACTCCAGGGAAAAATTTCTGTACCGTTTTCTGCTCTGAGATTGACTTCCAAGTTGTTAGTTCCAATGACAGCCACTACGCTGCTTTTGCCTGAAGAACGGATGATAACACGGTCGCCTTGTTCAAAGATCCATTCTCGAGGGCAAGGAAATCTGGATGCGTGAAGGCTGGGGTGGTCGCTGGCTTTGAACAGAAGGAAGAAGTAAGATGGCATGTCGACAGCAGTAGAGGCAAGTGAGTGAAAGTCGTAATGTTTCCATAGGAGTCCATGTTCGAAATGAAGTCCATGGAAGGTGTACGATCTGTCGGATTTTTGGATGGGATTGATGTCGTAGAGATACTTGATGACGTTGGGTTCAAATAAAGCTGGTTTGGGGGGAACAACAGATCGTTTTTGCTTCAATGAAGGCTCCATAATGGGCGCCACCAGATGGGGAACCAGGAGCACTTCTACTCCCCAACTTTCTACTTTAACAATGAGGCCAATGTCGCCTCTGTAGATTCCCTTACGGACTTGGACCCACTGGTTCACTTCCATGGAAGTGTCAGGGTTCGTCATTGTCAACATTTGCAGCCAATCTGAGGGTTCGATTCTGTGCCGTACAATGCCCTGTTTGGTGCGAATGATTCCGGGTGTCCGCTCGAGGAGGTGGATGAGATTTGGATTCATGAGGGCCTCCAGGTAGACCCAACCTCGCAGCAACCCACATGTGAATGCAGAATGGATTTGATGCTCTTCCCTCGCCTTCAGCAGGAGCGAAAACACGGCTTCCTCCTCAAGACCCAGCTGAGGAAATCATAAGAATACTCCTTGAATTACGAAGGACGACCTTACCCTGCAGCCAACACGCCAAAGCAGACAGTCTTCAGCACTCAGTAATCTGCCTGCAATGTAGGCAAGGTCATCACTGGATTCGACATGAGTTGGTGCAGTCGCCGCGTAGGACCATGATCACGCCATGATTCCAGCCAGGACATCGTCAATTTTGTCTCCGTTTTGAAGGTCGTTCCATGATGGATGTGGTTCAGTTGGCTCACACACAGTTGGCTCCTCGTCATCAATGAAGTCGTCTAGTGAGATGCAAATGTAAATTAGATTATATCAACAGGAAAAAAGTTAGACACGCATGGTGGAGGCCATCCTCCTCATTGTTGCTGTCGAAATCCTCCCTGTCCACCTCTGCCTCAATATCAAAGAACCGTTGCAGCTGTTCGGGAACCTGGAATAACAATGGTGAGCAGGAGGCACAGCTAAGAAACCCGACATGAACATACATTTTTCATGATATCTGTGGACTGTTCTCTGAAACCTGATATCAGGTAGTGGTCAGTATGTTATCATTCACTTGTTATGCCTTCAATGACCCTGAACATGTTGCCCAGAGCCCAAACGACACCTAGTACACAGGGCAGCACCCTCATCTTGGCCATTCATTTGTCTTGGCCATTCATTTGTCTGGCACTTGTGCCAGTCATTCATCCATACAGAATTTATTTGATTTGTAGTTATACGACTATCTACTAACTAAGGAGGGAGGAAGGGACTTATGAGGCGGGTGGACTGACGAATGGACACGCTGACGACGACGAATGGTGGTGGTCTTGTGGAAAGAGTGAAAGTGTGTGAAAGCAGCTGGGGGCTGGTTGATGTGGCACGGGATGTTCCAGCGTCGGCTAAACCGGTCCACAAACTGGCCCACTTAGCTGACGCTGGAACATCCTGTGCCACATCAACCAGCCCCCAGCTGCTTTCACACACTTTCACTCTTGCTCCCGTACCACCACCATCCCTTACATTCGACCATAATGTAGTTATTAATTACATTTAGTAGTACTATACCTCAATTGTAAATAGTAGAACTATGAAAGACTCACATAGAACAGCGTGGACAGACAACGAAAAGGCTGCAGAGGATAATGAAATGCAGATGAGCGTGTGTAAAGGTCGAGGAGCAATTGTATGGTGTGTATAAGGCTTGAGGAGGGAGGCTTGAGGAGGGAAGGCATGAGGATGGAAAGCATGAGGATGGAAGGCACAAGGATGGCAGGCTCGAGGAGGGAGGCAGGAGGAGGGAAGGCACAAGGAGGGAAAGCACAAGGAGGGAAGGCACAAGGAGAGAAGGCACAGGGAGGGAAGGCATGAGGAGGGAAGGCTCGAGGGGGGAGGACCAGGCAGACATACACATCTACCAAGCATGTATTTCATTTCAATCGGACTCCTTGTGGCATGGAAAGTTGGCACAGGGTTTTGGTATGTTCCTATTCGATGGTAGGAAATGAAAATTGCTAAACTATGACATTTTCTAAACAAATCGTAGGTGTACAAGACAAATTGTCACAGGAGACGCGACTCAACCGCTATGGGAGACACGACTCGTGCATGTCGTTTGTCATGGGAAGGGAATCGACCAGGTAAGCCACCCTGTCAGCTGTCCATTCGATCGACCAAGGAACGGAAATACTGAAGATGCACCTTTTTTGAGTAGGTGAAACCATAATGAAGTCGTTCTTGCAGAGACAATGAAGACCGAGCATCTGGAGCAGTCGTTCAAGTTAGGCGGTGGGTCGTATGGAAACAATGCTGGAAGATTGACGTGTTTGAGCCCCTTGGTGCAGCGTGATTGGGATGTCATTTGGTGCGTTCTCATTGTTCTATTATCATTGATAGCTAAACACTTATATACTGTGATCCAGGTCCTAAACCGTCATACGATTCCCCCAACTCAGAATGGCATGAAGACAGCAACCAACTCCTACACCTCCAGTTCACCTGCCAACCCCACCAATCCAACTGCTGACCCCACCAATCCAACCGCTGACCCCACCAATCCAACCACCGCCACCCGCCACCCAACCTGCCCAAGCAGCTCCTCAGGCCGACAACTCCGGCGAAGAGTTTGACTTCAGTGGTGTTCCCAGCACCTCAACCAACGATGAAGGGCAGACCGGCGGACTCTCTCGAGCTCGGGCTCGCCCTCGCACAAGTGGCAACACTTTCGCTGGATCATCAACCCTTGCGATGCGCCCAGCCAGTCCTGCTGCAGCAATGACAGTGACATCGGATACAAGGGCACCATCAGCGTCAAGCAGTCGCTCTAGAAACACGGCCTTGGATATTGCATACTATTTTGTCAAGGCGGCCAAAGCCTCCGGTAAGCAAACTTATTGCAGGTTTTGCAAGTACGTCGTTGGTGGTACATTTATCTGTGCTATGGATTTACTAACAGTACCTGATTTCAGAGAGAAATCTGCCTCGAACCCGAAGCTTAAATTCGAGTTTTCTGCCAATACCTCCAACACCACGCTCAGGAACCACTTGGAGAACGTGCACAAAGAGGAGTACCTTCACCTCTGCGCCGAGAAGGGATGGAACAACCTGCTTCCAAAGTCGCAAGTTCAGGCGGTAGCAGCCCTGGAAGCAGCTCATGGCACTCAAGGTGCTTTCTGTACCCCCTTTACCCAAAAGGCTTTCATCCAGCATCTAATCAATTTCGTTGTTGCAGATGATCAGGTATGTTTAATGTTTCTATCTATTCATCAAACTAATGCTGTGTAGTCATTGAACATCATTGAATGCCCTGAATTTTGTGCTCTGTTACTTCTCTTGCAGGAGGACCTCCAAGACAATGATATCCCCTGCTGAACCAAATTTCGAGAAGAAGTCATCAAAGCATGGGAAGTTTACTTCAGGGTTCTCAAACAAGATCTCGCAGTGCGCTTTCTGGGCTCTCTGAAATACCGTTTAGCTTACAACTGTTATCAGATTGCACTCGGAAAGGTGTCGTTCACAGCGGACATTTGGTCAAATCAGTCTCATTATCCACACCTTGCCATGACCGCCCATTGGATCTCACGCACTCCAATGGGTGGCCTGCAGTTCAATTGTGCGCTTGTGGCTTTTCACTGTATTTGAGGTAGTCACCATGCGGAACGGCTTGCAAGAATCGTCCTTCACCTTCTCGATTGAGTGGGCGTTACTGTCAAGGTTTTTCTTGATACCTTCTGAGGCAATTCTTCATTTTAATCACACTGTTAGGTTGGCCACTGGACACTTGACAATGCCTCCATGAATGCAAAGTTCTTGGAAGAACTCCAAGTCCTTCTTGAAGCGAGGGATATTCCCTTCAATGCAAAGGATAGACACATCATGTGTTTCCCCCACGTTATCAACATATGTGTAACACACGTAATTGAGAGCTTTACTGATCTAGCTCTCGCTAGCGATGAAGCCGAATTTGCAGCAGCCCTCCCTCCTGCGGATGCACATCAACAAACCTTCGACGAGGCTTGTGCTCGGGATCCTATCGCACTATGCTGTGGCGCTGTTTGTGCGATCCGTGCCTCTGGTAAACGGAGCGAAATGTTCCAGGATATTATTTGTGACAGTAACGAGAAGGAGTGGTTCAAGGCAGCCAACGACCCCAACAAGATCATCAAGCTTGAGAATCTTGAACTTCTTCGTGACGTTCGACATCGATGGGACTCTCTCTACAAGATGATCCACCGATTCCGGGAGATGCGACAAGTAAGTTTCTACTCCCTTTGTTGCAGTATTTTACTGACGCTATGACAGGCTTGCAATTATTTCCTGTTGTTGCCCCCGAACAGGGAGCTAACAAAGTTCTGCATGACTGACCGCAAGTGGAAAGTCCTTGAAAATTTCGAGATGATTTTGAGTGTCAGTCTTACTTTCAGGCTCTAACAAAATACTAAATGTATGACCAGATTCCTCATTGAGTTCAGACCCTTATGTGTGGCGAGTGAATGCCCATTCTCGCAAATGCAATTCCTGCATTTGAGATGTTCATGACTGCATGGGAGAGGCTTGGTGAGAAGTTTCCACACTTGGAGCCATATACAAAGGTTGGTGTTGAATGGGCGGTCAAGTATTACAATAAAATGGACATGACAAAGGCATACATGATTGCAATGGGTACATAGAATGCTTCGTTATTGTTACCCTAATTAACTTCATCCCATTAACTAGTCCTCAATCCCTCCATCCGTCTATCATGGATTCGAAAAAATTGGGATGAAGAATTCATCGATGAGGCCAACCAAACCATCAAGGACTTGGTGAGCTGCCTGGACCCTTGTAAATAGCTTTCTTATGTTCACCCGCAATTCGCAGATGGTGGAATATCGTGCTCATGCCAATCCCAAAATGCCAGCTCGTCGAAGTCCTGCAACAACGTGGCAAGGATTTGGTCTTGACGAGCTGGCTGAACGCTACGGGCTTTATGACCTGATGGATTTCATGGACAACAACACACGCCGCAACCAGAGTATTGATGAGGAGTTCATGGCCTACTTTATGGCACCGCTTTCTGAGAAAGGGACGGACATTCTGAAGTTCTGGGAAGTAAGTATTCCAAATGTATTGATCCAGACTTTCTGCTGATATCATGCTTTTCAGATCCATGAATCAAGTTTCCCGACTCTTTTCGCAATAGCGCTCAACTACCTTCCCATCCAAGCCTTGGCAGTACCTTGTGAGCACGTTTTTTCATCAAGTGCGGAGACAGATACGATGCAACAAAATCGAATGCATGCAACCTTGATGGAAGCACTGCAAATGCTCAAGTTCTTGCTGAAGACGAAACAGCTCAACTTCATGGAAGGCTTAGAAACACCAGAAATAGATATGCTGGTGCCTGCCGATGACGAAACGGACTTATTAGGACAAGTGGCCTCTGAGTGGAACAGTAATATAGACACCCTACTCACAGCTCTTGGTCAATACAATGATGATGACACATAGTTGGCATTTGTACAGATGGACAATAATATTCTATTTTAATTTCTTTATGAATTTGATTTTTAAGCTTATATGTCTTGGAATGACTGGCTTAGCCGACTTCAAACTGGCGGGTAAACCGAGCTGAGCTGATTTTATCAGCTCGGCTCAACATTTTTGGTCGAAGCCGCGGCTACTGGTGGCTTTGGCAAGTCGACTTGCGACTAGCCGAGTCGCGGCAACACTAGGCCTGAGTCCCCCCCACCGCAAACAGGCGAGCTGTAAAGTGGGGGGTGGGGCAGGTAAATGACCCCCCAGCAATCCCTCTGAGAGGCCATCAACTGTTAGAACCACACGAGAAACACGACAATGCCACTGCTCACCTTGTGATGATGGCCACCACCTTATCTTCCCTCTTGCCAGCACTTCAACGAATTGCTGTGGCAACTGTGGGCGTCTGGAGAGCTCTTCACACTGCCACCTTTGCAGGATGGGCCTGGAAAAGTGCTTGATTGTATTCTGCTACCAAGACACATAACCTTGTGATGACAATGTTTCTGTACATTCCTTGAAATTTACAAGATGGGGGAGGTGTTGATGATGAAAATGGGTGGCTGAACATGCAAAGGGCCAGCCAAATGAATGAAAATGAAGCTAATGCCATCAACTGTACAGTTCAGGTATACCTTTATGGTCATTATTTCTTGCTCTAATGGACATGACACCTACACTCAAGTCTTCAAAATTGTTGTCTGCTCCTCAAGATGAGTCTCTCTGCTGCCTAGGCTCATAATGCTGCATGAAGCTTAGTTGTACTGTACCAAAGTCACCTGGACCACCCCTTTGTCCTGGCATGAAACAGGACGCCTAGACACTGAGAAAATGTCGAGTAAGTAACTCAAGGCACACCTGAGGCAGCTCCAGCACTCACCTTCCATAATACCCACCCTCACAGGCAGCCAGTGCTGTCAGTGATATGTATGAAGCTGGGCAGTTGCCCAAAACTGACGATGCATCAGGAAGAGCAGTTCCCCAGCCCTATAAAACAGAGGCAATTGCCATGTAAAAATAACATAGAGGGGTGTTATGGACTGTGATATGTGACTGATGCCAAGTAGATCAACAGGTCATGTGACTTTGAACTTGCCTTTTCCTTCATGCTCAGCCTCCAAAACTTTGATATTCTGGCCTCAAATGCAAACAAATAGTAAATATATGACTGCCATGCCCAGCATTGGTGTGATGCAAATGCAATAAGTCCATCAAATGTTCTAATGGCATCACAGAGTCACATGTTGTGAGTTGGACTTTGGCAAATTTTTGTTAAAGTCTCTTGATATCAAGCATTAGACAATTGCTAGAGGCTATTGATATTTCTTCAAATAACAGATCACATGACTGTGGGAATCAACTTTGTTTTGCATTTTTCTCAACAACTACTGATGCTGCTGATGTCATTCAAGTACTTTTAGGATCACCTGATGATGATCTATGATCCTGCAAAAAAAACAAAATTTCAAAACCATTGATGTTTCGAAATTCTTTTGCATTTTTCTCAACAATGACTAATGCTGCTGATGTCATTCAAGTACCATCAGGATCACCTCAACATGATCTACAACCCTGCACAAAAAAATTCCCAAAAAGGAAATTGGGCAATTGCCCAAGCTGTCACACCTAGAGCAAAACAGGCCTATAATACCAGTGTTTTAAGGCCTGGGGAACTGCCCTCCCTGATGCATCTCTCATATTGGGCAACTGCCAATAATCGATATATCAGCTGACAGCAACAGGTGGGTTGGCCTTGTAAAGAAACTGGTTGACAGGGTTGCTGGACGAGGACATAGTGGTGGTTACAGTTCAAGGTGCAAAATTTTCACTCAGAAGAAATTGGAATGAAAGGACCAATAAAAGGAATTATATTTCACAAGCAAAACAGGACACATTGTAACTACGCTCAGAGTGCAAATTCTGGTTTGCAGAAGGGTCAGTTTTGGAGGCAAAGGTACTTAGTAATCAGGAATAGGGATAGGTGGAGCTGTAGGTCATACAAAGATAATACCATTTATATGTTTTGTGATCGCTTCGCAGGTAGAGTGCCAGTCAACAGTGTACCCCTTGTTCTTGTCTGGATGGTAGGTCTGGAGACAATTGTGAGCTGCACATTTCTTTTGCAGCACAATAAGAACACTGACCAGCGACATCTGCTGCCAGATTGCTTTGGGGCTCCCACGTGATGAGTAATACTGCCAGGACTGGTGGTGCGAGCGGTCTGGGTGTGGGCACTCAACTACCAAGGTTTCCAGAAGGGCCATCGGTCCCTTTTTGCTTGCAGTTTTTGAAGAATCATGGTGACAGAGAGAAAAGGGTCCAATACAACAAAAACTGGTGATGGTGACAGTGGTGGTGCAGGTGTGGACAGGGCTGCCTGTGGACAAAATTTGGCATCTGCATAAGCTAAGGTAAGACCAACATCAGCCGAGAAGGCTTGTGAAACTTGCTAATGACTTACGATCTTCACGTGAGTGGGCCTGGTTGTGGGACAGATACTCTCTATTATCCTTGGGGTCCCTGACTGTACATAGACCCTGAGCGAAGCACACCAAGGCAAGAGAAGTTCATGCACCAGGGTTGGGATTGTCTCCCAAGTCCGCATCTTTGGTCTTGTGCGATTTTTCATCCCTGTCTGAATCACTGTCATCACCATCATCATCGTCTACTGTCACTGGGTCAGAGGCGATGCCAGATGGCCTGCCAGTTGCTCCATTAGTGAGACATTCTCCTGTGAGGAGGCAATGAATGCACACCCTTGTCGTTTTGCATGGCTGCGCGTAAAGTAGGGGCTAGGGGATTCCTTGTATGTGTGCTTCGTGTCAGCCTAGAACAAAGAGTGAGAAAAGCTGGAGAGTGCAACACACTGGCACACCTTTGTGAAGTGCTCGACCAGCCATGTAAGCTAGAAAAATATAGAATACAAGGCAGTTTCCTAACTATGAATTTAAGCCCTGGAGGGCAATATGCTACCTTCCACTTTGGGAAGGCTCTTCTAATAAGAGGGAGGGGTTGCTGAGTGCCCAGCATCTTCAAGGGTGATGAGGAGGGGGTAAATAAATTAGTAAGCATCCATTTCCGGGGTGGATGGGTGGTGGGAGGTGCAGGAGGGGCTGGAATGGGGGCAGGACAGGCCAAGCAGGACCCCGGGGCACTGCAGAGAACTGGTCATGTGACCTGTTTGCTCTGCAGCCTCAACTGGGGCCGTTTTTTGTGAAAAAAGTGCCCAGGGCCAATGTGATAGTATGTTACTGTATGTCATAAAAAAATCAGGAGAATCTGGGATGTGGAATGTTGTGAAACGGCGCGTATGAGGTGTCACCTTAACTTGGTGCGCGTTTATTTTTAGCACAAGCTGCTAAATTGGGATCTGGCATCAAAATAGCCATTGCTGGCGCATTTCGGGCTCGTTTGGCTTTCCCCTGGGTGGAAATTGATGGGAATGATGACGCGATAATTTTGAGGGAGTTCATAGCTACCTGTGACACCCAGAACATGGGAATACGACCATTTTTGGCGATGTTATGGCCCTAACTGTGCTTCTATGCACAAAAATGCGAAAATGCGCACCTAATGCTCTGCCTCTCATGCATCCCTGCCTCATAAAAACTAGCCGATACTTTAGTATGCTACTAGAGCTTAAGAACGAGCCAATAATAATGGCCTTGCATGCATTATTGGTTATGCAATGGGCCTTTCGATGTTTATGTGCTAAAAAATCGAAAAAGCGCATTCAAATCTCTATGCCACACAGGTATCTATCCTTCCGAAACATTATGCATTCAGATAGAGGTTATCAAAGGCTACAGAACGCGCTATTCAGCGTCTCCACACGTTCATTTGTTACAAAGATATACCCAAGACACTCATCATCCCTCAATATCACAAAAAGCAAGCTTCTGTATCTCCTCCAATTCTTACTCAATACCTGTAGAACCTTTCAGTCAGTCTCAACCAGTGACCTAGTCACCATTTACAATCACATAGCATAGTATAGACTGCCCTTTAATATAATATAAGCACCCATTCCTCCTCCCCCTGAAAAGCCAAAAATGCGCCCTCCATTTCCCATTCCCCAGGCTATTTGTGTGAGCTTTAACATAAATAGTAGCCATATAGGTACCTCCATGCAAGAATACAGGAGTTGATAATGCCAAATGCACTTGCAGTGGCCAATTTCGGGTTTTCTACCTATAATAACCTTGTTTGCCCCATGGGATGCCCAATTCTTCACCAATATTCAAGAAAAAACATGTCCCAGAATCGGAACAATCTCCTCTTCAAATTTTGACACCTCCGAGACGACCAATCTGACACCTTAGATAACATAAAATTGACCTGATTGCCACTTTTAAGGAGATCAAGGATATATAATATTAATCAGACCATGCAGAGACATTCTACTGACTACATCTAAGTATCCTCAAAAAGTTCTATTGTGACTGGGTCATTGTGGAAGGCAAGAGGTTTGAAATGAACCTCAAACAGACTGGTGAGGAGTGGTGATCACCATATTGCCTAGTTTGTCAAATGTGTTCACCCCGGAAACTGGAGATAGTATCATTGCTCACACCTCTGAGAGGCATTTGCAAACACCTTATAATTACTCTACTCTATAATATCTATTTTAAACATATTTTTACGAAATTCTAGAGCAAGGATTATACCTCCAATCTGAGGTAGAATCTTGGAGAGGGCATTTGAGAAGGCAGAAGGACAGTTGCATGAATAACATATTCAGTTCTTATTCAATTTACATCGGACTTTTTTTTTATCACTATAACAATAGTATAGTAAGTATTTCGAACTATCGAAGGAGATTTTGGGGACTACAGGACATGCCAGAAGGATGCCATGTCCACCATCAACATTGTGGGGATCCCCCAGGCAAGAAGGAGGAAGTGTCTTTGGTCATGGAATTGGGGTGTTTCTACACAGTCTTGAGGGCAGAAAAAGAAAGGGAGGGTGCTAGGATAGTGTTCAGATTATGTTGGAGTGACAGGAATAACCCCAGCTTTCCTTGAAGGGATATAAGAGTGCACATTTTCGATTTTTCTGGTATCTTGTGAGTGTCTTGGGTATATCTTTGTAACAAATGAACGTGTGGAGACGCTGAATAGCGCGTTCTGTAGCCTTTGATAACCTCTATCTGAACGCATAATGTTTCGGAAGGATAGATACCTGTGTGGCATAGAGATTTGAATGCGCTTTTTCGATTTTTTAGCACATAAACATCGAAAGGCCCATTGCATAACCAATAATGCATGCAAGGCCATTATTATTGGCTTGTTCTTAAGCTCTAGTAGCATACTAAAGTATCGGCTAGTTTTTATGAGGCAGGGATGCATGAGAGGCAGAGCATTAGGTGCGCATTTTCGCATTTTTGTGCATAGAAGCACAGTTAGGGCCATAACATCGCCAAAAATGGTCGTATTCCCATGTTCTGGGTGTCCACAGGTAGCTATGAACTCCCTCAAAATTATCGCGTCATCATTCCCATCAATTTCCACCCAGGGGAAAGCCAAACGAGCCCGAAATGCGCCAGCAATGGCTATTTTGATGCCAGATCCCAATTTAGCAGCTTGTGCTAAAAATAAACGCGCACCAAGTTAAGGTGACACCTCATACGCGCCGTTTCACAACATTCCACATCCCAGATTCTCCTGATTTTTTTATGACATACAGTAACATACTATCACATTGGCCCTGGGCACTTTTTTCACAAAAAACGGCCCCAGTTGAGGCTGCAGAGCAAACAGGTCACATGACCAGTTCTCTGCAGTGCCCCGGGGTCCTGCTTGGCCTGTCCTGCCCCCATTCCAGCCCCTCCTGCACCTCCCACCACCCATCCACCCCGGAAATGGATGCTTACTAATTTATTTACCCCCTCCTCATCACCCTTGAAGATGCTGGGCACTCAGCAACCCCTCCCTCTTATTAGAAGAGCCTTCCCAAAGTGGAAGGTAGCATATTGCCCTCCAGGGCTTAAATTCATAGTTAGGAAACTGCCTTGTATTCTATATTTTTCTAGCTGATACAGGTGGCTCAACGGTGGCAGTGAGAGCATGGAAGAAGTCCAAAAAAATCAGAAACTTTAGGCTATAGTCTGGACTGAAGGTGGGGCAGGAGTCCAGGAATGGCTCGACGACATCTTCAAGGAGGCCATTGAGGCTGTCAGGTCCAGAAAGGAGTTTGGATGGTGGTATACCAGATAATTTCCAAGCTCCAAAGTCCTCAGCAAGGATGTTGGTGAGCTCATTGGACTGGCACTGATCAAGATCAGGGAGCTTGAGGATGTGGAAGCGATCCTCGGACAAGGCTTCCTGTGAGTACAGGTATGTTAGTCCTGCTAAAGGCCAATCAAGGAATTACTGACCCCAAATGTCTGCTTTTTCTTGTTGTAGATGAGGCAGAATAGCTGGAAATTAGCAGGGTCCCAAAGACTGCAGGGAATCGTGTAACAGAATGCACAGACGAGCCGGTCAATATTGTTAATGACACTGTCTACTGCAGCGGCATACTTCAGGGCCTTTGCAAGGTGATAACACCGACTTTGTGCAGAGTGGAGAGGAGCCACAGGTACCTCACCAGAAAGATGACCACAGGGCGGATACCATAAGGACCGTGGTGAATCTGCTGGGTGTCCTTGAGGAAGTCTAAGAGAGGGAGTGAGTCATTGAGTTCTCCATGGAGAACGGCCATGTTGTTGGGGTCACAGGAGACGATGGCCTGGAGCCAGCAGCTGTGCAAGTTCTCAAGCTGCGAGTGGATCAGCCCGTAGTCGCCATGCAAACTCTCCGGCCACCACTGCGAGGGAAGCAATGAGAGGTAGAGGATAGATGAGAGCAGTGACAGAGCTTACCAGCTGGGGGGGGGGTATGGCTCTGCAATGTTGCATAGAAGGCAGGCCACAACGGCAATCCTCATGTCACCTGGATAACTGTGAGTATGAGCCAGCACTGAATGGAAATGATAGGCTTACAGATGTCTTTCTCAACATCAAAATACTTGTCATCAACGGTGGCCTGAACACATATTAGGAGTCAGGAAAAGGTGGAATAGGGACAGAATAGGTGAAATGCACCTTCAAGTGTTGATACTTGTCCTCATGGTACAGTGAGGGTCCCTCTTTCTGGTCTGGTGACTGAGACTGAAGGGGTAATGAGAATCAGACACGAGAGAGCCAATATGGACCTACACCGTAGTTGTACACAAACAGATTGTCATCCTTGTACAAAGTATAGGTCGAATAAGTGCCTGTGGAAGGGTGGGGACACTTACCTGCTGACAGGCACCACTGTCTGTCATGTTCATCTCAGCAGTGAACTCAAATGGGGGTTAGAGTGAAGTGATCATAAATGAGTAGGATGGATGATTACCTTGGGCTCAGGAGCGTCCTGGGAAGAAGTAAGTGCCTGCTCCGCGGTAGTAAAGACTGAGAATACTCACATTCATCACATTGGACACAGCTTCATTGCCATTCTCGGATTCGGAGTCCATTTCTCTGCCAGAATTGACCTCATCGGTCGAGAGTGGAAAGCGTGCTGCCCCTCTGCACAGGGTGATGTAAACAACCTTCTTCAAGGTTGGCTGCTGAGGATGCTTGAGAGTGGAGGCCCTACATGGATAGGTCAGCTAGTGATAAGGAATGAGGGTCTATACTCACCAATTGAATGTGTCAGCATAGATATTCTCCCCAGACCGCAGGATAGATGGAATGAGACGAGGGGACTGGCCTTTGTGAGCCTCAACCTGCAATAGGCACCAGCCCCAGAGGTCTTCAGCCAGGACAAAGGGATGAAGGGGAAACAGGCCGCGAATGGCAGCATCGACTTCATGGGGCCTAGCGGAAGGGGAGAGGGTGAGCTTCTTGATGAGTTCCATGTCAAGAAGGGCAGTCAACCTGATAGAAAGTATATGAGGGCTGACTGGATAGAAAAGCAAAAGAAAATAAGGCTCACTCATTTTGATTTGGGGTGAACAGGAAGCCATTGTTGTCCAGATTGTTGACGGAGAGAAGGATGATAGTGAATGTCTCATCCTTCAGTTTGGGGGTTTTCGGGGCAGACTGCTTGGTGGCTTTCTTTGCGCTCACACTTCGCTTAGTGGTTGAGGTTGTCTGCTTGGCCGATGGGCCTGGAGGTGCAGAACTAGATGAGTTCTTCTTCTTTGGTGACAGCCCATTGTCATCCTTGGCCTTTTGCTTTCGTTGGTCTGGAGGACCTCCCTTGTGTTTGGTGTGTGTGTTGGTGTACATCTGCAAGAAATAGATGAGGACAATCGATGGACGAACATAGTAGATGACGTACGGGCGCAGCAGGGTCGAAAGAGACTGAAAATTGCACAGAGAGTCGGCCTTGCGTCCTTGTGGGAGACATAATTTTGTTCGTGTAATGGACAGAGAAGCGAGTAGCACAACTCATGGTCTCAGCACGAATTTTGTGGGCTTCAGAAGTCAGCTTAGGACGGAGGTTTGAACCTGAGCAAGTGACAGCATGTTTGGGCGCTTATTGTCAAGGTGGAGTGCTCGTTATGGAAGCACAGATCTTCTAAACTCTAACACCACGTTTGTATCCTATGTCATTGAAAGAACCGGTTACAGATCCTTTTGCCTGATGCGTTCGTGTCAGAGGGCACATCCTCATGGGACTGTTGCCAAATTTGAAGTCCCCAACATCACCACACAACTGACTGAACCTCACCACTTTTTGATACCCGCTGAACCTCACCACTTTTTGGAGACTCACCCAACCTCATCACTTTCTGATACGGATCCACCTCACCATTTCACAATATCAACATCATCACTTTCTAACATCTATGAAATCATCTTTTTCTTTACATCCCTCTTAACCTCACCGTTTTTCATACCGTTTTCTAAACTTCCCCAACTTGGATTTTTTGCACTCTATATGGCCCATAGGTTTGACCCCGTCGATCGAGCAGTAAAAACCGGTGAAGAACAACCCAATTATTCACTGTAGACTAGCAATCGTCGATCGATATAAATTAACGATGGAAGATAAATCTAAACAGTGAAGAGCGTTATGTACAGAATGAGGCAGAAAATCAGCAGTGATGTCCCTAGATATCGGCGCGCTTCCTGAAGAGAACCTGAGCGGTTGGATTGGGCAAGCAGCTGGTCGCGATAGTCGTGCCCTTCGGCACCATTGTGCCATCCGAAAAGACGTGATCTTTGAGCACCACACGGGGCACCAAGACTGTAAAGTCAAATACTTTCGTCGGCGTGGATTCTCCGAAAGCACGAATGTTAAATTACTCACCAATTGACAAGGGATTAAGCCTCTGCGACTCCTTGATGAAACTATCGATATGTTGCATCTGGTCAAGGCCTTCCTTCGTCCATCCATATTTCCTCACGGCGTTTTCGACCTCCTCACGTAGTGGCTTGAGGTACTCAGGATATGCAGCCAAGTAGAAGAATGCATGCGTGAAGGTCTGTAGATATTCAAACGACGTGACTCTGAGATGCGATGCCAAACTACAGGTTGGACTTACGTACCATGGAAGACGTGTGAATCGCAGCAAAGTTGATAGTCAAGACACGCAAGGTAAGGTCCCAGTCGCTTTCTTCCTCTTTATCTTTGGCCAAATCCATGATCCATGTTATGAGGTCAACCTAAGTATTGGAGTTAGTCAATATCCAATTACCGGACATAAGGAAGACGGGAATGCTCACTGGTTTGGCAGGATAGTCGTCGCCCTTTTCCTCACGTTCCTTTCGACGAGCAGCAAATACAGGTGCCAGATGTTTCAAAGCAACGGCGACCCGTTTCGGGATATCAGATATCAAGGAGTTTACAAAACTACAGGTTGCGATTAGACTGGAGGCCCGTTCAATGAGAGAGAAACTCACGGGCGGAAAGGCCGCGGAAACAAGCAGAGGATAGAGCTGGTTTTGACGACATCGAGGGTAAATTGGACATTGAGAGCAGTGTATTCGGGATCTCTGCCTTTGGGCGATTCAGCAGATAGGCCACAGTGAACCGTCAGTATATGCGATGACACTTACATAGCGGTAGTCCTACGAAAACACGATTACTCGCTCGAGCAACTACCTTCATCATGGTATCAAGAATCTTTACGCTCATCCAGTCTTGAAATGATTTCCTTTAGATCAAAGCCTCAGCATAATGATGGCGCTCACTGTCGGTTGCCGGAATCAGATCATTGAACGACGCCACAATCTCGTCATATAAGGCAGGGACCAATTGAGGAATGGCACGCGTCAGTTGTACTCGAACAATCGATAGATGGTACGGATTGTCTCTGATGGGCTTTCCGAGCGTAAATTCTGTTTGAATTGACTGTACGTCCGACAAAGTCAGTGTACCTCACTGGGTCTTTAAGAGGAGCTATCGCCTACCTCAGTGGCAGCCTCGAATGACGATAAGATGCTGTCTGGGAGTTTACGGACTTCATCGATAACCTTGGGGTCCGTAATGACTACCAGCCAACGAAGCACATGCGGGACTTTGAAAATGCTGTTAGGGTACTGCGCAGAAACTAGTCAGGAGTCACAGAAAATATGGTAGAGTAATGCTATATGCACCTTGGAAATACCAGTATAAATGACGCTCCGTGCGTCGGCAACTAACCTGTATGCCCCGAAGTAAGATAAAAGAGGTGCGCTGGGGCCTACTGTCGGAATGTGCACGAGCTGTGAAAAGGTATTAAGGAGTGATTTTCACAATGATTGACCTCGAACGTACTCTCCGAGTCTCCCCTCGAGAATACGACAGGCCTACCCAATAAACGGCGCTCGCGACAGCAAATAGGACGATGCGGCTATCGAGAAGGTCTCGAAGGGTCATCAAAAGAGTGGTGGGTTCGCTCATGACGGTATGAGGTATAATGGTATGCAGCCGAATGGTTCGTACACTGGCCTTATTACTGAGAGGTGAACGCTTCTGGCGAAGTCGAAGAATTCGAATCGACATATCTATTCCCATATGACAAAATCCATCTAGCCGAAGTCGTGCTACCGTCATCGTATTGTCCAACTCGCCGTATCCCGGTGCTTGGCGTGTAAGACTTCGTAGCTCTTCTCAACACGACACTTGGTCGTTAGTTGTTTGCATGGAAGAGCGCCATTGAGGTATGCCACGAAGGTGCCAAGAGAAATGATAGGGAAGCCTTCCACCCTTTCCCTTATCCTCAGCTGCTTTCTTGGAAAAAGGAAGAGAGAAGACTTACGAAATTCCAAGGATATCGCAGCAACGAACAAACGCACTGGGACCACGACTCTCCAAATTTAGCACGAAGGGAGTCTTTCCAGGCATCTCCGGCGACGTTCTTTTCCTTTTTGTCATCGTAGCAACGTAAAACACGACGCCGCCCACAAATTCAGTATCCTTGCATGCTCGTGAAGCGAGAACGAAGGTGGGGCGGATCCAAATCGTTACAATTGATGGTACAAATGCAGGTATATAAGATATATCTAAGGTTCTAGGTTCAGTGAAAGAGTATGGAACAGCGGCAGGGCTCACAAACATGCAGTCACTTCCCGAACCCAACATAGACAAAACAGCAAAAATAAACGGGAAACGTAAACTGAGAAATAGAATGCTAGAAATCGCCTAAAAACGATCAGTGGTCATCGCTGTCGTCTGCAAGCTTGAAGGTTCCTTCGGTACGGCTGCCGTGATCCATGTCTGCGAATGCTTGTCTACAATTCACAGGTCAGGGGCCAAACAACCAGACGATATGACACCACGTGCCTGTACGCTTCACGGCATTCCTTCTTGGACGCAGGGGTTTTCCATTTCTGCAAAGTGGATGTAGATGAGAGCATCTGCTGGTCCAGTTCTAGATGGGACGAGGGTTTAGCAGAGAAAAGAGGATAAAGACTATGTAGACTTGCTGGAGTCTTCGCCAAGCAATTGAAGCTTATCTCGCGCAACGCTTTGCCTGAGCACAAATTACCTTCAATCCGACACCAAGTAGAAAATGGCGAACAACGAACCAGGACTTTTGTTTGTCGTAGAATTGTACGATGAACAATTTAATTTTGCGTTTCTGACGTTTGATTCTATGGGCTTCAAGAATATTCTGTGGGACGGCATCGTTCTCGTTGGCATAGACAACCGCTGGCCACCAAGGAAAGGATTCTGAAGACATGACTTGGATCAGCACAAGAACGTAACTAAAACTGGAAAGCTTACCCGATTTTGCCCAGACTGGTAAAACAGAAAGGTGTCAGTTACAAATATACCGAAAGACCAGGATCGTCGTACCTATCGTACCATCCTCGAACTGCTCCACCCTTGGTGGTTTCTTCGTTCTTTTAGGTCTCGGGGCTCTCGGTGCCGGGATCTTCTTAGGCGGTGGTTTCTTCTTCTCTTCCTTGACTTCCTTGACTTCCTCGTCTCCAATAGCGTCCTCGTCCTCAGTCTCGTCACTCAATTCACTCAACTCTGATTCATCGCCGTCGTGGCCCGCCCCGGCATTTTTGTCTTCTTCTGTGTCGTCGGCCGATGGTAATAGTGCAGCTGACAAGTCTTCCTCGTGCTCGAGCTGTCTTTCCTTGCCTTTGCTTTGTGGGACGTTGCTGGCCAGAAGAAACTCGTCTGGAACACCAGTGCCAGGATCGACAACAGCAGTAAGCACAGCCTGCTTCTGCTGTTTCTCGACCTTCTTCCGCATACTCTTTTCCCTCCGAATGGCAGGGGTATCCAGCTTTTCGATGATGATGTCCCCGTTGGGCAGAGTGACAACATGGTGTGGGCCATTGACCTCATCGACCTCGAACTCATCCGAAGAGTATTGCCTTCCTGCAGAAGCTTCGCCATGGTAGTCCTCTGGTGCGTCGACGTCCATGGGCACATCCATCGTGTCCTCTGGATGGTGCTTCATCTCAGGCGGATCAGAAGAGAACGGAGGCGTCCTTCTCAGCGTCTGGTTGTCCGATGCAGCCGTACTAACAACCGACAACCTCGAAGCAGGGCGGTCTAACGCCGCTGAACTGTCAGCTCAACAATAAACATAGACAAGACAGGACATACCAATTTTCTGCTTCTTCCTGGGCGGAGACAGCACCTGCTGCTGCTGCTGCCGATCCCTATCAGCAGCAGACGTCCTTCCTCCTCTCTTCTGGTCCGGAGGCAGAATCCATCCAGCGTTGAACAAACTGAATGAATCTCGGTTATCCACATCGCTGACCACCCGAGGCGAGCCTGGCTGGCCCATCGTGACGATGGACGGCCGTTTCTTCGACTTGCTGACCGGTTTCGAGCCCGGCGATTCTGAGTTGGCTGGGGTTGACGTCGAGGAAGCAACGGCGTCCTGAACGGTAAGAGGCAGAGCTGGACGTGGAAGAGCGATTACGGAGGGGCTGGCGACTGGAGAGGACCCGCGAGTCGCTTCCGCCTCGAAGGCGGCAGCTGCGGCCAAGGCACTCCTAGTCCGAGGAGCTCGGAACCCAGCAGAGGCATCCAACGCAGCCTGCAGCTCGCGGTCTCGTCCTCTGTCCCTACTCCTATCCTCTCTCGGCCTTTCCATCTCGTTGCCTCTGCCTTCCTGCTCCTCGTCTTCACCCTCGTCATCAGCCTCAACAGCCTTTTCGCCCTTGTCTTGCTGAGCTTTTGCAGCTTCTACGGTAGCAGCAGCAGCCGCTTCCGCCCTGGCTCTCGCCTCTGCCTTCCGGTCTCGCTCCTTCTTCGGCTTCTTTGTCCTACTCGCCTTATTCTTCGCCGCCTGCTCCTTCTGCTCCATCTTCTCTGGAGACGGTACGGGCATGACGGTCGGAGAGTCGGGCGGCGGTGGCTTGACGCGTGCCAGCTCATAGTTGAACAGCGACTCGATCGGTGCACCCTCGAGCTCAATATTAAGGTCGGCCGCAATCCCTGCAGGGGACAGCAGAAGCTCGAGAATGGCCATCGGAGGCTCGAGGTCGCCCACCAGCGGTTGTGGTGGGTCAATTTCTCCGTCTTCAAATTTTGCCTGCTCTGCTTCGGCGTTCTCCCCCTCGTTTTCAGGCCCTGTAGGCGTGTGGTGCTGTCCATTTGGCATGGATTTCGAGGCTGATGGCACAGGAGGATGAGCGACACGCCATTTTTCGAGACTCGCCAAAAGTGGCCTGGAATCTTTGTGTATCCTCGTCGCGAGCCTGTAGAAGGGCGAGCCAGATTTGTTATACAGCAGAGCGTTGTCCAATACCAGATTGACGTCGTCCTGCAATCCGTAGGCAACCAAAGTCAGACAACAAGTCGCTAGAGATTATGATTTCATCTACCAAGAAGTTCTGCAGATCCCAATACCGATTCTGCTCCAACATGGCGTCGATGATGTCCCAACACATCGGTTTCTTGATGACGTCGAAGTAATCTGGCACATCCCGTTTCGAGACGGGCATTTTGAAATGATCTGACTTGTCCATGCTACAAGGCCAAAGGTAAGCCACAGGTCCTCGCGACACTCGACGAGGATAAAGCTTACGCGACGATCTTGTCGAACACTATCCGCATCGCTCCAACATGCGGGAAGAAGGCCTCCATGAGGACCTCACAGACGATCTCGACCTGCCTCATCTTTCTCGACTCTCGTCTCTTGGACAGCTCTGTCATCTCTCGCACACAGACGAGGTCCTGTCGCAGCCGTTGCAATTGCTGCACACACGAAGAAGAAAAATCATCAGAAAACGAGCACGTTTTCGCTACCATCGGAAGAAGACTCACATCCAACCTCATTAGCCTCTCCTCCCGACTCAACACCTTCGCCGCCGAGCTCGCCGTCCACGGCTCCAAATGCAGCCGCTTCAACAGCGGCGCCCCGCGCCTCGCCTCCCTCTTCAAGCCCCAGTACCGGCAGAGCTGCTGTACGAACTCGAGCTTCTTGCGCAGGCGGATCCTATATGTGTGCTCCATGATCCTGTCCACGATGAGGGCGGGCACGAGTGGCGGGCCGGGCTTGTACGTCTTCGCGTATGCCCGGGCGGACTTGGACTGTGCGGCGGGGGGTAGATTGGCTTCTTGCTCCTCTTCGGCTTCTAGCGCGGCCTGGCGGGCGTCTTGTTGTTCTTGCTGGAGGAGATACGGGTCAGGGGAGGAGAGGAGAGGAGGTAGAGGAAAGGAGGACACACAGGAAGATGACGGTCACAGAAACACATCAGCGAGGCCGGTTCCGCACCCTGCGCACTCTTCATCGGCATCAGCAGCTTCTCCTTCCTCGCACACGTCGCATGGAACGCCACAAAGCACGACGGCTTCGTACACTGTATGCACGCCCCCGCCCTGACCTCACACACACTGCATCTCTAACCCAAAAAAACAATCAGCCATCTCTCTAACCATACTCAATTCAACCCAACCCCTACTCACCAGCTTCCACCGCTGCTTCGAGATCCTATCCGCACCCGTAATCGGCTCCATGAACACATCGTTCGCGACGCGCGTCTCAGGGATCCAGATCGCGCAGAGGAGGTGCACCCAGTCCCCGTGCGTGGTCTGCTTGAACGCGCCGCCCTCGTTCGGGCAGAGCATGCACGAGACGGGGTTCTCAGGTGAGACGGTACACTTGCGGCAGAGCCACTGGCCCTCGGGGATGTAGGGTACGCCGTAGCATTCTAGAGTGTTATTCATAAGGGTGGGTATGAGTTGGGAATGTGGGACGTGGATAAGATGGAGCGGGGGATGAGAGGAAACTAACGCACCTTGGTGCACTGCCAGGTTGCACCCGTCGCAGAACACGATGGCGTTACTGTTCTCGCCCTCCGAGTCGTCACAGACCGCACACGTCGAGTCCTCCGAGGGCATCGCAAAGTCCTGCTTCGGTATGTTCTTCGTCTGTGCACAAACATCACCACAAGTCAGTCAGTCAGTCTCCTCCGTTAAGTGCTTCGTCCACCCCGAAACCCAAACGAAACGGACAAGAGAACGAATAAATAACGAAAGCCACCCACCAAGTCAAACCACTCCTTCTCCAACCGGTCCATCATAATCTCGAACACCTCCAGCGAGACCTTGTCCATTTGGTCCTTCTTACGGTCCGCGTTGACAGCTTCGAGCCATTCCTGGTCTTAAACAATCCCCAATACTTATCAGTATTGAGCGCCATCTGACGTTCGTTCGGTCCGAACGCAGAACTGGACTAACCTTGCTCATCCATATCATACTCGACGAGCTTTGCGAGGTCGCTCTCGAGAGGCTCGATGTGCCGGATGTAGTGGTCCGGCCGTCGAAATTCGGAGAAGTCGTTATCTGTGCAGATGCATGCGTATGTTAGCTCTCCCCAAAAAAGATGAATACGAAAGCGAAGGACGGGAGAGTGGAGGAATAAGATAAAGGTAAAGAGAGACGCACATCCATACGCCCTCGGCGCCGCCTCGTGCACGCCCGCGGGGAGCTTCATCACGTCGTCCTTGGCGATCTCGAACTCGACTTTGGGCAGCGCCGATGCTGCGGGCGAGGCGGCATGGTGGTGATGGTGGTGGTGTCCTCTCGCCATCTTCCTAGAACTCAGTGTGACGTCCTTATCGTTTCGCTCCTTCGAGGGTGTTGGAACTCTCAACAAAGTCGCGGATGCCGGTTGGGCCTTGAGTGGAGCAGGTCTATCAACTTCGTCGTTACTCCTATGTGGGTATATCAAATCGATGCCCTCGTCGGCTTCATGATAAGCATACGCAGCACAAAGAAGAAGGGAGGTGTGGACGACGTCGAGACTCGACGCCCGACAGAGACGTGACAGCACATACTTGGCACGTGTCGTGACTTGCAGCGTCCGTGACTTGACTGAGTAGTAACTAGAGGATGCACGGGGGTAGGAGTTCAACGTTCAATCCTGAAAGTAATGAATGATGCATTGATGTACGTAGGAATGCATGAGGAGGGTCAAAGGAGGGGACCCAAAAAACGGACTCGACGTGATCACGTAGGCGCGACAATGACTGGCATGTAATCTGGAGGTTTCCGACAAAGTTGAAGTTCAATACGTGAGGTGAGACCGTCCAGGATACGTGTACACATACGTAATTCGCAAGGAATAGATATTCACGCTCCCGCGGGAGCAAGGCGTGTCCGGTTCGCGGTAGTCCTCCATGCCGCTTGGGTCGTCGTACTCCTCCCCCTCCAGGTCTCCACCGGAGAAGAATGTAGCGCTGAAGTCGTCTTCGTTCCAATTGCCAGGCAAACCAATGTCGAGCTCGTTGTACGGACTGTTGGTGACGTCGACATGATCTTCAGATATATCACCCTGGTATCTCGAGAACTGTAACAGCTTGCGAGCGTAATCTTTGAGCTCTTCGTGGTCGACTGTCTGGGGGTAATCCTCCTCCGGCTTCGGAACGGGAAAAAGTTGGAATTATCAATATCGTGGTGCTCGGTGAATGGTAAACATTTCGAGACTGTCGACTGCCATCAGTCTCCTATTCGTGCCAGATATTGGCAGAATACGGCTTACCTCGGGCAAAGTGGCGAGTTACGGAGTGACGACACGAAACGGGTGTAAAAAGAATGGCTCGAAGCGGCAAGATCTTGGGTTCGAACCAGGAAAGGTGGGAGTAGGCTTGGTGTGCGCAATGAGAATGGGGTATAAGAGCTTGCGTGATTGAGCCAAGGAAGGGTGCGGAAGGTGTATAGGGCCGTCAACCAGAGAGGGCCGTCAGCATCAACGCTCAGAGAAGGGAACGAAGAGGAGTGGAAAGGAACTGTGCAGAGTCATCGGGGGCGTCATCGTTCAGAGGCTATACCTTTAAATAAAATCCTGAAAGCGACACTGAGACCCCACTCGAATGTTGCTTCTGATCAATGCTCGAGTTCTGGGCCATCATGCCGACTCACGTCGACTGCTGCGACCTCCTGTTTTCCTTCTTCTCTGGCGGGTTTGAAAGGAATTTGGCAGCTTGAATGCCGGCGAGGACTAAACTGATGAGAACGAGATAGACGAGATTTCCGCCAAGAAGCTGACGTTGCAACGACACGGAAAAGAGCGAAGAAGCGAAGGTAGGTGCGATGGACCGCGTGCCCGATGACAGCATTTGGGCAACACCATTGAGCATGCCCATCGGGCCTCCTTCCGGGATGGACTGCACCAGCAAGATCTGGAGGGAAGCTACAGGCCGAAAATGTGAGTTCTAGACTGGAATCATCGGGGGGGTCGACGCACCAAAGGCCATGTAAATCATCATCTGGAAACCAAGCTGTACGCAAATGCAGGCGATGACAATGGTGTCCACTCTTCCAGCTCGACGGGCAAAGAAGCTCATGACTGGATACCCTCCCTAACCCATAACGTCGTGGTATCGTAAGCACTCTTATTGGACACGTTGAGAGAGGGATGGGTTCTTCAAGAACGAAAGTCAGCACAATGCAACAATAAAGGAGGTGCATATGTACCTGTTACATTTTGCGCCCATGTCTAATGCCCGTGTTGTACGATGCTCATCATCTATGGTTTCAGCTTCACCCAGGCTGACATCAGCCTAAGCTACACGTGGGACGGATGTTAAAGGGCGTCATTGTTTCGATCTTCCTGCTTTGATGATGATGGGGCTGTGAGGGAATGGAGGTAGAGGTAACCATCCGTCATCATGAAAGGGCGTACTCAACTGAATTCAGATGTCCCTCGGCCCCGGTCTGGACCTCGAAGGTCTCCGCACATCTTCTCTTGCCAGATTACGGCCATCGCTGGTCCAGAATGGGTAGGTCGTGGGTGTCCCTGTCGAAGTCGTCATGGTCGCTGGAGCTGAGGGGCAGAGGGTACTTGGGACACAGTAGTTGGACCTCAAACTTATCAAGTGTAGGCTGAGTTCGGGAGGCAGAGAGAGACCGGTCGAAAGAGGTATTGATTACTTAGAGCGTGCACATGAGTGCTGAGGCACGTTGATTCCATGCGATAAGTAAACGCGGTGCGACTGGGAGGCTTCATGTTTATGGTAAAAAAAAATACAGGTTCATTGCTCGATGTATGTGAACTGGAGGTCATAATAGTACAGTACATTGCACGTCGCGGGAAGATGAACTCGTTGAAAGCTGTCTTTTGTATTCAATAATAAGTCTAGGGGTAATTCCGGTCTGTCGAGTTGTATAACTGAGCTCCTGACACGAGGTAGTTATGAACGGCAACAGCAGCCTCTTCCGTGCCGATGAGGTGCAAAGTCTTCGTGATTGGTGTAGAATCAGCAGTGTCCTTTAGTTCTTGAGCGATTTCTGCCAGTAAGGCATCGCCGCTTGCGTTTGGCCGATGCGAACGTGTGCTGAGCTGCGCTTCGGTGAAAGGTCCAAAAGACGTGATGATGAAGTATGGACCAGATGCGATAATCCAGTCGATGGCGGTGTTACAGGGGATCGCACCATTCTTGACCGCAGCTTTGACTTGGTCCTCTGCTTGAATGATGGCTCGATTAATGGACAGTTGGACTGCTTTATCATGGACGATTGAGTCAGGATTTGGAAGGTTTCTCATCAGCTCGGTGGCGACTTTTTGTTCTATGCCTCCTTGGAGATGTCTGACACCGCTGCCTGTAAGGCGGCCAAGGCCGACATCGGGTATGTTGCCACGTCGGTCCTTTGGCCTGTCAGGGTTCCAAGGGAGACGGAGTTGAGGGAAGATGATGAAGAAATCTCGTCCAAGGACTTGCTTGTGCTCAATGAGCATTTCATTGACAATGCCGTATGCTACACTTTCGTCCAGCACGCCTTGGACGGAAGCATAGGCAAGTTTGTGCAAGTAAAGTAGACTTTCATGGTCCTGGAATCTGTTCATTTTCCTAGTCACTAGGATATCAAAGGGGCACCTGCCAGAGGGCACTGTTGGGCCATCGTTTGCGGAAATGGATGGAGGTCTGGCGAATATAAGACTATGAAGACATCAGGCAGTAAAGTATTGATGTAGATACCTTTCAGCAGGAGTATTGTGCATACTCCTTCAAGATCTGGGCGAAGTGGAATGCTATGCGATGGTGAAATCAATAGGGGAGCTCACGACGCTGGCGTAAGCGACGCTTACCAGCTTACGACGCTTATCTTGGCAAGCGTCACACAGGGTGACCCGTTACCGGACCGGATACAGTACCTCAAATGCCGATGGCACCACACCAAGCATATAAATCCAATTAAGACCGATCGTAAATCACGCGATGTTAAATGGTGTTGCACAATCCTCTATAAGGTGACGTCCCGGTCACAGGGCCTGTTACACCCTTGTCACGTCCCATTTCTTGAGACAGTGCCTTCCTCCGCTGCACAACAATCCTACGGAGATTTATTCATGTGGAATATGTAGTATAATACATTGTCAAAGTTACTATTAGAGTGAATTTTTAAAATACTAAGCTCATCTAACAAAAAAGTCTGTTGACTGCAAAATCCCTGCCGAATTAGCCATCAAACAGTGCACAGCCCATAACTTTGCGAGGACAAAGATTTGCGACTTGTGTTAGTGGAAAGAAATGTTTGGAATCATAATATAAAGAGTTCTATCAGAGCAGAATTTTTATTTATGGTGCTTAAGTATGAAATACCCCTGTTGGTAGGGCAATTTAAGATACTTACTCAACAGATATAAAAAATCTGTTCTGATAGAGCTCTTTATAATTTTTTAAAAGTCACTTTCTTCTTATGTAGCAAGTCCTCAATCATCAAAATTGACAAGTTATGAGGTGGGCAAGGGATCATATGAAGGATCTTGTTATTCTCATTTATTAATATCCAGAAGCAATAAATGTATTTAAAAATTGTATATACTGAATCCTTGTTTCATCGTGTACAAGTTTCAGTATTGAAGGTTGTGCAAAGATGAAGTCGTTGGCTCGCAATCGAGCACCGAAGGGGCGGAATCAGTGATTGGAGTGCGCGGGCTTGGTGGCTTGGTGGCTGTGCACTCCAATCACTGATTCCGCCCCTTCGGTGCTCGATTGCGAGCCAACGACTTCATCTTTGCACAACCTTCAATACTGAAACTTGTACACGATGAAACAAGGATTCAGTATATACAATTTTTAAATACATTTATTGCTTCTGGATATTAATAAATGAGAATAACAAGATCCTTCATATGATCCCTTGCCCACCTCATAACTTGTCAATTTTGATGATTGAGGACTTGCTACATAAGAAGAAAGTGACTTTTAAAAAATTATAAAGAGCTCTATCAGAACAGATTTTTTATATCTGTTGAGTAAGTATCTTAAATTGCCCTACCAACAGGGGTATTTCATACTTAAGCACCATAAATAAAAATTCTGCTCTGATAGAACTCTTTATATTATGATTCCAAACATTTCTTTCCACTAACACAAGTCGCAAATCTTTGTCCTCGCAAAGTTATGGGCTGTGCACTGTTTGATGGCTAATTCGGCAGGGATTTTGCAGTCAACAGACTTTTTTGTTAGATGAGCTTAGTATTTTAAAAATTCACTCTAATAGTAACTTTGACAATGTATTATACTACATATTCCACATGAATAAATCTCCGTAGGATTGTTGTGCAGCGGAGGAAGGCACTGTCTCAAGAAATGGGACGTGACAAGGGTGTAACAGGCCCTGTGACCGGGACGTCACCTTATAGAGGATTGTGCAACACCATGTTAAAGCAAGCTGATGTACAGCAACTACAAACAAAGCATTCAACTACGACCACCATCATTCATCGAATCATCGTCAAGTTGCCCATTCCACCGCCAGTCGTAAGTTCTTGAGCGTTTTCAGTTGACATCAGGCTCACAAATATCCAGTCTTTTCGCAAAAGAATGGTTCGTAGCAGCAAACGACTTGTGTGCTGAAGCAAACCTCAGTATCCTCTATAGTCTGGTTCCTACGTCAAAGGCTACGGGATAGACTGGGACAAGATCAAAAACTTGCTGGGAATCGACAACGATCAAGATCCAAGAATTGGCTGTGCGATGCTTAAGATTATGGCGGCCGTTGATCGAGATGACCATTGGCTTTGTTCAGGGCGGCGCCTCACCGACGGCGAGAAATTCAATGTCATCTCCTTTGGGGAGGAAGCATTTGGCGATGATTTGGACAAGTTGAGGAAGAAAGACATTCCTGTTCCGGAATACCTGCGCAGGTTGGAGTCTCTGCTGTCGGGTCCTGATGTGTTTGAGTTTGTAGAATGGTGAATAAGCACTAATTACTTTATTCTGAAGCGAAGACACTGAGTTCGCTTGTTCGCTAGAGTTCTGGTAGCAAGTCCAGCAATACTCTGCATGCGTGAGTTGAAACCATTCTAATCTTCCTCCTCCAAAAGGTAACAACCCGTCGTCTACATTCCCTCGGCCCAACTGCTATTTCACTTCTGTTCCCTGCGCGTATGGACAGATGATATCTGACGCACTTGTCTCTCCTTGGGTTTGTTGTTGATGGTGGTGGCTCCGGCAGCTCCCAGGCGAATGTGGATTTAAACGCTGGCTGAGTCGTTTGGATGCATGTCTCGCTTTCCCTCCGCTATATTTATGATCATTCTCAGCTTCGTCTCATCTTCATTACACCAGCTCCAGACTCCAGATCCGTCCCGCGTTCCTTCCCGTCTCTAAACGTGTGGTGGCTGGTCTCCTAACTTTGTACTCCATTGGGATTTTTGGGCTGTGTCCGTTGCAGTTTCGTCGATAGCCAGGTGCAAGGCTTGGAAGGAAAGAGAAGGCTCTTTCACTCGAGGCAGCGGTTTATCGAGAATGTCGTCCTCCCAGGTATTCGTAAGTATCACCAGTCTGCGCTGGTGTCTCCACAACTGTGCCACAAGCGCCGCTCGTTATGAGCATCTCGGAAAGGAGAACGTCGCCGTACCAATCGAGCTCGGTTCCTTCCCCACCGTAAGTTGGTGCACGGACTCCGACCAGCCAATGCTCAGCTTCCCAAACCACCTCGTGGAAAAGCCTCACCACTCATTTTGCCGGTTTTCCTCTTTCCTCGTTCTGCCTCAAGACCGTCGGCCACTTGGAATGGGCAAAGCCTGTAGGTACGGCGGGCCTCAGAGATGGAGGAGGTTGGTACTGGTGGTCGCGAAAGTGGCTCACTGGGTGGAGTATCCCCTCTCGCGCTCGCTGTCGCCTCGGCTGTCTGTCGTCCTGGTAGGGAAGGCGAAGTGAGAGCATGGTCTTCGTGAAGCGGAGCCCCATTCCCTCAACCCTGTGTCTGTACTCATCGCGTTCCTCTGAGTCATGATCAAGCTCAAGCTCCACTAGCGTGCACCCATGTCCCAAAAGGGCCTCCAAGGTGTCATGAACGCGACTGGGAACGAGGGTTTCACTACATCGGTGGTATGCCCTTCTCTTACCCATGTCTCTTGTCTGCGTGGCTGGAGGCTTAGTGTCGTTTGGAGATGTTTCTTCCAGGTCGAGCTTTTCGGTTGTCTGTAACGCCGTTGAGCTGGATGATAGAGCCGCCATAGCCACATCTGGTTTTACCTTCCTCGACAACGCAGTCAATTCTGTCGTAAACGGAATGTCGAAGGACTGACCCTACCGGTACGCTCTTCGTCCTCTGTTGTCTATCTGAAGCGTCATTAAATGCAATCTTCATTGTAGGGCTTATACGAACTACGCGGACGACCAACTCGCCGACTGTATGTCATCTTGTCCTTTCTTTGTTGATTCTTTCATTAATTCCCTTAGGCACCATTCTGTTGTGTGATGACGACGAGACAGAGAGCGGGCTTACCGTAAACGGGGTTCAGCGGACACGACGGGTGGGTATTTACTTGTGTGTAAGGTGACCACTATACGGTGGAAAAGGACTGACCAAGGCTTGAACCCAAGGTTCGGTTGAGTAGGAAGTGTCTCTCGTCGTCGCTTTCATCGTCTTCGTGGGGTTCGTGTGTGGGCGGGGGTGGGCTACGGCCGTTTCGGACCATGGGTACCACTTGTCCTTAAACGTATCATGATGGAAGGCGCGTTCGTTGAGGAACGCCACTGACTTAGGGAGTTCTCGAGGGACTGAGAGCCAGGTACATTGAGAGTGGCATCTAAGTAGGAATAGAGGTAAGTCTAGTTCTTCAGTATGAGAAATGATTTTGCACTTACCATTTTTTTCTCATAGTCTTTTCATCCCTTCATATCCTGTCCACAAGCTCTCATCACGATGTGTCAGTTCTCGTGGTGTGGCTGTGACTTCATTTTACCCAACAGCAAGTCATGAAAGTCGTCATTCACCCACAAACACTTGCAATTTCTCTACTTCTGCAAAGGTGGTACCATTCAAATTGGTGGAACCGTGTTTCTGTGGCAGGGGGGGACTGGTGTCATCATTCTGTGGACATGGTGCTAGGTGCTTGCTCTATATACAGGCAAGTCCTTTCTTGTTATCCTTGACAACTCGAAACACTTACCTTTGGCCATATGTAGCTCCACATGGCAGTGGCTGTCCTGTCCACAATTGGCGAGTATGTTCGTAGACAAGCATAAACGTGAGCGCTGCGAGAATGATTGTTTGAATCAGGTTGGAGGTGGAGGACATACACTCACTGCAGGCATTGCCCTATACACCCTGGGGGAATATTTGGAACGAGGCGGAGGATATCGTGATCCTGCCTTCTGATTGGGTGGATCAAAATATCTTCTGGGTTGATATAGGGCATTGCCCACAGTGACTTGGGTTCATTGTGAGTAACATTGTGGACTCGAGGAGTCTTGAGAAGCTCACACAGCGGGAGAGTTCATTGAGGTTGGGCAGGTGGAATACAATTTAGGCTAATTGAAGAAGCCATTCAAAGCTGCTGGGCTGTCTGTTGGTGAGTCGGGATCACCTACCCTCATCTCTATGTCTCAGATGGAGACATAGACAGACAGGCTGAGTATCAGTCGCAGGAAGGACACCCAACACTAGACACCCAGTGCAGGTAAGGACAAGCATCAATGAAAGACGCTCAGCACATGCTGCACAGAAAGACAACAAGGAGATGAGAAATTTGCTGCTCTTACAACCCGGATGCCATGTTTAAGCTACTTTCCAGTGCCGCCTGGAAGCATGTGGCCATAAACTTCAAAGAGGATGGATTCGGCGATGACTGTTAACAAATGGTCCTTTGTTATGCTCATTTCTTTTAATGCCCCGCCCCCCCCACCTTTGAACCACCGACCAATCTCTCTTCTTCCCTTGTATCTCACACAGGTAGGAGCATTCATCGTCCATATGATAAATGAAAGAACACTCACAAATGAATGCACTAGTGGCCAGGCTTCGTTTTTCTCGATCCAACTTGACATTTGACATGTGCCACTTGAAGAAGGCCAAGCCCTTGTCACGAAGGCAACCACGTGCAACATGCTTGCGTCAGGAGTCTCCTATCCTGAAGCTTCCCATCGAACTCCTGTTGGATATTTTCGATATGGCCGATCCGCAACCAGATTATGCAACATGGAAGCAGTCCATCAAAAGGCTTGAAGACAAAGAAGATAAATATGAATGCCACTATCCTCTTGAATGCAAAAAACCACTGCCACCCCTACATTACCCACATCACCTTGCTGGCATCTGCAAACACTTTCATGACATACTCCTGGACTTGCCATGCTTATGGACGACTATTGTCGTCTTCCTTGATTTTGAACTCATCGAGACCATATCTGACCTGAAGATGTCCCTCCGATTCTCTCAAGATTTTCCCTTGGATGCCTCAGTCGATCACTGGCTGAAGTCCATCTGAGACAGAGGCTTTTGTGATGACAAGAACATAGTGAGTCATGCAGTCATCGAGATATTGCGTCCGTATTTCCATCGGTGCAGAACTATCAAGTACAGCGCCGTCTTAGGCACTTTGTTACCCTCTCCCCATCAGGAAAATGGGGGCTGACATCAGATCAACCTGGGTAATTTCTAAATTCCCAGAGATGTCAAGTTAGCCTGGGAATCCTCAGGTGGATCCGGGAATCTGTGAAATGAGTAGGCTTCCTGAGGCTCCCTGGGTGTACCTGCAGCCATGTACGCTAGAATTCTATATCAAACAGTGCATTTTAGCAGTACGTGAGCATACATCCTGAGTGGGATTGAGCAGTCTGTCACTGCAGAGGCCCATGGATGGCTGGTGTTGATGCCAGTGCTGTCATTCTGATGTCCTTTTGCATATCTTTCCACCCACTGGTCGGAATCTCATCTGGTATTTTTCAGTCTCTTCGGAGCACTAACAGACCCTCATAGATGAAGTTTGGTAATTTTTGAGCAAGTCCGAGGTACTCATTTTAGATATTTTTGTGTTTTTCATGCATTTTCCACTATTTCTCAAATACCATTTCACTGAGGCATCTGAGTCTCATCTGTCACTACTGGAATATGCTAATATACATTATCCTGACCTGAACGAACCATTTAATGGGTGCGATGTGCAGATTTAGTAGGCATTTACATAGATACTGATGTGGGGGATTACCTCCTCCTTCTCCTCTCAATACCTTTACACAGACTCATCCCCTTGCCCTCACAAGTACCTCGATCTGTTCCTCTCTATTTATCGTCATTTATCATGTCTCTACATGCGCCAATATCTCCCATCCTAGAGGCCAATAGAATATTCTATCCCCTGAAAAATCGGTCAATAACCCAACTTCAAGGCCAGATAAAATTATGATAAAATTTGTTAAATTTATGAATAAATATGTACTATTTACGTACCAACTTTCAGGCTGTCAGAGCTGCATTTAGTGGGGTATCTGCAGTGGGTCTCCTGGTGTACCTATACACCCCCTCAGATCTACTACACCCAGACACCTCCTGCCATTATGCATAATGCCATCACTCTCAGGGATGTATTTTATCATTTTTGGCCAAGTTAAATGGCCCTAAACATGCCTGGGGATGCATGGGTGCACCATCCATTATAGTAGCCAAAATCACACTTGCCATATCTCAACGAGTTCTCACCCGTTTCATGCGATAACAGTGTCTACAGGAAGGTATCAATGTACTCAAGATTTCGCTCAGCCAAAGCTAAGCGAAATAATGCGAGGGGAAGCCGGAATTCTGCACGGATGTCCAGCCATTAATATGCTTACATAATCGGAAAAGCGCATCAAAACCGGCCATGCCCGCTATTCCCTGTGGTGTGGCGCATCCCATAATTCATAATAAATGATCAAAATATTTGTGGAGCACCCACTACCATAGATACATATGTCCCCAAAGTTTTATGCTGAGATATTAAGTATTCAATTTGATATTGAATTGTTTTGTATTAAAATTGCAAAAGACTCTGGATTTTTCGAGTTTTTTGCCTTTTACAGCCCCACCGCTCCATCCCGCACCCTGTGGATGCCATGATAATTATTACCATTCATATCTGGACCCGCCCAACCCATTTTTAGGCCCCCGCCTCACCCAGAACCCACTCCGCTGTCCCTCCTCATTGTAATAGCCCTGTAATTGTATCATCACAATAATCTACAGTGCAACTGACTGACCCAATTGGCATGAAACAACGATGTGATGTGCAGGGCATCAAATGCATGGAAAAACATTGTCAAGAAAGCCCTCTCTTGACGATGTTTTTCCACGCAGTTGGTCAACGTTCAACAATCAACGACACATCTGACATGTCAATCACATGATTGACGTGTCAATCATGTGATGGTTGAACTTTGCAGATTTTTGACCGCAGCCTCTTCCTTCCTTCCAACACCCACTTCCCCTCACTGCTGCCTCTCATCATTGACTGCAACAATGAGAGGTGCAGCTCCAGGTAAGTCCGCCCTCTCTCTCTTCTTCGCTCACTACCACCCACCCACCGCCTGTGTTTAAGGTTGGCCATCCCCACCCTCATTTGACAACACACAGGTCCACTGCCACCACCACCGCTCTGTGTTCGAATAACGCCCACCGCCTGCATTGCGATGACACTCGCACACCAATCGCCCCCTCTCGTTCAATCCACCACCACTGCCCATGTGCATCACCACCACCACTAGTGTTGCGATGACAGGCATGCACGCCAACCACCACCCCTTTCATTCGTACCACCACCACCCCTTGTGTTCAAACCACCACCACCACCTCCCCTCATGTCGACCCAGTGCCACCACAACCCACAATGCATGTGCTCTCGCCATCCTCCTTGTGTCCGACCTGCCAATGCCACCTGTGCTTGGCTGCACAACCACCACCACCTCTCCTTGGGCTACATCTACCCTTTCCTCCTCCATCTTTTATAATAGTTATGGCTCCATTGTATATTGTAGATAAAAAAAAATACATTCATTTTAAATTATATTCTAAATTCTCAGATTTAATTGATTAAGGGAGGGAAATAGAGGATCCTATCAGTAGATCTAGGTGAATTCAGGATGGCTCAGGAAGCTCTAGGTACTGATAATGGAACCCAGGACATCCCAGGTAGCTCCCAGGTAGCTCCCAGGTGCATCCAGGAAATTGGTTCTGTTGCACCTTTTCCTGAGACAACCTGGTGGAGCTGGCTCCCTAGCCTCCCTGGGATATCTAGGTCACCCTGACACTACCCAAGTGCACCTCAGGTGGGGGGGCATTTTCCTGATGCCTCAAGAGATCTCTCAAATCCCTGATTCTCAAGTGCAAGTTCGACAACAAGCACCCGAACAGCATACTTTTTGGGGAGGATCCCATGCCGATTCTAGACCTCGCCTCCTCTCCACTTACGAACCTTGAAGACCTGTATCTTTCTGGCTACACGGTCATGGACACCTGTTGAAATATGCCAAGCAAATAGTCCCATATCTTCTCAAAATTCAAAGCGCTAACTCTTGCCCCTCCTTGCCACATTTTTTGGAACCGTGATGTTGTGCTGTACAATATTGACGTCTCGCATTGGCAGGTGGGTATGCTTTATAAACTGTTGTGCATGCAAGGCATGGCAACCTTGACTCTAACTGGCTTGGAGGATGGAACCATGAGCAACCTGCTTGATTATGTGGATTTCAGCAACACCAGCCTTCTCACTATCATGTGTTGCCACATTCCAGACGAGGGTAGGAGGTTTGGCTACGTGGAGCAGCTTCACCTTGACGATCTCCATGGATGGCCAGATCTAGTTGATTTGCTGGATGAATGGAACGGCCTCCACCTTTCGATTATGAGACATGCTGGGCCATTGGACCCTGTCCTTCGCCTTCTGGCCAAACGTCGCAAGACGGACGAATGCAGCATGAATGAACTCCTGCTCGATGACTGCACAAATGGCAAGGGTGATGCAAAGGCTATGCAAGTCCAGGCATCCAACAGATTCTTCGTGGATGTACAGTAGATGTTCTCATAATGCATGATCTCATCATGCATAATTCTCATAACGCATCACTTTTGGGTCAAAACCAACTCAGGAAGCAGAGAAAATCGCATATCGCATAATGAATCAACTTTTTGGTCAATTTATGCATTATCAGATTGGGTCAGGGTGGGGTTATATCTAATCTATTAGATTTTATCTACACAGTATATGCTAGAACATTCGAAAAATCACCAGATACAGAAGGAGACGCCCAGAGACATGGACATTTCCTATCCAATTGCCATGGCTTCTCTCCCAACAGCCTTCTCATGCCTGCCGAATGCCAAGATTCCACACATGACAAGCCGAAACACACTGGCCATGTGCCGTACAACTTACAAGCCACATGAACTTCCAGAAACCCACCAAAAAGAATGTGCCAAAGACTTCAGCACAGCCCAGTACGGCACTCCAGAAACCTCCCTGGACCTCAGCCGTCGACTCAGGCAGTTCAGGATACAGTTGAGGAAGGTGGACACAGCAAACTCTGTCACTGGATGGATGGATTAAGCAAGCCAACGCTTCTTGATTTTGAACCATCACCATCCGGCCGTGGGAATTCATCGCCCCCACCATGGCCACGCTCTACACTACCGAACTCCTCTCATTAATCGGCATCGTCCTCCATTGGGCCCCACTCATTGCCTGATTCCTTATCTATTCATTAAACCAACACCTTTTCTTATTTATCGGAGAAGATCGCGACTTCGGCGTGGTTGTATCCCAATCGCTTTGTTGGAGGCCCGAAGACCTTGTTTACAACAACCTCAAAGCGCAACTGATGGCCCTACTTGACAGGCAGCCCGTGTACCGTCTTGCTCTGCTTCGCGCAGACCTTTCGGGGGTGCAACCTAGTCATGGAAGGCAACCCATGGAGGGAGGAGGCTAGTCTCCGATCATCAGCCGTGTTGCCTATGATCCGGCTACACCCCTTGGGGAGAAACACTAGATATTCGACCGCCTTCGCATGGTAGGGGGATGCTACAGGATGCATGCCTTAGGGTTTGGGAAATGGGGGAGGAAAGCGGGTGGGGTTGTATCAGAGGGCGGAAGGCATAGTGGAAGGCAGAGTCACTCGTTTCAACATTTCACTTCCAAGCCATCCAATCTCGTTAGGGGTACTTAGCACCTACATGTGCTGCCCCCGTCAATGGCGTTGGCCCAGCACACCAACCATGCAGGTGACTGACGGCTTGGAAGCTTCAGCACCCAATGCTGGGAAGGACTAACACCATGAAGCCCTTGATTGTTTAGATTCGGTGAACCACAAGGAAACTGGTCAGCTCTCACCAACTGTCTCAACAGCTGGAAGCCTCGGCGCCCAATGGGGCTTCAACCAAAGGCGGCGGGTCGAGGGATGGGATGATGAGGAGGGTCGTTTAGGTGTAGCCTACCTCCAAGGGACTGTGATCGAACACCCTATTTTTTGTGTATTTGGAGTACGTCTAAAATACACCCTACGTGGAAGACTTCAAAAAAAAAAAAAAAAAAAAAAAGATGGATGGATTAAGTCAGCGTGATGTCACTTAGTCACCTGTAGTCACACTTGCTCATGTTGCATAAATCTAATAATGCATCAGAAATCGGTCCTCCCGGACATTATGCATTATTAGAACATCTACTGTATAACGTTTCCGTCCGTGGCATTGGGCCGGTGATATCGACAGAAGAGAGGCGTTGGTTTGAGGACAACTGTCCATGGATGTCATGGACGGAACATATGATGGATGAAGGGGGAAACTCTTTTGTGGCCGAGTGATATCTCGGTTTGGTGGGAACCAGTGATCATGAGTAGTGCAATGAATCGAGGCCTGACTTTCTCCACGACGCCTATTCCACAAAGCACTAAATATTTTTATGAACTGCAGACGAGCAACAATATTGTACAAGTTTGATCATGTTATATTTTCTTATGCTGCTTATTTCTTTCAAAACACCTTTGAGAAACGAATGAACCACTCCCCTACTGCTCAATCGCAACACTCTCAAACTTGAAGAGCTCGTCGAACTGGCCGTCGTTCAAAAGCTTCTCGGCATCGGCGAACTTGGTGCCTTCGGGAATACGGAGACGATGCTCGGTGCCGTCCTTGGTGAATCCTATGACATTGGCCTCCATGCACTCGCTGTCGTCGTCGTCCGCACGGGCCCCGAACTTGACAGAGCGGCGGCGAGAACGCGTGTCAGCATCCCAGGCAGCCGCTCTGGCGGCGACCCAGCCAGGACCGTTGAACACGCTGAGACCTTCTATAAGTTGCACGCTCTTTCAAGATTAGGCCCGACTTACAGACGCTCCCGGAAGACGAGCCCGCCGCACCCGTCTGGGTGTGGCACTGGTCGCCGTACATCTTCCCGAGCCACCAGCCGTGCAACGGCATGCCCTGGAAGAGCGTCGACCAGCCGTAGGCGGCGGGGTACGTGCAGCACACGCCCTCGTGATGCCCGCACAGCAACCGTAGTTGCCCGAGCATCCGCGCGAGGTAAAGGCACAGATGTCGGCCGCGGAGGCCAGGGTGCTCGCGATGAGGAGGCTGAGGGCGAGTTTGGAGGCAGAGAGCATTGTAGATTTGGATTTGACTTGGGGGTTGGGTGGTAGCAATGGTGTTCGCTGGATGTTGAGAGCGCAGAGGAGGGGTTTAAATACGTTTTCTTTTTTTTTAGTCGATGCAAGGACGAGAAAGTGAGAAGCGTCTCGGCGTCTCGCCCGAGTCTCTTGTTGGGGAAAACGCTGACTTCAGTCAACTTCATCCTGTCGTCGGAACTCGATACTGAATTTGAATTTCGGGATGGGCTCGTTCGTCAGGGCAGAATGGTATCAGATGATGCATAAGGAATTTGAAGAAACGTCCTCGGGACCCGGGCTCTGACGACTATCAGCCTCTCTTGAAGATTGTAGACCTAAGAAAACCAAAATATGCCTGTAATCCTTCCATTATGTTGCGCCCAGCAGCCACCTGTTCAACGTTTTCTGTCTCAAGTGATGAGTTCGTCGCTTATTGTGTCAAGGAATTGAATAGAGAAGATATTTCAGCCAGCGTCGACAGATGAACGGGTGTTCCGACAGGACAGGATAAAAAATCAGCAATTGAATAGCGCAAAGGAGCTCAAGATTTGCTTCGACTCGATGGGACCGCTCTGCTGAATCCAGACTTCCACGTTCAGGATGAGGTCCTCGCAGGAAGTTTGTGCAGCGCAGACGAAGGACTGCCAGCATCACCGTAAACAGAATAATGTAGCAGCAGCCGGATGTCTGTTTTTATCGTCGATTAGAGAACATCGACAAAGATGGCCGCCTTCGGTGAAAGTCGCCCTTGAAAGGCCCAATTCCAAGAAGATCATGATCAACGGAAAATGCACTCTTCGATGATCCCTTGCTTCTAAAAGTTATTCTTGACGGTGAACGACAGAAATATGGAGTGAAGGGCAGAAGTACACGCGCCGAAGTCGACCAGAGTGATGTCTTGGTCCGGTGACCATACAGTGGACTTCTGGTAGAAGTTCTCAGCGAGTACCCGATCGTAACTTTGCAGAAAATTCACTCAAGGCGCTTACCTCTCGTCCAAAGATAGAGCAGAAATGACTTCGCCTGACCAATAAGACCGAGTGTAAAGACATCCCGATGGTCAGCCTTTGAGTTTGATAGTCATCCAATAAATCGACGACGCTGTTCTGATGAATTTATGATGTATGAATAGAGAAGAGGGAATAAAGAGGTCTTGAGTACCTTATAGCCGAGCACTTGAGACCCGAGCAAGCTTTGTGAAGTGAAAAGTGTCGGCAAATTCCGATGATTACATGGGCTACGTGGTGTCAGCGTTCTTCTCACGTCCCGATACTCTTGCTCAGCGCTCAGCTCTCACCAAGTACTCACTATCGCCGTTCTCTTTAGAGAGAGGAAGGCAAGAACGGCGTATCAGTCATTGATCTACATTCAAAAGTCAGTCGTGGATACCGGCCGTTGGGTCTAACTCATTAATATTTGCGTTCTTCAAGTCGAAACCTGCAACACTTCAAGTCCTTTCCAATGCTTTGCGATCTTTGCAAGACAGGCAAGACCGATAAACCAGGAGCATCGGCTTGTGAAGTGGTTGATGGAGGACCCTGCGACCCATGCCTCAAGATTACTGACCTCGAAATCCAAATATCGAGCGTTGAAGCCATACTGAAGCCCCTCACTGATGCCCGAGGTATTTTACAAACGGCGCGGAACAACATCCATGATCCTATTGTTAACCACCTCCCTCCAGAGCTTATCCAGCGCATCTTTTCCCTCTATGCTCACTCTGCTGGTTCTCGGAGCGATCTGCAAGACCTGGAGGGAGACTGCATGGAACACCCCCGAGCTCTGGGCACGACTGTCAATTTCTGTTGATTCTAATATCAAGAACAATATGGTACGGGAACGAGAGATGTCATTCCAGTGGCTCTCCCGAACTGGGGATCTCCCCCTGTCGCTCTATATAGATAGAGCTCGCTGGGAATCTTCAAGTTGTTCACGGTCGCAAATGGCGAAGACTTGGGTGGCATTCATTCAGGATCTCATGAACGCATTCGGCAACCGCTGCCGTGTTCTCGACGACGATCTCCCCGCCAAAATCTTCTTTCCATTGATGTCAAAAGCGAGATTGAGCTCCCAGCTGAAGCATCTCGCCATCCGGGCGCCTAAACCATTGCGATTATGCTCCCGAAGTGTTCAGTCTCTCGACCGACACTCTAGAGCCAGAGTACGTTTTATTATCGAGCCTGGAGCCGCATCTCGTGGAGATCTCATGGAACAAGGTTAACAAGCTCGCCTTGAAGGGATGCGAAGCAAATGGCTGCTTGGACATCAACCTTCCTTCCAATTCATAACCCACTTGCGACTTCGCCGTCTTGTAATCATCACTGAGGAGTCCTCGGCGGATTGGCTCCTGGAACAATGTATTTTCCCCGAGCTAGAACACTTCAAGGCATGTGCTACAGTGTCCACCATCCAAGATTTCGTCTTGCGCTCCTGCTGCAACTTGAAGAACCTCGAAATCGCCCATCGACCTTATAACGGAGAGACAGCAAACTCTCTTTCCGAGCTGCTACAGACACCCTATCTCCATTCTCTGGAGTCGCTGAGCGTCAACCTCCGTGGTAGTCCTGCGAACGATGAACATATCTTCAATGCTTTTCAAGAGAATCCTGAATTCCTTCCTGAGCTCAAAGGTCTCACATATAAATGCTGGAATCGGAGGTTGCAGTTCGGCTGGGTGGTCACTGATGTTATCAACAAAGTTCAGGCCTCTTTCAACCATAAAATTAACACACCCGCACGGCATTCACGAAGATGAGAACCTGCGCCACTTTTTCGATTTTCATCGCTGCAACCCTGGAATGCCTGAATATCTACCACGATTTCTTCCAGCATCATGCGAAGCGTCTAGGTTTAGAGTATGTAGAGTAGAATTTGAATATCAAACATTGATACCTCGACCGTAGGTCCCTATTTAAATCTTCTAGGTTTGACCCCATCGATCGAGCAGTAGCAACCTGTGAAGAACAACCCAATTGTTCACCGTAGACTAGCAATCGTCAATCGACATAAATTAACGATGGAAGATAAATCTAAACAGTGAAGAGCGTTATGTACAGAATGAGGCAGAAAATCAGCAGTGATGTCCCTAGATATCGGCGCGCTTCCTGAAGAGAACCTGAGCGGTTAGATTGGGCAAGCAGCTGGTCGCGATCCATCTGTCCGCAGGCCGAACACCCATGTCCTCCAGCTTGACATCATAAGTGACCACCGCATGTGCAAACATCGTCTTGAGCTCGCTCGTGGCGAAGAATCGTCCGGGGCAGGCGTGCCTTCCTAACCCGAATGCTAGCGCATCGATGTTGGAGGACACCATGTCAAACCTCTTCTCCGATTCGCCGGCGCACTGCTCCTTCAATTTGACGTAGCGGAAGCCGTCGAACTGGAGAGGGTCCTCGTACCGGTCGCCGTTCAGGTGGGCCCGAGCAGTTGCGACGCCGATAGTCGTGCCCTTCGGCACCATTGTGCCATCCGAAAAGACGTGATCTTTGAGCACCACACGGGGCACCAAGACTGTAAAGTCAAATACTTTCGTCGGCGTGGATTCTCCGAAAGCACGAATTTTAAATTACTCACCGATTGACAAGGGATTAAGCCTCTGCGACTCCTTGATGAAACTATCGATATGTTGCATCTGGTCAAGGCCTTCCTTCGTCCATCCATATTTCCTCACGGCGTTTTCGACCTCCTCACGTAGTGGCTTGAGGTACTCAGGATATGCAGCCAAGTAGAAGAATGCATGCGTGAAGGTCTGTAGATATTCAAACGACGTGACTCTGAGATGCGATGCCAAACTACAGGTTGGACTTACGTACCATGGAAGACGTGTGAATCGCAGCAAAGTTGATAGTCAAGACACGCAAGGTAAGGTCCCAGTCGCTTTCTTCCTCTTTATCTTTGGCCAAATCCATGATCCATGTTATGAGGTCAACCTAAGTATTGGAGTTAGTCAATATCCAATTACCGGACATAAGGAAGACGGGAATGCTCACTGGTTTGGCAGGATAGTCGTCGCCCTTTTCCTCACGTTCCTTTCGACGAGCAGCAAATACAGGTGCCAGATGTTTCAAAGCAACGGCGACCCGTTTCGGGATATCAGATATCAAGGAGTTTACAAAACTACAGGTTGCGATTAGACTGGAGGCCCGTTCAATGAGAGAGAAACTCACGGGCGGAAAGGCCGCGGAAACAAGCAGAGGATAGAGCTGGTTTTGACGACATCGAGGGTAAATTGGACATTGAGAGCAGTGTATTCGGGATCTCTGCCTTTGGGCGATTCAGCAGATAGGCCACAGTGAACCGTCAGTATATGCGATGACACTTACATAGCGGTAGTCCTACGAAAACACGATTACTCGCTCGAGCAACTACCTTCATCATGGTATCAAGAATCTTTACGCTCATCCAGTCTTGAAATGATTTCCTTTAGATCAAAGCCTCAGCATAATGATGGCGCTCACTGTCGGTTGCCGGAATCAGATCATTGAACGACGCCACAATCTCGTCATATAAGGCAGGGACCAATTGAGGAATGGCACGCGTCAGTTGTACTCGAACAATCGATAGATGGTACGGATTGTCTCTGATGGGCTTTCCGAGCGTAAATTCTGTTTGAATTGACTGTACGTCCGACAAAGTCAGTGTACCTCACTGGGTCTTTAAGAGGAGCTATCGCCTACCTCAGTGGCAGCCTCGAATGACGATAAGATGCTGTCTGGGAGTTTACGGACTTCATCGATAACCTTGGGGTCCGTAATGACTACCAGCCAACGAAGCACATGCGGGACTTTGAAAATGCTGTTAGGGTACTGCGCAGAAACTAGTCAGGAGTCACAGAAAATATGGTAGAGTAATGCTATATGCACCTTGGAAATACCAGTATAAATGACGCTCCGTGCGTCGGCAACTAACCTGTATGCCCCGAAGTAAGATAAAAGAGGTGCGCTGGGGCCTACTGTCGGAATGTGCACGAGCTGTGAAAAGGTATTAAGGAGTGATTTTCACAATGATTGACCTCGAACGTACTCTCCGAGTCTCCCCTCGAGAATACGACAGGCCTACCCAATAAACGGCGCTCGCGACAGCAAATAGGACGATGCGGCTATCGAGAAGGTCTCGAAGGGTCATCAAAAGAGTGGTGGGTTCGCTCATGACGGTATGAGGTATAATGGTATGCAGCCGAATGGTTCGTACACTGGCCTTATTACTGAGAGGTGAACGCTTCTGGCGAAGTCGAAGAATTCGAATCGACATATCTATTCCCATATGACAAAATCCATCTAGCCGAAGTCGTGCTACCGTCATCGTATTGTCCAACTCGCCGTATCCCGGTGCTTGGCGTGTAAGACTTCGTAGCTCTTCTCAACACGACACTTGGTCGTTAGTTGTTTGCATGGAAGAGCGCCATTGAGGTATGCCACGAAGGTGCCAAGAGAAATGATAGGGAAGCCTTCCACCCTTTCCCTTATCCTCAGCTGCTTTCTTGGAAAAAGGAAGAGAGAAGACTTACGAAATTCCAAGGATATCGCAGCAACGAACAAACGCACTGGGACCACGACTCTCCAAATTTAGCACGAAGGGAGTCTTTCCAGGCATCTCCGGCGACGTTCTTTTCCTTTTTGTCATCGTAGCAACGTAAAACACGACGCCGCCCACAAATTCAGTATCCTTGCATGCTCGTGAAGCGAGAACGAAGGTGGGGCGGATCCAAATCGTTACAATTGATGGTACAAATGCAGGTATATAAGATATATCTAAGGTTCTAGGTTCAGTGAAAGAGTATGGAACAGCGGCAGGGCTCACAAACATGCAGTCACTTCCCGAACCCAACATAGACAAAACAGCAAAAATAAACGGGAAACGTAAACTGAGAAATAGAATGCTAGAAATCGCCTAAAAACGATCAGTGGTCATCGCTGTCGTCTGCAAGCTTGAAGGTTCCTTCGGTACGGCTGCCGTGATCCATGTCTGCGAATGCTTGTCTACAATTCACAGGTCAGGGGCCAAACAACCAGACGATATGACACCACGTGCCTGTACGCTTCACGGCATTCCTTCTTGGACGCAGGGGTTTTCCATTTCTGCAAAGTGGATGTAGATGAGAGCATCTGCTGGTCCAGTTCTAGATGGGACGAGGGTTTAGCAGAGAAAAGAGGATAAAGACTATGTAGACTTGCTGGAGTCTTCGCCAAGCAATTGAAGCTTATCTCGCGCAACGCTTTGCCTGAGCACAAATTACCTTCAATCCGACACCAAGTAGAAAATGGCGAACAACGAACCAGGACTTTTGTTTGTCGTAGAATTGTACGATGAACAATTTAATTTTGCGTTTCTGACGTTTGATTCTATGGGCTTCAAGAATATTCTGTGGGACGGCATCGTTCTCGTTGGCATAGACAACCGCTGGCCACCAAGGAAAGGATTCTGAAGACATGACTTGGATCAGCACAAGAACGTAACTAAAACTGGAAAGCTTACCCGATTTTGCCCAGACTGGTAAAACAGAAAGGTGTCAGTTACAAATATACCGAAAGACCAGGATCGTCGTACCTATCGTACCATCCTCGAACTGCTCCACCCTTGGTGGTTTCTTCGTTCTTTTAGGTCTCGGGGCTCTCGGTGCCGGGATCTTCTTAGGCGGTGGTTTCTTCTTCTCTTCCTTGACTTCCTTGACTTCCTCGTCTCCAATAGCGTCCTCGTCCTCAGTCTCGTCACTCAATTCACTCAACTCTGATTCATCGCCGTCGTGGCCCGCCCCGGCATTTTTGTCTTCTTCTGTGTCGTCGGCCGATGGTAATAGTGCAGCTGACAAGTCTTCCTCGTGCTCGAGCTGTCTTTCCTTGCCTTTGCTTTGTGGGACGTTGCTGGCCAGAAGAAACTCGTCTGGAACACCAGTGCCAGGATCGACAACAGCAGTAAGCACAGCCTGCTTCTGCTGTTTCTCGACCTTCTTCCGCATACTCTTTTCCCTCCGAATGGCAGGGGTATCCAGCTTTTCGATGATGATGTCCCCGTTGGGCAGAGTGACAACATGGTGTGGGCCATTGACCTCATCGACCTCGAACTCATCCGAAGAGTATTGCCTTCCTGCAGAAGCTTCGCCATGGTAGTCCTCTGGTGCGTCGACGTCCATGGGCACATCCATCGTGTCCTCTGGATGGTGCTTCATCTCAGGCGGATCAGAAGAGAACGGAGGCGTCCTTCTAAGCGTCTGGTTGTCCGATGCAGCCGTACTGACAACCGACAACCTCGAAGCAGGATGGTCTAACGCCGCTGAACGGTCAGCTCAACAATAAACATAGACAAGACAGGTCATACCAATTTTCTGCTTCTTCCTGGGCGGAGACAGCACCTGTTGGTGCTGCAGCCGATGGCTGTCAGCAGCAGACGTCCTTCCTCCTCTCTTCTGGTCCGGAGGCAGAATCCATCCGGCGTTGAACAAACTGAATGAATCTCGGTTATCCACATCGCTGACCACCCGAGGCGAGCCCGGCTGGCCCATCGTGACGATGGACGGCCGTTTCTTCGACTTGCTGACCGGTTTCGAGCCCGGCGGCTCTGAGTTGGCTGAGGTTGATGTCGAGGAAGCAACAGCATCCTGAACGGTAAGAGGCAGAGCTGGACGTGGAAGAGCGATTACGGAGGGGCTGGCGACTGGAGAGGACCCGCGAGTCGCTTCCGCCTCGAAGGCGGCAGCTGCGGCCAAGGCACTCCTAGTCCGAGGAGCTCGGAACCCAGCAGAGGCATCCAACGCAGCCTGCAGCTCGCGGTCTCGTCCTCTGTCCCTACTCCTATCCTCTCTCGGCCTTTCCATCTCGTTGCCTCTGCCTTCCTGCTCCTCGTCTTCACCCTCGTCATCAGCCTCAACAGCCTTTTCGCCTTTGTCCTGCTGAGCTTTCGCAGCTTCTGCAGCAGCCGCAGCCGCTTCCGCCCTGGCTCTCGCCTCTGCCTTCCGGTCTCGCTCCTTCTTCGGCTTCTTTGTCCTACTCGCCTTATTCTTCGCCGCCTGCTCCTTCTGCTCCATCTTCTCTGGAGACGGTACGGCATGACGGTCGGAGAGTCGGGCGGGGGTGGCTTTACGCGTGCCAGCTCATAGTTGAACAACGACTCGATCGGTGCACCGTCAATTTCGATGTTGAGGTCGGCTGCAATCCCTGCGGAGGAGAGGAGAAGCTCGAGAACGGCCATAGGGGGCTCGAGGTCGCCCACCAGCGGTTGTGGTGGGTCAGTTTCTCCATCTTCAGTCTCTGCTTGCTCCGCATCGAGGCCCTCCTCGTCTTCAGGCCCTGCAGGCGTGTGGCGCTTTCCATTAGGGGTGGATTTCGAGGATGATGGCACAGGAGGATGGGCAACACGCCACTTTTCGAGGGCCGCCAAAAGTGGCCTCGACTCCTTCTGTATCCTCGTCGCTAGCCTGTGGAAGGGCGAGCCCGATTTGTTGTACCGCAGAGCGTTGTCCAATACCAAGTTGATGTCGTCCTGCAATCCATACGTGACCAAAGTCAGACAACAGGTCAGTAGAAAGTATGCTCAAGGAGTCTACCTACCAAGAAGTTCTGCAGATCCCAATACCGGTTCTGTTCCAACTTGGCGTCGATGATGTCCCAACACATCGGTTTCTTGATGACATCGAAGTAATCTGGCACTGCCTGTTTCGAGACCGGCGCTTTGAAGTGATCTGACTTGTCGATGCTACGAAGCCAAAGGTTAGCGCAGGTCCTCACGACAGGCGACGAAGATAAAGCTTACGCGACGATTTTGTCGAACGCAATACGCAACGGTATAGCATGCGGGAAGAACGCCTCCGTGAGGATCTCACACACGATCTCGACCTGCCTCATCTTCCTCGTCTCTCGTTTCCTGCACAGCTCCGTCATCTCTCGTACGCAGACGAGGTCCTGTCGCAGCCGTTGTAATTGCTGCACAAATCGTCAGAAAACGGGCACAGTTAGGTGCTACGGGACGAAGACTCACATCCAACCTCATCAGCCTCTCCTCCCGACTCAACACTTTCGCCGCCGAGCTCGCCGTCCACGGCTCCAAATGCAGCCGCTTCAACAGCGGCGCCCCGCGCCTCGCCTCCCTTTTCAAGCTCCAGTACCGGCACATCTGCTGTACGAACTCGAGTTTCTTGCGCAGGCGGATCCTATACGTGTACTCCATGATCCTGTCCACGATAAGGGCGGGCACAAGTGGCGGGCCGGGCTTGTAGGTCTTGGCGTATGCACGGGCGGACTTGGACTGTGCAGCGGGAGGTAGGTTGGCTTCTTGCTCCTCTTCGGCTTCTAGGGCGGCCTGGCGGGCGTCTTGTTGTTCTTGCTAGAGGAGGCAAGGTTCAGGAATGGATAGCATGAGAGGTAGAGTGAAGGAGGACGTACTGGAAGATGACGGTCGCAGAAGCACATGAGCGACGCCGGTTCCGCACCCTGCGCACTCTTCATCGGCATCAGCAGCTTCTCCTTCCTCGCACACGTCGCATGAAACGCCACAAAGCACGACGGTTTCGTGCACTGTATACATGCCCCCGCCCTGACCTCACACACACTGCATCTCTACCACCCAAAACAAAGAACACGACCCCCCAAAAAAAAACAATCAGCCATCTCCTCCAACCATAATCGACCCAATCCAACACTCACCAGCTTCCACCTCTGCTTCGAGATCCTATCCGCGCCCGTAATCGGCTCCATGAACACATCGTTCGCGACCCTTGTCTCCGGGATCCATATCGCGCAGAGGAGGTGCACCCAGTCGCCGTGCGTTGTCTGCTTGAACGCGCCGCCCTCGTTCGGGCAGAGCATGCACGAGACGGGGTTCTCGGGCGACACGGTGCATTTGCGGCAGAGCCACTGGCCTTCGGGGATGTAGGGCACGCCGTAGCATTCTGGGGATGGAGGTGGTTAGGAAGGAGATGGGGTTGGAGGTGGAGTGGGAGGGGAAGGGAGAGGGGAACACCACGCACCTTGGTGAACTGCTAGGTTACACCCGTCGCAGAATACGATGGCGTTACTGTTCTCTCCCTCCGAGTCGTCGCAGACCGCACATGTCGAGTCCTCCGAGGGCATCGCAAAGTCCTGTTTCGGTATGTTCTTCGTCTATATAGTTCAACATGGTAAAAGTCGCGTCTCCGTCAGTCTACCCCGAAACCCAAATGAAACGGGCAAGAGAATGGATGATATATGAAAGACACACACCAAGTCAAACCACTCCTTCTCCAACCGGTCCATCATAATCTCAAACACCTCCAGCGAGACCCTGTCCATCTGGTCCTTCCTGCGGTCCGCGTTGACAGCCTCGAGCCATTCCTGGTCTGTATCCCCAACACTGATTAGCATTAGGCGCCATTAACCCCCATCTGACGTTCGTTCGTTCCGAACGTAAAAGATATGGGCATGCAAAGGAGGACTGACCTTGCTCATCCATATCATACTCGACGAGCTTCGCGAGGTCGCTCTCGAGAGGCTCGATATGGCGGATATAGTGGTCCGGCCGTCGAAATTCGGAAAAGTCGTTATCTGCCCCAATGCATGCGTATGTTAGCTCCTTCCCAAAAACTATGAATACGAAAATGAAGGACAAGGACGGGAAAGTGAGGAGACAAGATAAGAGCAAAGAGACATGCACATCCATACGCCCTGGGCGCCGCCTCGTGCACCCCCGCGGGGAGCTTCATCACGTCGTCCTTGGCGATCTCGAACTCGACCTTGGGCAGCGCCGACGCTGCGGGCGACGGTGGGTGATGGTGGTGGTGGTGGTGGTGTCCTCTCGCCATCTTCTTAGTGCCAGTAGTGGTGGTCTTCGATGTATCCTTGGTACTACAGCCCAGTCGTGTCGAGCTTTCAAAGTCGTGAGTTCTGGTAGTGAGCAGGTCGCGCAAGTCTTGATATTTCGTGTCAACTCTGTCGATTCTCCAATGTAGGTTTATAAAAGCGATGGCCCGGTCAGCTTCATGATAAGCATACGTAGCACAGAGAAGAAGGGAGTGTATAGACAATGGCAGCGTTCGACAACTTGGAGCGTGACACGGTGCATCGTGACTTGCAGCGTCCGAGTTAAGTCACGACGCGTCGGGATCGATCATCGCGTTGAAGTTCTCCCCTGTTCTCTCATTCGCAACCCCACGCCAGGCTGCTTAATCTCTCTCTTGACCTGATTCAATCTTTCAATCACACAAGCTTACAATTTGCCCACAGAATGCTTCAGACATAATAGATTATGTACAACAAACGACAAGCCCAACAAGGCCGAGTGAATGCGGACAAGTCCCAGAGATTCAGAGGTACACGCATACGAGCGATTACCGAGTACAATGCTTTTTTTATGTAACGTAACGTATGCAGAGATATTAGGTTTAGGAAGGGTAGGGTAAATGATAGTTGGAGTTGGAGATGAAGGAAGAATAGACGTGCTTGTGCTTGTGCAGGATAGGGTTGGGGTGGAGATTGCATAGAGGACGGTCGATGAAGAGAAACGTGAAAATGAAGAGAGAAATGAATGGGAAATAGACGAATGCATAGTGATGAACGAGATGAATTACAAGATGATCCAAAAAGAAAGATGAAGATGAAAAGAGAAAAGAGAAAGAAGAAATGTGGCTCGCAGAGTCGTCCGAAGGTAAACGTTACAATCGTTTCAACGATGTCGATGATGTCGATGAGAGGTGGTAGTGGGTGGTATCGCTCCGTATCCATATGCGTATCCGTGTGGGTGTCATGTCGGGGTATCGTCGTCGTAGGTATCGCCCAAGTCTCGTCGGTGTTGTCGCACAGCTCTCCCTTCCCTTAGTGCGCCTTCAACCCCCTCAACGCCCTCGCCACCTCCTCCATATCCCGCTTATTCCACTCCCCACTCCATTCCCTCTCCTTCCTCCGTCCCCACTCCACCGTCAATTGTCCATTCACATTCACATTCGCATTCGCATGGGCATCCTCCTTCCCATCCCCAGGAAGTGGGTAAGAGTCCATCCGGCGCCCCACGGCGGCGAACGGCACCTCTCGATCGTCTGTCGCGGTCGTAGTCGCGATCGAGCGCTCCGAGTCGAGGGAAACGGTGCCTCTTGACGGGAAGAGGCGGTTTCGCTCTGCTTGTCTTTCTGCTTGGGTCTGTCGTTCCGCCTGACTTTGGGACTGAGTCTGGGACTGCGACAGGGAATGCATAGGGGAGTTAGGCAACGCCTTCATCTTGCTCTTGCCCTTCCTATCACTAGCCTTCGACGCAGCGATGGCACTCTCTGCCCCAACGAACGCCGACGCGCTGCCCAGAGTCAGGCTTCTGGGCCTGTGCTTCTTTCTCCTTTCTCCTCCGGTCGCCGTCGTACTCCCACTGCTCGCTGTGCTCGACCCACTCGCACTCGTACTGCAATTGCCCGACGAACTCTTCGTCCGCTCGCTGATCGTGCGTTCCCTCAACTTCTCGATCACCTTACTCGCCGGCGTCGTCGCCACAGCCTCGGGCTGAGTGGACGAAGGTGCAGGCACAGGCGCCTCCGCCACCGCAAGCGGCATCCCAACACCACCACCCATGACCATCGACCGACTAGCCTGATGTCTCTGGTACTGCGCCGCAAACACATCGATGGCCCTCGGTCTTGGAACGGCCATAGATAGGGATGAGGTGCGTTTGGCTGGGTTCGTGAGGACCGTTGCGGAAGCAGAGGCAGAGGCGGTGGTTTTGTCGGTGGTTTTGACAGAAGACGACGACGACGACGAAGCTGAGTTGGCGTTCGCTGTGGAAGCAGAGGAAGAAGCAGGAGCGGAAGAAGAGCCACCAACGACAGCCCGAAACACCAGCTCGGGAGGGACATTCTCCCCCAGCGTCCGTTGCAACTTGGCCATCTTCCGGCGCTTCTCGCGGTCGGTCAAGGAGCGGCTGTTCGGGCCCTTCTTGTGGCGTGTAGGATGTGTGAATGAGGGAGAGGAAGG
>CACVBS010000047.1:337991-454195 GCA_902728275.1 Cyclocybe aegerita | reverse complement strand
CCAGCGTCCGTTGCAACTTGGCCATCTTTGGCCATCTTCCGGCGCTTCTCGCGGTCGGTCAAGGAGCGGCTGTTCGGGCCCTTCTTGTGGCGTGTAGGATGTGTGAATGAGGGAGAGGAAGGCGACGAAGGGATGTCCAGCGCCGCGATCATCGGTGAGAGCGGTGGGTGGTCGAAGGAGGAGAGGGCAGAGGTGAAGGAGGGTGTAGGGCTTGGGAGGTCCATGAGGTACGAGTTGGCGTGGCGATTCGCCGTTGAGTGGGAGTAAGAAGGCTGGGAGTACGCAGACGCGGAATAAGAAGAGACACTGAACCGCCTGGGGAGGCGCGAGGGGTGGTGGTGCGTTATGGTAGAGTGTGTGATCGTCGAGCCTGAGATCGTCGAGCACGAACTCGAGGAATTGGACGAGGAAGAGTGCTTGCTAGCGGTGATGTTGAACGTCGACGACACAGGCGAGAGCGGTTTCTTCTCTGTGGATGGCTTGACCTTCGCGGGTGCACTGCAGATGCCCTTCTCCGAGTCTTCCGTCTTTAAACCCAAACCCCCGTCCTCGGTCGTCAAGGGACCGTGACACGTCTCGTCCGCGGAAACGCCCTTCCTCAAATTCAAAGCCGCATGCGGGGGTAGAGTACTGATGGGCACGGACCTAAGGCGGAGGAGGAGGGGCTGTGCGAGAGCCTGTGGGCCCTTGGCTTTCTTGTTGGAGCTTGTGCTAATGGTGCGTGTGTGAGTGTGCGTGTGGCGGACCGCCGGGAGGTCCAACGCGACAGCAAGCGGGGCCGAGGAGCTCTTCAATTCCTTCTTGGGCATGGGCATAGGCGACGGGCACCTCGAAGACGCCGGTGTCGAGTACGCCGAGGACTCTGAGTAGTCCTCGTTCGGATCGGGCACGAACTGCACGGTGTATGGTGCGGCACGCGAGCGGCAGTCTACGAAGACGTATTCGGGCTCTGCGGGGTCGAAGCTCGACACGCTGGACGAGGGGGAGATTCTCCCTTGGCGGGAAGAAGTTTTGTTGGTGTTAGGGCGCCGGGGGCCGGCGGGGGGCTGGGGCGTTGCGGGGCGGCTGCGTGTGTGGGATCGGGGCTTGCTCTGGGAGTGGTGGGTGGAAGGCGAAGGCGAAGGCGAAGGGGTAAAAGTGGGAGCAGCAACGACAACGAGCGTCGCGTCTGAGCCGTTATCTGAGGGTGCTGCGGCGATATCGGGTTGGGATTCGAGGAGGTAGGACTCGAGGAGGTAGGGCGTAGCACCGAGGACAGCCTCGAGCTTGCGGGCTGAGCGGAGGAGGCGCGAGCGCTGTTCCCTGTCGAGCGTGTTTTGCGTGGGGGGTAGGCTCTGAGCGGTCATCGAGGTGGACATGGCGTTGGCGAGATTCGTTATTGGGAATCAAAGTATCAGAATAGTCGGAAAATTAAAAGTCGTGAAGAAAAGGCGGTCGTTGCAAGTCGATGCACAGCAGGACTTGGGGTGGTGGATTATCGAGGATGGTAGTCTGTGGGCGTTATAAGCCTGCGTACACCGTTAGAGAACAATGCCCACTCACCAATAGGGAACAATAGCTAATGGCATGGGGGCAGAGTATAATGGCGGCGGAGTGGGTGCGTGGGACAATTACGGTTTCCCATCAGCCCCCACTTGCATTATAAATGCAGCACAAGAGCTGCGATCCTTTCATCGACGCATCGTGCCACGCAATCTTCAACTTCAAACGCGCATATATGCACCCGCGACGAGGCACTAGGTCTGACGCTCGGGATGTCGCATGATGGACCCAGAACGTGAACTTGCGATGCCCGTTGCCATCCTCCCCCGATCAAAACATAGGCTAGGCTGTGTCACATCATGCCGACATGTCCTCTTGTTTTAGATAATCTCATCGTGCGTAGCCGTGTTCCGTCTAAATAGTTAACACTATGTAGTGCGATTGTGCAATGAAGACACCAGCGAGCTTACCTCTCGTGGAGTCGACGGACATCTCCGTTTTGCCGTCTGCTCGCGTTCTTTCGTCTGAAGGCGTCTTCAGCAGGCTGTTGAAAGAAGGGCATTAGCACGCCATCTCCGGGGTTGCTTACCTGGCTTTCTATTGCCCAGGACTGTCGGCGCAATACACGGGCACAAGCGCTAGATACGAGGCGAACACGATACCCACTCCGTTGTGGGGAACGACGGGTCGGGAGGAGTCGGGATGATGATGGTAAGAAAGAAAGGATGAGGAGAAAAGAGCGCGTCGGAGTTGTGGGGGATGGTTAGAGGATGCCGGCCTGCCGGGACACTTGACGGACGCCAGCGACACCGAGGTGGAAGCTCGGCGAGCCTTATTTAGCATAACCGACTACTGCAAAATACTTTTGGGGTAGACGGTTAGCCAGAAAAGGTATCACCGACGCATTCGATCGATGTCCAGAACAATGCCGATGATCAGCCGATGATCTCCGCGGTTGTGGTCGATGGCCTCGGACGTAACAGCTCCGCCTGGCCCCCTCGAAGTTCAAAATCTTTTTTTTTCGACTGTCATTGTACATAGAGTATATGAAAAGTGCAATAAAAAATTAAATTGATTCGTTGAAGTTGCGTTGACACACTCCGATAACCCCAGATGGATTCAGATTACTCAGAACCGGTTTTCACTAGGACTAGTTAACCTCTGCAGCCGTCCCTCTGTTCCTCTGCTGGTCGCCTCGCCTCGCCGTCTCCAGGCCACCATTGTGCCTCCTGTGAGCACCGCCCTATCTCCCTAGAAGATCCCCTCAGTCTCAACTCGTCAAACAAGATGTAAGTAGCTTGTCCGACATCCAATTTCCTCAGCCTGCCGCGAGGCTCAAAGGCCCCACGGGAACCTTGAGCTACCCACGACCGGTTAAGCTCATGTCGTATGTCGACTTCCACGACAAACGAAATGTCAGAAACCCCGTTCCTCCGAATCCGAATCCGACATCTGCAGCTGGCTTCTCCCGCGATACGCAGAGATAACCCACTTCGAGCCTTCGAGCCTTCGACTGGGGGCTTGATCACTTGGCGCCGCTGGATGCCTCCACACTGTCAACGTCGAGTTTGTCGACGGGAAGTGAACACGACTCCAAGATACCGCTCCACCTTTAGGCCTCGGGCCTCTCCCGGTCGACCTAGGGTGGTCCTGAACATCGTCGAACAAGGGCCTACTCAACTATCAGCCTCTACTTACTACCAAGCAGTAAGCTGCGGTATCTTCGGGATCAGGCGGCGTATCCCCACCGCGTACCCATCGTGCACATTGTGGGCCAGAAATAGACCATAACGAAATGCCTTTCAGGTTTCTGGAGTTCGAGTGGCAACCTAAGAACAAAGAACAACGCCTCAAGGCGAAGCCCGAGGGCGATTACACGCTCGCGCTGAGTTCAGGAACAGGACTAGGAATAGGATTAGATCGTCGGACTGGCATTGCAGGCCTCTTTCCTGCTCTGCTCTGCTGGCTGCGTCCGTGGTCGACTTTCCAGGGCCCTGCCGACAGAACAGGACGCGGGGCGTACGTCGAGGATCTATCTGCTGTCTCTAAGTACTGGCAAAAGACTTACTTACAGTACGGTTTCTTCATTTTGCATGCGACAAAGTACAAAGGCCGTGCCAACGTAATTAATTACATGTAGCCAGCTAACCACCACAGCCCTGTAACCATCGCCGCCCATTCGATCTGACGGAACAAGGGCCTACAACATCACTTGCACGCGAAAACGAAAAATACGACAAGGCCTCGATCAAGACTGCGATGATGAGTATGTAACACGCTCCTCCGTTCTCATGCTTAGAGTAGGATTGCGGGTTGAATCGCGGTTTAAATTCGGCCACGCTGCTGCTGTGTGTCCAACTCACGATTATCAGAATTCGCTTTCGCTTCACTCAGAGGGCTAGAGCTCCGGAAACTGAGTGTATATATGAGGACACAGCCTCTAAACCCCTCTTCCAACCTAATCCTCTGCCATGTGAACATGCGAGCATCTACGAGTATCCGGCTACTACTAGTAGCACTCTACTAGACATCGGACGGCCGGCTGGATGCAAAGGTCTCCCTCCCTCCAACGAATTCCTTTGTATAGTGCCTAATCTACACGACGAGGATATCGATACCTTGAGCGTTCGGACGGCGTTGACTATCTTCGATCCTCAGCGCGCTACTTAGAGCACGTTATATAGGAAGCGCCCAGGGTCATCGCGCTACCCTATTTCCCCGCATCTCCAGCCCTGTCCCCCGACCCTTAGGTTCGGTAAATAGAATGTCATCACCCATCGAAGATAAAATCAGTACATAATGCCCTTCTTCATTATGCAACAAAGTATGTACGAAGAATACAAAGGCTCAACGCTGTGCGACTGTGCAGTAACGTTACCACTAGCGCCCATTCGATTCGAACAAGGTTGGGTGGGGCACGGGCGCTAACGTAGCATTCACAAAGTACAAGGACAAGCGTTGGTAAATGAGGTACTCTACAATGTACATAAAGGCTGCCTCTACATGACTGCAGGTAGCCATCCATCACAGCCTTGTTATCGGTAAGGGGGCGACCGGACTGTAACCATCCACTTTCTTCGCCTCTCAGAGTCACCCGATACTAATCTTCCAGCCTCCTTTTCTTGCTGTGGACAAGAAGGCTGTGGAATATATTTGTTAGGTAACAGGCGTATATGAGCTTCGGTATTAAGCACCGGTTCCTCCCTCCTCCCAACATCCCGGTCACCCAGTTTAATTGGACTTATTAAATGACATACACGCGACGCAACTACACATGGTGTGCAGCTGGCTGACGGCCAGGCTATGCAATGTGCAATAAACTCGCCTCGGGATCCAATCAAAGGATCAAAATACATATGGACGTCGTGTCCGTTTCGGGAGGACCGAGATGCAGTTAAGGCTACATCTCCCATTTTTTGCTCGGACTTCCTGAATCAGCGTTCCATAATAGGACGGGTAGAAAAGGTCGTTGACCAACTATCCATCCATCGATCCAGTAGTTGTTGTCCTCCTCTCGGCCTCTTACTGACTCCCGATAACTTCTGTAATTTAGTCACATCCAGTTATGACCCCCGACCATGCCAGCCACCTCACCCCCACAAAAGGTGCCGCGATTGTTTTAATTAATGGAAACCGGCGGGTCTGTAGGGGGGAAAGGAGGCAGTGCCATCAATCAATCAACGACGCAATTGAGCTCAATTTAGGCATCCTCAAACACCAACAAGCGCCTACAGCCTACACAAGGCTGATTGCTCGAATGCTCCAATCCATGGGAGTGATGGTTCTAGAGTATGTAGTGACGCAGAGGGTATAATTAAAGAAGTTGGTCGAGACTCAAGCTTCAAGAGGCAAGAGGCAAGAGATAAAGAGAGATAATTATAAGTGGAAAAGAAGCCGATGAGATTGAGCGACTGAGTACTCTACAATTCCATCACGGTCGAGAAGGACTCGAGAAATTCCTGTTTCTACACTGCTTCAATCTTCTAAGTTGCAATCAGCTGCAAAGTCTCTGACCGCGAGTCCATGACCACGAAACAGCCATCAGTTGAAAGATAAACACATAGATTACAACTCGTCTTTTGGTCTCTCCTTCTGCTCCGCTGCCGGCGCCGGCTCAGGTTGCCCATCATCGAACCCCGAATCCTTCAGGATCTTCTCAAGGTCATCCGCATCCGCAGGCACTGAGTCGGGCACACCCATCGTCGGGGGAGGTGCCTCACAGCTCTCCACGCATTCCCCTTCCTTCTTCTCCACTGCCTTCTTCGTCGTCTCAACCTTCTCCTCCCCCTCGCCAGCGACCTCCTTCTCTTCCTCACTCGCCTCCTTCTCCTCGCTCTCCTCCTTCACCTTCTCCTCCACCTTCTCCGCCTTCTCCGCCTTCTTATTCGCCCTCTCCAGCTGTGCCTCCAAGTCCGCCGTCCCATCCAAGACAGAGTCGAAGAACTTGGACAGCGAGTCGAGTTTCGTGAGGCCGTCGTACCGGATGGGCGTGGGCGACCCGGCGGGGTAGAGCAGGACCTTGGACTCGGTCTTGCCCCCCGCCTCGAGTCCCATCGCAGCGGAGGACGTGCCCTTCTTGTCCCGGTGCGTGCCGAACTCGAGCGCGGTGTTGGAGTATTTGTTAGCGAGGACCTGCCAGAGGAGGGGCACTTTCTTGTCTTTCGTCAGGAGGAGCGCGCGGTGCTTGGTCTCGTGCTGAAATTGTGTCGAGGTCAGTATTTTCCTTGCGTGTCAGAGAGGGCGAGAGATAGGGACGCACCTTCCCCACCCAGCTGGCTATCTCGCCGACCTGCGAGAGCTTCGTGAACGCCTTGGGCACGCGCCGCGTCGCGAAGTGGTAGAACCCGCTCGCTGTACGCTCTTGCTCATACAGCATCGGTGGGAGGGACTTGCCCCGCGGGAAGAGCTTGACGGTCGGGAAGCCTTTCACGTCCTGGTGTCGCAACGCGTCAACACCTACCGAGAAAAGAATGCAAGGTGGGAGAGACGTACCTGGTTCGCACACAACTTCTTGTTCTTGTCCGCGTCGCAGTCGACAGCGTACGTTGGGATGAGTGGGTGCAGGCCCACCGCTGCCTTGCTGTACTCCGGCGCCATGCGCTGACAGTGCCCGCACCACGGCGCGACGAACGCCACCAGGCTCGTTTCCTACAAATGCACACAACCAGCACACATCAATTTGCGCTGACAAGATAGAAGAAGCGTATATACATACGTTCTTCTTCATTGCCTCCCTGAACCCCTTCGCATCCAGCATCTTCACATGTGAGTCCTTCGGGAAAATCGCCGCGCTGACGAGCGGGGACAGCGCGACCGCGACTGCAATCCAGAGCTTCATGTTTGCCTTTCACTCAAGCTTGCTCTCGAGCTTTATAGTATAATGCAGATGAGGTTTCGTTGGACTCCAATGCAGTGTCGCAATGATCAAGAAAGGGGGGCAGCCGCCGTACAGAAAAACGAGGAGGGTAAGGAGTTGGTTGGTGAAGACAGGGTATTTATTGGTTGGCACTGGACACGTCAGTGTGGGATCCAATCATCGTGGTCCATTTCCGGCCCGGTCACATTTCCGATGCTCGTCACCGAGCAGTGACCCGATATTTCCTCTTTTGTCGAGCAGCCCCTGTTCGTCCTCGTAGCTGAACACAAATCCAGTTTATTTTCTAAGAGTATTGGTTTAAATATCAGGTTAGAACATTGAAAAGCTCTACAGCCTGCAAAGTTCATGTTCCCGCCCGTCGTGGAACCCGACCCCGGCAACCCAAATGGCCCTCATACCCGAAGCGGACAACGAGTTCTAAAACCGACCCGAGGGCGTTGGTACCTCGGGACGGGGCTTCGATAGAGAAGGTATTTTGAGTGTTGGTATGATGTCCAGAATATCGCTGCTAGACACGCAGCGGGTCGCCCAGAGACCGCTGGGCGTGTAGCTCCGGGCGAGTCCAACTACAAATATGGCTTCGAAATCGCTTTCAGGGGCTATCTAAGTCTACCAACACGGGGAAGCTGACACCACCCGGCATCCGAGTCAAATGCGACCCAACCTCTTGAGCGCGCTAGCCTGAGTTACTTATTGCGGGAGTCTGAAATGCATGATTTGGAAAAGGCGGGTTCTGGCGTGTGGTGAATCGTTGATTCAAGACAGACAAGAAAAGTCCTCCACTTAGCATTTATTATTAAGGACAAACCTGAGAACGTTCTTCGCCCGTACATAAAGAGGCCCAAACTGCTATAAATATACACCTATTAGCGCCGAAAAAAAAACTTACAGTGCTACAGCGGTACGGAGTGCTCCGTAACCTGGCAAGGCTTTGCTGATGAAGCTGAAGAACTATGCCTTCAATGTTGACTATCATCGTGGATGCATTGAAAATAGAGAGGCGTTTGGGCACTTAGAACAGTCAACATTTCTCCGTCGGAATTTGCGGGTCTGGAGCATTCCGTAGCCCGGATGCCCTTCAGGCCCCACAGCAATATAGGGGGAAATGGGTCCACTATCCATATCGGGAAATTTCCAATTAACACCACTCGAGGGCACTAGTCTCGCCAACTCGGGATATTGTTGAAGCTCGTGCAACGCTTCTCTAAGTATTGTTAGTAGAGCGCGTAAGAAAACGCAGACTTGATTAGCAGACAAGGAAGAGACACATTGAATACTGATACTACTCGTTTTCTGTGATTGACCCGAAATCCCTTTCGTAACGGAAATGATACGACGCAAGGCCTGATCTCTACAGTTTCATGCCATTAAGTAGGACGAAGGTTATTTCGATGAACGGAGTCAATACTGAGCCTGAGGTTTGTCTAGCCTCTCGGGGATCTCGGGTATAACAACACTCACAAGTTTCCAGACGGAAGCACAGCCGTAAGGAAGGGGGTGCGATCGCTCGAGCTCGTAAAGCCTGCCATACGCCCTCTAAATCCCGTCGTTCATCCAGGGACGTTTCCGGCAGACGACGGGAATCAGCACTTCCGCTTCTGACACATCCACCCGGCGGTAACGTCCACGTTTCGTAGACAAAGAAGCGCGTATCCATGTACACGATCGACAGCGCTTCAGTAAGGTACTTCAGGAAGACGAGAAGCGACCGGCACTGGTAGGCATCGTACGTGCCAATAGTAAGGCCGCGTCCAATGATCCCTATGGAGAAGAGCCAAGGTCAGAAGGGGCCAACCTTTCAGAGGTAAATTTTGTATGGCAGGCGGATATCTTGTTGATTGGACACCTACGGCTGAACATTTGTCAGGTGAGGCACAGGGCCGAATTGTTTCTGGAAACACTCACTTTCAGCGTCGGGGATCGTACAAACTGGGCTCCTCAATACATGAGAAGAGTCCTAGCACGGCGCCTTTACTGGCGTGGTGACAGTAGGAATCCAGCGCAAATAATATAAGCGGTACCTATCGATTCTTAACCTCCATACGTGTGGCTTTTCACCGGCTTTCAATGATCCTAAAGCATTTACTGTCCGAAAAGAAAGAAGTAATCTTGGCACGCCACACTGCTGCAATCTGGAACGCAGGTGAACGCGTTTAATGAATCAAGCCGGCTCGGCAGTACACGCACCTCATCGTACAAGCGTCAACGCACGCCATATCTCGGACCAGCACTGTAGGAGACGAAACTAAATTCAGAGTTCATCCGGGACGATGCCTTGTCTAGCATCATTTCCAGAGTCCTGTCATGATAACAAGAGAAATAACCGGATGAAAGGCTTTGGAAATATTAAGCACACAGGCACAGAGGAATTTCGAGATCGAAATGGGTCGTGGTCGAATGGCACTCCAGTTTGACAATACCCCTTTGAGTCCGAATTGATAATCCTCAACGAGAAATGGATTACAGATTCCCTGGCTGCTGGCGGCCGACGTGAAGGTAAGTAGGTGGGAACGAAGTGGGAAGCAGAGTCCAACAAACGAAGTCTCGCTGAAGGAGTTATACAAATACTCACCCCACACCCTGTCCCTTTTTTCCCGTAAATGCCTGACAAGCTCCCGACATCTCCAGAACGTCTATTCGCCGATGAGAAATCTGGTGCTACTTTCTCATGTGAGCCCAGGGCATAGCCGCACTGTCCCCGTTCCTATTAATAGATTACCGGGCGCTATACGTCAGTTATCTTGGATGAGGTCCAGCAGATCATGAAAATGATCATGAAATTTATTAGAAATTTGGGAGAATGTCGAGCGTGTGCAAGCTCTAGGCGAATCGGAGGTGCGTGTGGGGATAAATTTTATTAACTTCTAGTAAAAGCAGAGAAATTTCCGGCCGAAGAGGACCGACTATCCTTCCACCACGGAGCGCCCCAATCGCGCGTTTTCTTGAATTCCGGACATCATCATTCGAGTATTAAGAAGGTAGGTCATATGTCGAAGCCATTAATACGGGAAAAGATATATGCAAGCATCATGGGCTCGTCCTTCCCGCCAGCATCTCATCTCCATGGCGAACCCGCAGCGCTGCCGCTGGGATATATCCGTGAGCATTGAACAGGAAGAGAACGTCCAACTTCTGCTAGATCCTCCTTTAACTGGGTCCCAACGGGCACAATCAGTGCGGGGAACGGTCCGACGTCTAGTAAGAACCGGTATAATCTGTCAAGGGTATGTGGTAAGGACCGTGAAAGAAGACCAAGAACCTGTCCTCATGCCCGACTTCCCGTTTATACATTTTCCCCTTCGTCATTCTCTCGTTCCGTGGCCCGCTGAACGTGTACAGATTTGATTGCCCACGTCCACGGTGCCTTCCAAGCTCAAACTGCCGACCCACAAATCAATCACCCAAACGCTGCTAGTTCATGTGGACAGATTGCTAATATCCCAGAATGATTGTGCAGCGCCGGGCCTTGAGGTTTAACAATTAAGAAGTCTTCACGTACAAACTTCAATGACTTGACACGGACAGCCTTGTGGGTCAGGGGAACCAGAAGGAGTGCCCGATCCGGGAATTCTTGGCGATTCCTTGGCAGTTGGGGTATTCTCACGTACTTTTTTTCTGGTTCTCCTCCTCTTCAGAGAAGACTTCCATGCGAAATCTGCAGAATGCCTTTAAGTTAGTCTTATCCGGATGATGGTTCCCGCTACGTCTACGTCTCAATCGGGCCACTATCCCTCTTAAAGCCAGGACGGTAATGACATCCGCCTCCTCCCCTCCCCCCTCCCATCCGACGCGTTCGCCATCGCGATGGCCGACATGCTTTGGATACCTATTCGACTCGGCGACAAGTACCATATCGTGATCGCCGTCTTGATTGCTATCTATTGGGTCGTACTATCGTACTGGCGAGGGCAGACTCGCAAGGTAACTGAACTCAACTTTCCATATAGCCGAACGAATAACAACTTCTCTCGAAGCTTAGGCACATCCCAACTATTGGGCCCGATACGCCCCTAATCTCGTATTATGGGGCGTACAAGTTTCTGGTTGATGCGAGAGGCGTCATCAGTTCTGGCATGGAAAGAGTGAGATCATTCTTCTCGCTCTGCGTTTCCCTTAATGCTGATTGTCTGGTTCTCAACTAGTTTCCAAACGCCATGTTCAAAGTAGCAGACATGTTCCAATGGATGGTCGTCATCACTGATCCTAAGACCGTTGACGAAGTCAGAAAGCTGCCGGACAACGTGGCGTCGTCTTCTGAAGCCCATGACGAGGTGCGTGTAGTTCGCATAGACGGACGACGACTTTGCTGAACGAATGCCATTGAAGATACTTCAAACGGAGTTCACCCTTGGAGAACATCTGAGCAGGAACCCTTATCATGTTCCCATCATTCGGGTACAGCTAACGAAAGCCCTCCCGCAACTCTTGCCTGATGTCCGTGAGGAAGTCGTCGACGCCTTTCAAGAACTGATGCCAGCAACAAACAGTGAGCTTTTCCTTGGACCGCAGAAGGTTTATCTAAGCACCCGTTCCTAGAATGGGCTAAGGCCATGGCGCTTGACACAATGATGAAGATATTCGCTCGGGCTAGCAATCGGATATTCGTTGGCCGTCCACTTTGTAGGTCTTGGTTATGAGCTTGTAAATCATTGATCAGCTGATTCCATTACAGGTCGCAACCCCGAATTTATTGAGCTTAATGTTCAGTACAGTGTCGACGTGATAAGGACAGGGATTATACTCCGACTCCTTCCCCGTTTCCTTCGGGCGTGAGAGTTCTTTTCGAACATTAGCACTCAAATGTTCTAATTCACGCAACTCCAGTTGGATGAAGCCGCTAATATCCAGCGTTGATAACCGCTTCGAGCAGGGATTGAAGCATCTCGCACCCCTATTCGCTGAGCGGCGCAAGGCACGCGAGCAGAAAGGAGCCAACTATTCCAGCAAGCCGGTGAGTATCATCCTTGAAGCCTTTTGTCCGTTATGAATCGACTGTAGTGCTCTCTGACAGGTTGACTTTCTATCATGGCTCATGGACGAAGCCAAGGATGAAGAACAGACGGATTGGTATCTGAACTCCCGAATATTGATGATCAACTTCGCCTCAATTCATACCTCCTCAATGGTTAGTCCCCTTTCCTTGGTCCATGTGAGTGCTAAGGATAGCCTGTACAGACGTTTACACATGCTTTCCTGTACTTGGCCACATATCCGGAGTACTTGAAACCACTCAGAGACGAAATCGAGGAGGTCGTCAGGCGGTACGGTTGGTCGAAGGACGCCCTCGACCAAATGTACCATGTCGATAGTTTCCTCAAGGAGTCACAACGGCTTACGCCTTTGACAAATCGTGAGTCCAGCCATGCCCATCGTTTCCCCACATTAAATGTCAAACCATCAACCAGTGTTGATTCAGCGCGTGCTCGTCAAGGACCACCTCTTCTCCGACGGCACTCTGCTCCCCAAAGGCACGACGATCAGTGTGGCTGCTCCGAGTGCACATTTGAATGGGGAGAAGTATGAAGATCCGCTTCGCTTCGACGGCTTCCGGTATGTCAAGATGCGGGAGCGCAGTGATGCAGCCGAGAGGAAGTTCGACATGGTCTCGTCGAACATTGACTCCCTCGGCTTTGGGTTAGGGCGGCACATCTGCCCTGGGCGGTTCTTCGCAGCGAGCGAGCTCAAGATGATGCTCGCCCATATCGTCGTCACATACGACGTCAAGCTCGAGCATGAGGGCGTTCGACCGCCCGACTTGTGGGTTTCATCGGCATGTATCCCGAATCCAGGCGCGCAAGTCCTTTTCAGAAAGCGCGTTCTTGCTTGAGCTTATGGTACAACTATATATATCACACTTCATCTGTAGCCTCATTATGCATCTATGCGCAAACCTTTTTTTTCGATCGATTGCTTTTCTAAGCCTGGAGAAGAAATTCAACATGGTGTCCTCCAACATCGATGCGCTAGCGTTCGAACGTTCGGGCTAGGAAGGCATGCCTGCCACGGACGATTCTTCGCCACGAGCGAGCTCAAGACGACGTTGGCACATGCGGTGGTCACTTATGAGGTCAAGCTGGAGGACATGGATGTTCGGCCTGCAGACAGATGGATTGCGGCCAGCTGCTTGCCCAATCCAACCGCTCAGGTTCTCTTCAGGAAGCACGCCGATATCTAGGGGTGCCCATTTTTTGCCTCATTCTGTACATAACGCTCTTCACTGTTTAGATTTATCTTCCGCGGTTAATTTATGTCGACCGACGATTGCTAGTCTACGGTGAACAATCGGGCTGTCCTTCACTAGCTTCACCAGCTGTTACTGCCCGGGGGTCGAGCCTCTTAGAGGATGTAAATACGGGACCTACGGATTGAGGTGTCAATGTTCAACATTCAAATTCTATTCTACTTCTACAGCAACATACTCTAAACCTAGACGCTTCGCCTGTATCTGGAAGAAATCGGGTTTCAGGTCGAGGAATTCCAGATTTATCCAAGGGTTGCATCGACGAAATTCGAAAAAGTGGCGCAGGTTCTCATCCTCGTAAATGTCGTCCGGGTGCCTTATCTTTATAGTTGAAAGGGGCCTGAACTTTGTCGATGACATAACTGGCACCACCCAGGCAAATTGCAGCCCAGGACTCCAGCAATCGTATGTCAGGCCTTTTAGCTCAGGAAGGAACGTAGGGTTCTCCAGAAAAGCGTCGAAAAACTGTTCTTTGTTCGCAGGACCAAACGTAAGGGTGATACTAAGGGACTCGAGCGAATGAAGATAGGGCGTCTGTAGCAGCTCGAGAAGAGAACTTTCTGGCCGTACGTGATATTGTAGAGTCATTTCAAGGGTCTTCAAGTTGCAGCAGAAGCGCGAAACGAAATCTTGGATAGTGGAGATCGTCGCATCCGCGGTGGAGAGGTATTCTAGCTCAGGGAAAATGCTTCGTTCAAGGATCCAATCCGCCAAGGACTTGATGATGATGAGATGGCGAAGTCGCAAATGAGTTATAAATTGGAGGGAAGGTTGCCGGTTTTCATCTGGCAGGATGCTTTCTAATCGGCAGGAAACCAGGGACGGGGCATACTTGAAGATGTTCAAGCACCCATTTTCTTCGCATCCCTTCAAGGCAAGCCTAGTGACGTTGTTCCATGAAATCTTCACGAGATGCGGCTCCAGGCTCGATAATGAAACGTACTCTGGCTCTAGAGTGTCGGTCGAGAGACTGAACACTTCAGGAGCAGAATCGCAATGGTTTAGGCGGATGGCGAGATGCTTCAGCTGGGAGGTCAATCTCGTTTTTGACATCAATGGAAAGAAGATTTTGACTGGGAGCTCGACGTCGAGAACACGGCAGCGGTTGCCGAATTCGTTCATGAGATCCTGAATGAACACCACCCAAGATTGCGCCATTCGCGAGTAGTGTGGACTTGAGGATTCCCAACGAGCCCTGTTCATGTAGAGTGACAAGGGAAGATTCCCAGCTCGGGAGAGCCACTCGAATGACATCTCACGTTCCCGTACTATATTTTTTCTGATATTGGAATCGACCGAAATTGACAGTCGTGTCCAGAGCTCGGGTGTGTTCCATGCGATCTCCCTCCACGTTTTGCAGACTGCTCCGAGGACGAGACGTGGGGATAGGTAAAAGATGCGATGGATAAGCTCGGGAGGGAGGCGGCTAACGATAGGATCATGGATGCAGTTGCACGCCGTTTGCAAGATACGTCGGGCATCAGTGAGGCGCTTCAGTATGGCTTCCACGCTCGATATTTGGATGTCGAGGTCAGTAATCTTGAGGCATGGGTCGCATGCGCAGGGCCCTCCCTCAACCACTTCACAAGCTGATGCTCCTGGTTTATCCGTCCTGCCCGCCTTGCAAAGATCGCAGAGCATTGCCAGGTGATCGGAGTTGCAGGTTTTAACTAGAAGAACCCAACATGAGTTAGAACCAATGAGCTGTACTCGCTACTCACTTTTGAACGTAAAGATTGATACTCCTTTTCGCTGTTGAACGGAGCCTCGAGAAGGTTGAAGGGATGTGGGAAAATCGCTGGCCTCAACATAATCATCGGAATTTGCCGACCAGGGATTTCTCCTTTTCCCTAGCTCATTCAAGTTGCTGCTGACTTGCGTTCTGATCTTCACAACGCTTACTTGACCTCAATCTCTCGGTCAATGCACTCAAGACTTCTCTTCTCTATTCATACCTTATCCCACTCTTATTTTAGAACAGCGTCTCGTCGTTGGTTCGTCGCATGACTATCACCCTACGGCTGCATATATCTCCCCTTCAACTAGCAATCAGGATGACATGGCTCTCCGTACTGCTTATTTCGATATATCCACTGCCGTTAATCCATGTCAATCAATTATGCTACACTGAACAATTGGGTGCCATGTTATGTGGACATGTAATCGATGCGGTCCAAGGAGCTTCTGAACATAGGAACTATATTATTTATCGATGCCAGGGTACTCGAGGCCTAGACGCATCGCCTGTATCTGCCAGAAATCAGGAGAGGTATCAAGGAAATCCAGAGTTATTCCGGGGTGGCGTAGACAAATTTCGAAAAGGTGGCGTAGTAGGGCATCACCCTCTATAAAGTTGTCCGGACATGATAACTTTATAGTTGAAAGGGGTCTAAACTCTGTCGACAACACGAGTGCTACCACCCATGAAAACTGCAGGCAAGAGCGTGCACTATATGTCAGGCTTCTGAGCTCAGGAAGGAATGCGGGGCTCTCCGAAAGGGCGTTGAAAATGCATTCATGGCTCGCAGGGCTACCAGAAGGAGTGATGCTCAGCGACTGGAGCGACTGGAGGGAGGGGTTCTGTAGCAGCTGGAAAAGAGAATTTTCTGTCTCTGCGCGAAATTGTGGGGTGATTTCTAGGGTTTTCAAGTTGCAGTAGGAGCGCGAAACGAAATCTTGGATAGTGGCGACCGCCGCATAGTTCATGGATAAGTATTTGAGCTCAGGGAAAATACAGCGTTTGAGTATCTGATCCGTAGCATGCCTGATGACGAGACGGCGAAGTCGCGAATGGGTGATGAATTGCGGGGAAGGGGGCTGGTCGGATAGTAGCACGTACTTTCCAAACTGGCAGGAAAGCAGTGACGGGGTGTAATTGAAGATGTCCAAGCAGGCGCTTTCTAGACAGCCATCCAATGTGAGCTCGGTGACGTTGCTCCACGATATATTCACAACATGTGGAGGCAGGTATTTGAGAGAAACATTCTCTGGTCTTGGAGGGTCGGCGGACGGGCTGAATACCTCGTGAGGATCATCACAAGGCCGCAAGTGAATGACGAGACGCTTCAATATAGCGCCAAATCTCGCGGTCGGCATCACTGTAAAGAAGATTTTGACAGGGAGTTGGACATCAAGGACACGGCAGCAGGTACCGAACTCGTTCAGAAGATCCCGAATGAATGTCGCCCAAGCTATCGTCACTTGCCTGAGTGAACTTGAAGGTAGGTTGCTGATGTCCCAGCGAACCCTGTCCATATAGAGCGACAGGGGAAGATTGCCGGCGCGGGCGAGCCATTCGAACGTCATCTGGCGCTCCCGCACTATATTTTTCTTTATGTAAGGATCAACCGAAATCGATAGCCGTGTCCAGAGTTCGGTGGTGTTCCATGCGATCCCCCTCCAGGTCTTGCAGACGGCTCCGAGGATGAGAGGATGGAGATCTTCCTTATCAGGAGATGTGTCATCGCCATGAGGGTGACTGTACAGGGAAAAGATGCGAGAGATAATTTCTGGAGGAAAATTGCGGGCGATAGGATCATGGATGTAGTTCCGCTCTGTTTGAAAAATACGTCGGGCATCTGTGAGGCGCTTAAGGACGGCTCGGACATTCGATATCTGGGCGTCGAGATCGACAATTTTGAGGCATGGGTTGCAAGGCGCCCCCTCATCCACTTCACATCCCGACTGCACCCGAACATCGCTTGCCTGACAAAGATCGCAAAGCATTGGAAAGTGAGAGTTGGGGATTTTGACTAGAAGAACACAATGTGAATAAGACCCGAAAGACGATACCCACCGCTGCCCACTTTTGAACGTATGCCACTAATCGTGATACTTCGTCCTTGCTGTTGCAGTAGGGTGAGCCCTCAGGCCTCAGGCGCTCTTCTGATTGAGACGATAGCGAGTGTATCGAAGAAAGTTCAAAGGGTGCCTGTGACTGGTGAAGAGCTTGAAGGTGTGTGGAAATTGGAGACGGGCAACGTAATCAACGGAATTTGCCACTTTCCTCCCACCAATACTTGTTGGCTCTAGACGAACGATGGTGAGGACATGAAAGACAGCACCGTCCATCTTCTCAAAATAATGTACAGAGCCGATAGTTAAGTTATCTTATCTTGGATGCAACTTTTCCTCCTGCTTGGTAGTTTGGGATACAAAAGCAATCGGCGCGCTAGGAGACCCATAGCCTGTTACAGGCTCAGAATTTAGTGGACGCCATAGATCAAGAACCTATAAATACGAAATGTCAATTTCCGAGGGGAGAAGGCAGAGGCGAGCCATCAACGTTTCAGTGCTCAACATCACCGTCAAAAAAGCAAGCAAAACAAAACGAAAAATTGTATAAAAGAGCTATAAAACTAGTCCATGGAACACTTCCAACAGATACGGCGAAATAGATAACATCAACACCACCTAACCCTCCCCTCGATGCAGCTGCCTTGCACTCCTTCCCCTGGCTAGGTATACCGGCTGGGGTATGAAATCGAACTCCACACGATCAACCTCGACGCAAGGGTAACAAAGCGAACACGAATAAAAAAGTAAGGGTCCTCCAACAAACGAAACAATGGCGAGAGCAATGTGATGGGAAACGAATAAGGAAATAAAGATAACGAGCTCCAACGACGACCACGGCGGAGTAGAGGCGATGGTGGGATGGTGGGGGAGATGACGAGAGGCTGACGTGATGAGGTAAGGGTGATGACGTGATGAAGGCGCCATGATCCAACGGTACAGCGACGAAAAAACTTCTTTCTAGAAAGACAACGCATCTAGCATCGCAGCAATAGTATTTTCTGGTGTTCTTCAACGAGTTTCGTGTCTTCGTCTTCGTTTTGGTTTCGTTGACTTGACTTTCCATTCATCATCGGCCTGGCGCCCCGTTCGCGCAGAACGCAGGACGCCAGGCCAAGGGGCGTATAGTAATGGTCGAGGACGTGGCGAGGGGAGGCATAAATACAGATCAGCGGCGATGATGATAGAGAGGTGTGCGGATGGAGGAAGTGCGATACGATGCAGTGATGACGGTGATGATGATGGCGATGGCGTTGATAAAGAAAATATGAAGATGCAAGCAGAGAGCATAAGTTAGACCATCGACGGCCGCTTCTGATACTGAGGCGCGTTCGTGCTGCGTACAGGTGGTGGCCTGGACGTTGGTCTGCGGAAGGTCTGTGGAGAAGGAATCAATTGATTAGCAACAGGCTCCGCGGGGAAATAGACGGATAGAAAAGAGAGTAGGTGGATGTTTTAGGCCGTGAAAAGGCGAGAAAAGCCCGCGGTGATGACACTCCGAAGCTAGTGAGAGCGCAAGAGAGTATTCTGCGAGCTCCGGCTGGCGGAACAGGTGTACACACGAAAGAAAAAAATGGGAAAACGTAGAAAGGGAAGGGTCCGGCACCGGGTAACGCCTACGCATCAGGCCGAGACTGAACTAGTTTCGAAGCAGCCAGGAAAATGCTCAACGCAGAGGGGAAAAAGGGTTGCATGACCAGAATGCAGGGACGAGGAGAGCAATATAAAGATAATCACGAAAGAAAGGAGGAGATTACTCACATGCCGTGACATGATCATTTTCGCCATTGATACGGGCACTTCGCTCTGATACAGCGCAGGTACTGTGTGTCCGAAGATCAGTATCCATGCTCATGAGCGTTGGCATCGCAGTCGCAACACCAGCCGCAAACAAAGGACGTACGGGGAGTCTCAAAGGCAGGCCCTGGACGTCTGCCTTGCGAAATGTGCTGGTACTGCTGGGGAGAACCCCAGCGCCCACGTCCCGCCTCCGACATGGATGGAGATGAAGGCGCCCCCGTCCGTGCGCGTGGGAACGAAGGCAGAGGGAGGCTGTCCCACTTGACAAGCCCCCAATACCACGACACAGTCTTCTTCTCCTCCTGCTGTTTCTCCGTCGTGCTTGAACCAGAACTTGGCACTGTTGAGGTCGCACTTGAACTTGCTGTCGTCGTTATCGGGGCCTTGGAATCCAACTGCTGAACCTGAACGACTCCCACGCCGGGTATGAAGGACACACCACCCTTTCGTACGGCTGGCGAAGGTCTACGAAGGAAAAGGAGGGCCGCGCGGACGCTGGAGAGAATGACCAGGGTGACCAATAGGGTCAGCCATATGCTCGGTGTTGCCAGGGCGTGGAGGCGCGAGGGCAAGGTCAGGACCGGGAGGCTGTCGAGGCCAGGGACGGTGTCCATTGCCGGGAGTTGCACGAGCATCATCGTCGACGACGAGGAAGGGCCTTCGGCAACGGGGACGACGACGGTGGTGGTGGGCTGAGGAAAAGGGGGCTGTTCGCTCAAACGTGTCACCAAGGGGAGCATGGCAGTCGGCGCCGATTATTAAATAACACATTCACAGTCAGCTCGGCAGTCCCCGGTCGCCCCTATCGGTGCCATGGCGAGCACCTATCCGCGAGTATCCACCGCGTTCATCCCGATGAATGTCTCGTTCTCCGACAAAAGCAAAACGGTCTGCGGAGCCTGCTTGCCTGCGCACAAGGCTTACCATCACCGTTCATCCTGTATCGCTATCCACGGCTGTCTCTCGCCTCTTATTATCCTCCAAACGGCGCAGGAATCCCCGTCCTGTAGCCGTTTATCTCGTACGAAAGTAGGTAGGTACACGTATGCGCAAGAAGTCGGACCCATGTAGCCACTTACTCCATTCAAGCGTGGCTCCGTCGTGCGGCCATTGTCACCAAATAAAAGACCTTCTCGAAAGGTGATCACCACCCCACAAAAGCACATTGACTCGGTCCGGATGATTTTCGCTGGCAACTTTCCTTGGTCTAGAGTGGATGCCCATGTGCTTCTTACTCATGATCAGTCCTTCATCTACTAAGCTCGACAACAGGCATCATCTTCCACCTCTTCACGGGTAAGAATCGAGATCTTTGTGTGCCGCAGCCGGCTTTACTCTAGAGTAAGTATGCATCGAAATCGAAGGGGAAGACGACTCTAATGAATCATATCCTATCATGAATCAAACCATTCTGCAGCCGAGGACGATTCGAGAGCAGAGGCGGCTCAAGGAAGTCCAAAAGACATAATTTAAAAGCCTCACAATCTCCTTCATTAAAGTGACCGAACGAAGCCGACGACAATGCAACAAAGTCTAAGATAAGCTTTCATTGACGTTCATTAAACAAACCGGCCGCTTATCGCTACGCTGCGGCTTGCATGCATACCGGAAGCCGCTCCAAAGGCGACATGCGTATCCAGCAGGGTAACATCGAGGCAGAGGCGTGCACCTCCGCCTATTCCCAATCTTTAACTCCCCGAATACGCGAGGCAGGTTCTATGAAGAATTGCAAGTCCGGGACTACAACAGTAGCCAAGTTCGGCAAATAAACACCGAGCGATTTCCTTCTCCTTTTCCTGCTCGGACATTGAATAATGACGGCCACAGTCGACTCGCGGTCAAGTATTAAAGAAATCCAGCCCATCGACGTCCTGGAGGTCCTCTCAAAAGCGTAGCGCTCGACGAGAGATATCACAGGGTTCCGGTGTGCGCCACACAAACCCGATCGATCAAAAAAGTCATTCAGGGGTTGCTCAGGGGCCCTTCTAAATTAATTGAAGTTTGACCAGTCGCAGGCCAGCCACTAGCATCGAGTGTGTGTACCAGAGCCTCTTAATACTAAGGTCTCGAGCTCAAGGCCCCGAGGCTTGTCCAACTAGTCCGACCTCGATCAGGATGCTACCCTTCTGTTTCACAACGACGTCCATAGCGTCAACAGCCTGACCTGCCTGACGTGGTACAAGGCGAGCGACTGACAGCTCTCGCTTTAATCGTAGCTGGCATGGACACCAGTACCAGGACAGGCAATAGAGCCAAGTGTAGTCGAAATTAACTATCAGGCAGATATAACTATTGGCAGAGCAATTCCGATAGGTATTATGGTGCAACCATTGATGTTAAATCAGCATCACACTTTGAATAAGACCAGGATAGTCATTCTTACACAAGCTCAAGGTCTAGTGCTTGGCCCCATGAAAGACTTGACTACTTAAACCTCGCTCATAGGGAAAACCGTACCGTGTGTAATACTAAATACTCGGTAAGTATGAAGGGCATGACGGCGGGCAAAAAGACCCGCATGTAGCTGCGGGTTTTTGGTCACAGGACCGAGGTGACAAAATCGACGCTAGGTGCGAACGCCGCCTGTGTCGCTCGGAGGGCTCCGCGAGATGACGGGTCTCCGCCGAGCGCTGAGGAGTGGAAGGAGGGGCATAAACAGGGGATCCCGAAAGAATGACATCATCCAGTCCGAGAGAACATGTTAGCAGGCAACATTGTAAGGAGGGCCCGGGGAATGCATACAGATCTACCGAGCCGACGGATGGAACCGAGCGTGAGTTCGACAGGTTGAACATCGGAAATAAGGGTGGCTGCATCTTAGCATGGCGTATCAATCAGCATTGACGCAGACGGATGGCTAAGGCGATGCACGGCCGGGCCCGTGGGACCGGGAGTAGGGAAGGAACGAGAGAGACGATGGGTGTTCAGAGGAAAGATGAGTTGACAGATGAGAGGGGCTTATATATTCAGTCAGAGTCCAATCTTTGGGGGTGATCACATAAGCGCTTCCCCACAAGACAGTGAGCGCGCGGCTTGTTTAAGGTAAGCCATTTTCGGAAGATCGATTTCCGGATTAGGAGCAAGCTGTTGGAGCACCTCGCATTGTCGACTGCGGAGGGAAAATTATCTCGAATTCCTTGCTCTACGCATCATGGAGCCATCTTCTACACTTTAGTGTGCGGATCTCCATCAACCGATCATGACTCTAGTCAAGGGAGCGTACACTACTCTCTGTTCAAGGTATGGATTTAGGACTCGGGTGTCCATTTCGGCTTCAGAGTTGTTAAAAGGAGGTTCTGCATTTCCAAGGAATGTGCTGACCATACTTCTCAGATGGCTTCTTGTGTTACGAAGACCCACGAGTACCGGCACTACAACAGACCGTGGAATAATGAGTTCTCCTATTTCTATTCGAGCATGAGAAAAATTAGGATAAGTCCTTGCGAGAGTAGTGATGTAATGGGACCAAGGTTCTGCATACAGAAGCTTGCTTCAATATTCTCTTCCATTAGTAGACCCCAGGGATAGACCTATACGGCACCCTCTTTGCCCATTCATCCCACTCCTTTCCAAATGTCTGCTTCAAAACCCGATCCTCCTGCCCTGCCCGTTTAAGCAACATTACACATGCTATCGCCATGTTCAACACCTTCACACAAACGAGGCACTTCAACGCCACCAGCACCATACCGCTCATCCCCTTGCCTGCACACTCCATGAACCACGACCCACGCGTGAGGTGGCACAGCACCTCTCCGATGAATCCAAAGATGGCGCCGAGGTAAGACGGGTGGCGCAGGTACGCGTACGGCCCAGACATCATCAGCTTATGGTCCTTCTGGATCGTAAGGATGAAGGTGAAGTGCTTGCCGAGCTCGCGGAAGCACCAGAGACGCAGGAGGTCACCTTGTAGGGCGAAGAATACCCCGATGAGGAATAATATGGTTGGCTGCAGGTTTGCGGCGCAGGTTGCATTGGGTGACGTGAAGGTGGTAAGAACGATATGGGAGAAAGGGAGACTGGGGAAGTTGAACGCAACGATCACGAGTGCCTCGAGAGCACAGACGAGGCTATATGACACCTGTTTCGTGATTGGCGTTGAAGCTTGAAGTTTAATTGAGAGAGCATGGATCGACGCTGCGGATCAACTCACCCTGAAGAAAGCCATCCGCTTATTCATCATATTAAAGAACGCTGCCGTCTCCTTCTCAGTAGGCTTTGGACACTCCTCGGCGGGTGGGTTGGGATTTGGCGATATATATGCCCGGTGGTGGAAGTACCCATGGGTTAACAGAAGAGCGGCTCGGGAGAGAGACATGATGCGAATTGAGCACTATGTGGAAGAGCGCGTGTGCCAAGGCGGAAAATTGGATTCACTGGATGTCGAGGAGGCTTTTATAGGAGACCCCGGGGATGACGATGGCTTGACCTTCCTCGTTTCGCTCCCGGCCTTGACAGTGATTTTGGATCCACTTGTCTTGCCTTTTCGCTTCCCGGTTCTACACTCGGTGAGTGACATCGTCTGATCAAACCTTACCGGTGCCCTCCACGAAGCTGACACAATTTTGAGCGAGTAATTACCATGGCAAACACCCAGGAATGCTTTACTTCATGCCCCATCGTCATTTGGTTGAAATGCCTTTTGAAACAAGTAATACCGTACAGCGTATGTCTCCGAGGTCCCTGCCGTTTCTGCGTTAGCCGACCTTGACATCTCATCGACAGGGGTCAGGAAGTTCTTTTAATGGCGAGCCTTTCTGTCGGAAATCAAGGTCCAAGGGACTAATTTTTTTTTTTTCGGAGAAGCAATATTTTGCATTACACCATCTCATTTTCAAGTTCAGCCTTCTCTCGGTTCACAGTAAGGGGTTAGGACTAGCGCATATCCCGGCGCTATGACGGTTATGCCGCCCTTAGTGCTCCTATTGCCTTTCAAGCATGAGAGGAATCCAGACAGTAGAATGAGTCTCTGCGAAAGTAGCAATGGGACCAAGAGTCTGAAAAGATCCGAAATGTAGATTTTAAAAAATCAGGATTCAGTGCTTCAGGTTAAGTGGAGGGTTTATGTAGTCGTTGAAAATAACAGTGTCGGGAATGAAATCACTACAGAAGACGATCCGAAGAAGAGAGAATGAATTGCGACTATGTGAGGCGAGTTTGGGCCAAGTATCCCAGGCCTGAAATATTGCGAGCTAGTTGAAGTAAGCCTTGTCATGACACCTGCTGGAAGAACAGGATTACACACGCTTTCTTCGATACCCTCCTCTTTCAGTAAATCCAGGGGATCGACCTATACCGCACCCTATTTGCCCATTCATCCCACTCCTTCCCGAAGATCTGTTTCAAGACCCGATCCTCCTCTTCTGCCCGTATAAGCGCCATAACACATGTTGCCGCCATACTCAAGATCCTCACGCAAAGGAGACACTTCAACGCCAACAGCACTAGGTTGCTCAGAGTCATCCCCTTGCCTGCACACTCCATGAACCACGACCCCCGCGTCAAGTGGCACAGAACCTCCCCGACGAAGCCAAAAATGATGCCGAGGTACGATGGGTGGCGGAGGTATGCGTACGGCCCGGATGTCATTAATTTGTGGTCCTTCTGGATCGTGAGGACGAAGGTGAAATGCTTGCCAAGCTCGCGGAAGCACCAGAGGCGTAGAAGGTCACCTTGTAGGGCGAGGAATACCCCGATGAGAAATATGGTGGTTGGCTGCAAATTGCGGCGCAGGTCGTGTCAGGAGATGTGAAGTTGGTAAGAACGATATGGGAGAAGGGGAGACTGGGGAAGTTGAACGCAGCGACCACGAGCGCCTCGAGCACGCAGATGAGGCTAATTGATAGCTATTTCGCCGTTAAGTAAGCGAACATGGATCGATGCTGCAGACCCACTCACCCTGAAGAAAGCCATTCGCTTATTGATCATATTAAAGAACGCTGCCGTCTCTTTCTCATTGACGCACTCCTCGGTGGGTGGACTGGGATTCGGCGATATATATGCTCGGTGGTGGAAATATCCATGGGTTAAGAGAAGAGCGGCTCGGGCTAGAGACATGCGAGTTGGGCGCTTAGTGGAGAATGCACTCGATTGACTGGTTGTGCAGAGCGTTTGCGACAAGGTGAGTGGGACTGGAGATGTCGAATATATGCAGGGAGCTTTTATATGAGACCTCGAGGTTCCTTGCTGTGGCTTGGGGACTTGAAGCGATGGCTCCATCTGTAGATGGCAAGTAAGGATTCAGCGCTCGTGCTGTTGGAGTTTTGCTCGGAGTAAGCTCAGGCCGGTCATCGAGAATCATTTTTCGGGCCAACAGCTATCGGTGCCATAACTTCTGCGGGCGGGTCTCCTGTTACCCGGTCACTAGTCCAACCTGCTCTTTGTTCACGGTATGGATTTAGAATTCCCAGATGCCTTTCAGCTTCTGAGTAACTTGTGGGAGGACCTGGCCTACTGATCATACTTCTCAGAGACTCAAATTCCTTCTTGGTCTACGAAGGCCCATGAGGGCCCGCGCTACGACAGATTCGGAGTCCCAGCGCTCCTATTGCATTTTAATCACGAGAGGAATCAAGCGAGAAGGACGAGTCACTGCGAGAGTCGCAATGGGACCAAGAGTCTAAAGCAGATCCGAAATGTAGAGATTTTTATATCAAGTGCTTCGCGTGAAGTTCAAAGGATTTGAAGCGTCGCGGAGTAGAGTTACTGAGCCAGTCGGAGGGAGAGGACCCGAGGGTACGGGACGAATGTGCGATTAGTTTGAGCGGAGTGTCCCAGGTAAGACAATCCCCGGATATTACGGCCGACGCAGTTGAAATAAGCGCTGAAATGATGTCATGACGGCTGCTGGGAGAATAAGAATACAGATGCTTGCTTCAATATTCACCGGCACCTCCTTCAGTAGATCCCAGGAATTGACCTATAGGGTACTCTCTCCTCCCACTCCTTCCACTCCTTCCCAAAGGCATGCTTCAGAATCTGATCTTCCTCTCCCGCCCGTTTAAGCGCCACGACACAGAATGGCGCCATAGTCAAGATCCTCGCCAAAAAGAGACCCTTCAGCGCCGCCAGTATCAGGCCGTTCATCCCACTCCCAGCACACTCCATGAACCACGACCCCCGTGTGAGGTGGCACAGAACCTCCCCCATAAAACCTAAGATGGCGCCGAGATACGACGGGTGGCGTAGATAAGCGTACGGCCCAGATGTGATCAGTTTATGGTCCTTCTGGATTGTGAGGACGAAAGTGAAGTGCTTGCCGAGCTCGCGGAAGCACCAGAGGCGAAGAAGGTCGCCGTGTAAGGTGAATAATAACCCGACGAGGAAGAGGGTGTTTGGCTGCAGGTTCGCAGCACAGGTCGCATTGGGAGACGTGAGGATGGGTAGAACGGCTCGCGAAAAGGGAAATTTGGGCAAGTTGAACGCCACGACCACGAGCGCCTCGAGCACGCATACGAGACTATACGACAGCTGTTTCCCAATTAGAATCTAACGGGGAAGGCATGGAGCAACGCTGTAGACCAACTGACCCTCAAGATAACAATCCCCATATTTATGAGCGGCGCTATCTCTTTCTCGGAAGGCTTCGCATACTCCTCGATGGGCGTGTTGGGATTCGGCGATATAAATACGCGGCGGTGGAAGTTCGCATGGGTTAACAGAAGAGCAGCTCGGGCTAGAGACATGCAAGTTCAGCGCTTTGTGAAGGATGCACGCGCTCTAATGTGGTAAGTGGGACTCGGATGCCGAATATCGTGCGGGGGAGCGGCTTTTATACAGGACCTCGAGGTGGTAAGTAGAGATTCGCCAGGAGGTCAGATTCTCCGCTCGCGGACGAATTCTCACGCTGGAGCTAGTAAACAGAATTCAACGTTCACGGTATGGATTTATATAGAACTCGGATATCCCTTTTAGCTTCTGAGTAGCTACAGGAAGGGTCTGGAGTTTCGAGGAACGTGCTAATGATGCTTCTCAGATTGCTTCTTGGGCTACGAAGGCCCACGGGGACCAGTGCTACGACAGATTATCGGTTCACAGTGCTTCTATTACCTTTCGGCCACGAGAGAAATCGAGGCAGCAGGACCAGTCTTTGCGAGAGTAGTAACAGATCAAGAGTGTGAAACAGATCCGAAATGTTGAGTTTTATTTCTCAAGCGTTTCGCTTGAACTTTGAAGGTTTCCTTCCTCGCTGAAAACAACATTGTTTAGCAAGAGGCTAGGAATAGAGTCATTCCGTTGGTCGTCAGAAGAGGTTCGGGGGTCGAGGAAAGAGTCTGAGACTGCGTAGGCAGAGTGCCGCAAGGAGAGCGATCCTTGTCACCACGGCCTAATGGAAATAAGCGCTCAGGGAATGATAATCATGACGGGTGCTGTCAGGATAGAAATACAGACGAGCTTGCTTCAATATTCGCCGGCTTCAGTAGATCCAAGGAATCGACTTATATGGGACCTTCTTCGCCCAATCTTCCCACTCCTTCCCGAACATCCGCTTCAAAACCCTATCCTCTTCCTCCGCCCGCTGGAGCGCCGTGACACATATCGTCGCCATGTTCAACATCCTTGCGGAAAGCAAGCCCTTCAGTGCTACCAGTACCAGCCCACTCAACCCCTTTCCGGAGCACTCCATGAACCACGATCCCCACGTGAGGTGGCATAGAACTTCGCCGATGAAGCCAAAGATAGCGCCCAGATACGACGGGTGCCGTAGGTACGCGTACGGCCCCGACGTCATGAGCTTGTGGTCCGTCTGAATCGTGAAGATAAAAGTGAAGTGCTTTCCGAGTTCTCGGAAGCACCAGAGACGTAGGAGGTCGCCTTGGAGGGTGAAGAATACCCCTAGGAGGAACAAGGTAGTTGGCTGAAGGTTTGAGGCGCAGGTCGCGTCGGGGGATGTGAAGGTGGATAGTACGGCATGGGAGAAAGGAAGATGCGGGAACTTTGACGCTACAATTACGAAGGCCTCGAGCGCGCAGATGAGACTATATGATACCTTTTCGGAATTTAGCTGAGGTTAATCATAACGAACAACGTTGTGGATTAACTCACTCTGAAGATAATAATCCCCGTATTCAAGAACGTCGCGGTCTCCTTCTCAGAAGGCTTCGCGTACTCCACGGTGGGTGGGTTCGGATTCGGCGATATGTATGCTCGGTGGTGGAAGTAGGCATGAGTTAACAGAAGAGCCGCTCGAGTTAGAGACATTCGCATTAGGCGCCTTATCGAGGATGCCCTCAATTCACAAATTACGCTGAGCGCGTGAGCCAAGGGGAAAGGTAGGACTCGGTATGACGGGGAATGTTGAACATAGTGCGGGAGGCTTTTATAGGAGACCTCGCGAGGTCCCTTGATCGTGCCTGTGGCTTGGGCTTGAAGCGATGGCTCCACCCGTAGATGGTAGAGGTCTGTAGAGGTTCAGCGCATTTTTGGAGTAAGCATGAAACGGCCGCTTCCACTTCTTCAAGTGAAGATCCCGCGGAATTCTTTTCGCGCCCAGCAGCTATCGGTGCTTCTCAGTCGCCCGTTCGAAATCCTCGCTCAAAGCCTGTCAAAGGACAAACTATCCGCCTACCTCTTGCTGTTCATCCGGCCGGCTGAATGATGGGCATGTGCAGACAAAGGAGCCAAGAGATGTGTACGCCATGCAGGGTCCTGACATCGGAAATCCGGGATGGTGAAGGATATCGGCCGAGTGAGAACCACAAAGCAAGGCCTCTCAGCGGCGATGGAACGGAGGTGCCAAGAGCCGGGTCACATTCCCAAATTGTCGCATAGATTCTGCTGAGATTGCATAGCGAACTTGAAGCTGGAGCGCTGAAGTGTATAGTGAGGACGATTCGATCCATGGGCGCTTATATACCTGTAGTGCCAATCCGCTAAACCTAGACGGGGTAGATGATACTCCCCTTGTGTCAAGTTCGTCGACTGTTGTTCATAGTACGCTTGGTCCTGATGGTTGAAGTGCTTGATCAGGAGGAAACGCAGGAAAAACGACCACTAGAAGGAGAGTGCAAACAGCAGAGACGCCAAAGTTCGAGCTCAAGTTGAAGGAGCCACCGAAGACTCGAAGTTCAATCGTCATCCTGACTCTTCCGAGAAAAACCTGAAAAAATACTGGCGGGCGGGTAGAAGAGAACCACGGCATCCTCCGATCCCTTTTCATCATCCGAGCCACAACGAGCATTAAATTAGATAAAATATTTTGCATGTGCGAGTTGAATGAGAGCTTGAATGACCTACAGGCTACGACAGTGTATCAGCTTTCAGAAGTTCGACGAAGACTAGAACCAACGACTTGAAAGACCGAAGGGGGAAACGTCACGGTAGAGAAAATGCGAGTAATATACATGAACGTCCTTCAGCGCAATGAATTTTTGAATATAATCTCTGAGCTTCTCAGAAAAAAAATCAAGACCCACTCAGAACAAAACACAAGTCCAAATCGACCTCCACCTCAACTCGCCGGGGCGGACCCCGCATCGCTGTCCACGTCCATCCTCTCGCCCTGTTCCTCGCCGGCCGCGCGCGGGGAGTCAGACGCTGATCCTGGCACCAGCCCATTCACCTCAGCGCGCATGACAATGTCCTCGGCCTGTCGCCCACCCTCGCCACCTCCGTCCGCGCCGTCCTCCACCTCGGAAGGCGGTGATACCACAGGCGCTGGTGCAGGCGTGTGCAGCTCCCGATTTTGTGACGAGCGAACCTCTACCTGCAACTCCTCATGTGCCCGTGTCTCCTCTTGAACAGGCACGCCTCGTCCGTTCCCGTTCGGGGTCGTAGCAAACGGGGTCGGCGTTCGCATGGATGCACTGACGTCTACACCGTTCATGCTCGCACCACGCGTCGTAGGCGTCCGGCTCCCATTCCTGCTCGTCCGCGTCGTCTCAAAACCCTCTTCTGGATCGACATCCATTCCTCGCAGCTCCTCGTCTCGGTCCCTTGCACTTGTTCGACTGCTCCGCCTAGTCCTGCTGGGCATGCCAGGGGACACGACGTCGAGCACAACGGGCCCACCAAGGCTCAAATCCATCTCCTCAGGAGCGAGGGGCACACCAGCAGTCGTCCCAGATCCGCGCCTGGTATGACGGGGACTCGTAACAATGTAGCCGCCGTGGCCATTGTTGCTCGAGACGTCACTCCGTCTTCTCGATCGCGAAGACCTAGGAACAATGGTACCATTCGAGCTCGTGCTGGCAGCGGAAGTGGGCGGTGGGGGTAGCATTGAACCGTTATTCGCGGTGTGAGTTGGGGTTAGGCCACCGGCAGCATGAGGAGACATCGGCGGGGCAGCCATGGACGATTGCAAGGGTGGCAACGGTGGCGGCATAGGTGGATGATTTGAAGCAGTCGCTGGGGCTCTGTCTCGTTCTCTTTCCCTGGAGTGCCTATCAATTCGTTCGCCACGCTCGCGATCTCTGCCTCTGCCTCTATCTCTGTCCCTATCCCTGTCCCGATCTCTTTCCCCTGAAGCTGAGGTGGAAGCTGACATCCCAGGAGGATAATATCCTGGCACTTGTGTATAGAACGGCGAAGGCGAATGGCTATAAACTGCTGGTGGGTAATGACCATAGGTAGCATATGGTGTAGGCGGCTGCGACATCTGCTGGTGTTGAGCTGGCGGCGAAGTCTCAGTATACACAGGGAACGGCTGCATGTACGAGGTCCTTGACTGACTCCGGTGACCAGGTGAAGGTTCTACATGAGGTTGCTGCGGCATATACGCTGGATTCAACCCTGAATGCACATAGGGGTCCGAAGACGACGCAGACGACGAGCTCGGGACCATCATTGGAGGCGGTGCTGTGAGGTGGGACATGGGTGCTTGGCCATGGTAGTGTACGTCGGACCGTCCTGTAGACGGCGGTAGCGGAGCAGAGCCAAATGGGGGCGAGTCGGATTCTGGAAAGTAGCGATAGTAGAGGCTGGCATCTGCGAGGTAGATGGCGTCCAGGAGAAGGCTGAAATGAATATGAATGAATTGAGCGATCTGTTCGAAGGTGATGCATGATGAGTTGGGGCGTAACGCACTCGTTTTCGGCCTGCATCTTCTTGATTTTGGCGTTAAGCATCTCTAGTTCGCGTTCGTGGGTTTCATGGGTCTAGATCAAGGCGCATAAGGTAAGTAAACAGTGCATATATTTGATGAACCTGGGAGATAAGAACAAGTAAGGACTTACCAGAGTTACTCTATCGTACTTTTCGCGCATTTTGTGAAACCTAGAGCTAAAGTTAACAATGAGGGATATGAAGACAGGAATTATACGTGCTTATCCTTGTAGGACACATTACGGTCTCCGTGCTGGTCGCAGTGTCAGTTCTAATTCTTCCAAAAAGACCAAAAAACACACCCGCCGTTCGCGTTCATGATGCTCTCTCTCCAGTTGCTCCTTCATCAGAAGCTCCTGCTCGCGCTCATACTTCTCCCTCTCATACTTTTCCCTCTCCTGCTCCTCCTTCTCCGCTTTCTCCTTCGCCACTCTGACCTCCTCTACCTCCTTCGCCTTCAGCCGTCCACTACGGCTGCGAACATGTCCCGGGGGCGGGATGTTGATCGTGAGTGTCGTCTCCATAGAGTGCCCAGGGGCAGAGTGGAATTTCGCGATCATGCTACGGCTGGGATCACCCGGAATAGTGTCTTGCTTGCTGCCTCTGATGCACATGACGATGATGTGTGAGCATTCATCCTAGACTCGTGAGCATAATCGGGGATAGACTCACCACTCGCCTGCCGCCGTATGCAATGCGAGCAGAAGCGCGGCACTTTTGAGGAGAACGGCACTGGTGATGAGGAGGGGGTACGGGAGAGGCCGCTGGGGCCACAATTGGGACCTGAGAAATGGATGGCGGTTCGCCAAACGCTGTGACAAACCGAAACGTTGCCAATGCATGCCGCGGTTCTTGCCTAATGCGGTTGCGATTGTTTCCGTTCACGTGCAGAACATTCACTACAGCGCCCACAAACTTGCCTACCAAGTACTCGCATAGTCGCAGAGACGGCACAGTGTGGTATCTAATTGAAAAAATTGTTCGGAAATTTATTTACACTGTTCTCCACGGTGGCCCACCCAAACCCAAATCAGTTCATGCCAAACAGCCTATACTAAGGTACGGCGTGCAACAAAATTAGAACAGAGACGAGAAAAAAACAGTACTTCGAGAGATCAACAAGTGATGTCCAGTGATGCTGTCTGAGACTCTGATTCTATATGTCTTGGAGCTGACAGCCACTCTGATTTCTAGGCAACAAGTCCCCTAGAAGACATATTGAACCTTGCGAGATGTGAGAGTTTCGAAGTTTAAAAAATAGGACACACCCAGTCTTGACACTGCTCTTCCTTGACATGCTTTCGATGGGCATAATGAAAATTTCACGGAGTTGAGTTTGGGTCTTTGAGGCCTTCGTATCAATCTCTTTGATAGCTTCGGTCCGCAGAGCCCATCTTTTTCTTCTCGTTGTGGTGCAGAGACCCCAAGTTCAGAGTGGATATTCGCGGAACATCTTTGCAAGTCATCAATCCCGCTGCTCGACTTGTGCTAGAGTGAGAAGTACCTCCAAATGCAATACAGTCTAAAGTAAAGGGGTAAGGATGAGCACTAACTTGAACGCCGGCCAAGGACTAGAAGGAACGCGATGCACCCATGATGAAGTTCATGATAAGCTGGAAGTCGGAAGATGCCCCAGAGTGGGTATCTCCGTCGATAGAAGCAGAGACATACTTGGCTTCTGGGCGAAAAAGCTCCGCTAATAGGAACACCTTCTCGTCCTTGTCCCGTACTAATGGTACTTACCAGCGAGTTCCTAGCGTCATTAGCCATGTAATCGCCTGCAATGATTGCAAATGAGGTGTAGCGCTCTCAAAAATCAACTGACAAACACCCGCCGGCGTTTAGCCACAATATATACAGCCCGACAAGTTACAACCTACATTTGCATCAAAATGGTTTTTGTGATGCGAAAGCCCACTCTGTGCAAAATCGTAGGCAAGTTCTGAAGGCAAATCATCAGCCTGGCCCAATATGTGCCAACATACACACCTCTCAGCCAATCCCACCTTCTCTCTCCGCTCTTTCATCAAAAATTCCGAGACGAGTTGGTTCAGAGAACGGTAGGAAGGCACGATTCACACAACCTGTAGTCGGGTCCTGACGGTACATTGTTCGGGGGCATAACAGGTGAGGAGGCTTCCAGCAAAGAAATGTTCTTGATGTGGCGCGACCAGCTTACACCGCTGGATTCAAGAAACTTGGGTTACTGAACTACTCTCTCGCGAGTCAGTTTGGCGAGTGCAAATTGAAATCAACTAGAGCCCAGTTCGAGACATTGCCGTATCTTTGTCCCCTCTGTAGTATCGAGATGCAGCAGCGGTTTGTCGTTGTCCGTTGTAACCATTTTGGCAATTTCCTGAAGTTTCCCGTCACAGTCGCTTCGAACGGCACTAATACAATGTGCACCTTCGTGGGTGGACTTCGTCATGTTGCATCGCGGTTGATGACGTCATATGAGGCAGAATTTGCAGAACCCGATACAAGTGCAGTGACAAGGGCCGAAGGACGCTCGATTACTGGAAGATGATGGCTCTAGCAGGCATATCAAGAAATGGTGCCATTGACAAACGATTGTGGCGGTTTGGAGATCGATATGGCGGTGGCACTAGTCCAAGTTGAAATTTTTGATTTGGAGCATTGAATTTGAAACCTCATGTGAGCTGAATAGGAGTCGTCGGACAAACCACCACCTCGACCTTTGAAGCTGCGCGATCTTTGAAGCGTAGCGTCAACGACTCATATTAATCACGACGGATGGGCTTACTTTTACAACACCCACCGTCGCGAAATCGTTGTTGACGCTGAGCGGCTAGCGTGTCTAGACTCCGCGACAGCTCTCGCGGTTAGCCACGGAAAATACAACTGCCGACTCACATTTACGTCCAAAATGGCGCCTTCTTGATTTACTAACGCAATGACCAGCCTCGCCAAAATCATGGTCCTAGCTGCAGACCAAGCGTCAGCCTAGCCCTTTATATCGCAACCTACCTCTCAGTCAATCCTACCTGACTTTGATGATATATCCTCTCTCCTCCCCATTTCCATCGAACGTTCAACGTTCAATGTTCGATGCGACGTCAGACCCTTCCATGGAATCCTGGACCGCTCATTTCTTCCGAGTCTGGACCCTCGCCACACACTGATTGTGTGATAGCCTTTGGGCGTCTAATTATAGGACCCAGGTACGACGAGCATACCTGGGCAGTAACAATGTATTTCTTGCCGTATAGATGGTGATTCGGCCGAGGGTGGCTATGATACTAGGAAGCAGTGAATGTGGTTGACGTGAAGGAGCGGCCGTGCTGTAATTGTTGTGTGTCGAAGTTGTGAAATGAATCCTGCAGGCGCAGACTCTCACCATCGGTGACAGTCAAACCTTGCTCCTTTCGAGCACAGGTGCCTACACTAAGAAAACATCAGAACGAGGAGTGCTCTAGAACCAGAAAAAAAAATCTACCCGTCTAAACGAGGAGCACCCCGTCAACCTGCAGGCCCATCGTCATGAAATAGGCGCAGGTAGACCTATCTCCCTTGATCCAAGCGGAATCTTCTGCGGCAGTTCGAGCAAATCCCAGGCTGCTTGCATAAAGCTCGTGCGGCATGAAGCCGATCGCGATCCTCGTAGCCATGCGTGCTATTGAACGCGTTCTGGCCATCGGTATCGTGAACGCAGAGAGACCAAAAGGAGTCGATTCCGATATTCGTAGCAACATCGTGCTTCCACTGACGGTGTACGCAATTGCCGTGTAGATCACGTTCGCGTGCTAGAGGCGTGCGTCCTCCCATCCTCCAAGTCGAGGTCGCGTTCTTTCGAGGATGCTAGTCCGTGGAAAGTCCTCTGGGAGAGAATTCGAGACGTTGCGCGCTCAGAAGATGAACGTCGTCTCAGAACCAGGAATGTGCAGGCAGTTGCCAGAACCAATGAGATACCGCAGAAATCCGAAGTCCGCGTATTTCAAGCGCGCGTCTCCCATAGGCCCAAAAATTCCTCGGGAGTCGGGACTAAGCCCCACGCCGTCGATTAGACATAGGCAACGCACGGCGTCTATTTCCCATCCCGCACTTCGACGCGCTCGGGTTTGCGACGGCGTTTGCGCGATCCTGCGCCGCACGTCGCCGCGCACCCGCGAACCGCAAAAGAACCTGTTGAAAGCTGAAAAGATGAAACCGTAGCACGGGCAAAGGCGTCTTCCGGCCTATGGGCTGCGAGAGAACGCAAGAATAGGCACTTTCCGTCCTCGATCCCGTCCATCGTGCCCGAAAACCCTCGGGAATGGGTGCACTGTGCCAGATTTTGCGGCGGCATGTGCGTGACGGGTCCTAGGCAATCGATAATCGATTTTGAGCGATGAGGTTGTGCAGACAGAAGGGAAAGAAGGGTAGCCCCAAGTCGAAGTCAAAAGTCAGTGTCGGAGCGTCCGTGGCGGGAACCATGTATAGACGCACGGCCTCCTAGAGTCTATGTCAGATATACCGGAATGAAGAGCGACATACGACTCCGGTTTCCGAGTGTGGCGAGTGGTGTGCCATTCCGGACGCCCGTTGTTCAATTTCGGGGCAATATTGTGGACAAGTATAGGGCCGTGACAAGGGACATGTGTCGCTTTTAGGCTGATCTGCGAGTGGAGGCCGGGTGGGTGCCGGGGGGAGCCTCGAGGCAATTAAGAAGGGGCTGAGGTAAGCTCATTAAGGTCGAAACGGGAACAAGACTGTCCTCACCCTGTCGAACAATCACGGCAAGTGACAGCTTTTTGAACAGTCCTCTTCCTCGCGAGTCGCTCCCAGATGGAAACTCGCTCGCTCTCCCTTCATATTCGCCCGAGATCCACACCGCCCTCCCCCGTTCCCCCATGCCCACCCTCCCCCACGATATCTGGCTCCATATCGCTCAGTTTCTCCCCGTCCTCGTCCTCCGCGATCTTATCTCCCTAAACAGCACGTTCTTCGAGATCGCAATGGACTGCCGCTATCGCCAGATGAGCTTCGCATACCTCGACAAGCGCATGTTGCGTGCACTCACCCGTCTCAAGTGCGTCGTCGTCGTCTCATCTCCCTGAACTGACCCCAAACACGCACCGCAGAGACCCGGCAGTCGCCAAGCGCGTCCGCATCCTCCACGTCTATCCCGGCTTCCTCAAGGACGCCCTCGAACGCGACAAGACCGAGCCAGTCCTCCGCAGATCCCTCAAATACCGCCTTGCCGACCTGGGAAACCACCTCCTAGAGCAGCGGCTCTTCCCCAAGCACGCCAAATCGCGGCTGATGCACACGCTCAAACGCACCGAAGACGTTGTCCAGATCATGCTCGAGGTTCTCAGCGGTCTGCCCAACGTGACCGACTATTACGTGACTTGGTGCGGGCTGCCTTCGATAAGTGCGACAGCCGTGCCCTTCCTTTCGACCGTCTTCCAGTCGAAGCTTCGAAAGCTCTCACTCGAACTGTCGCTCGAGAACGTCAGAAACCTTTTAACGCCATCCTTCCAAGTCCAAAACCTCGAAGAGCTTCAACTCACCATCCACTCGGAGAACATCGAGTCAACATGGGAACGTAATTGCATCATGACGAAGTACCTGGCACCTGCGATTAGTCGTCTAAACGCGACGTTGCATACACTCACCATCCAGTCATGGGAAGCAGCCGACCTCTCCCCGATGTTTCGTTCCATTACCCATTTACCCGCGCTCGAGCAGCTCGTCGTCGCAATCCCAGTTGAGCCAAACCACCTCGGAGATCCGCAAGGCCTGTCCGAGTTCCTCATCGCCCATCGCACCAGTCTTCGGACCTTACGCTTGCGGGCAACACAATATGGCGGCGCAGGCATGACGCCTGATTTAGCATCATTCGACAACTGGATCAGGGATGCCATTCACAATGTCAGCTTGCCAAAATTGCGTACCCTCGACATCAGCTCCAACCTCTTCCCAGTCGCCACCTCCGTCGCGTGCCTTGCCCATTTTTCCTCCACTGTCACCTCGTTGTCGCTGACCGGCAGTTATCGGACGTACGAGGACATCGAGAAAGCCGTCAATATCGTTTCGGGCCCTATTAGGGACGAACCATTAGTCAAGCTGCGCGTCGGCCTCGTCTCGTTATCGCCCCAGCTCATCGATATGATTTCCATGAAGCTCCCAAGACTCGACAGTCTTGAATTGGTCGTCAGATACATCCTGCCGCATGCTGGCGACCGTCCGGCGTTTCATCCAGATGCTCCAAACGAGGGCCAGCTGACTAGCCAAATCGTGAGTCCATGTTCTCCATTTGTCGGTAATTGGAAAGGAATGAAAACCGGCGTTCCGCATTCATAGGATGACTTCCTGTCCAAGATGCGGGAAAGGAACTATGCGCACTGGCAGCTCCGCCACATGTCCGTCCTCGCCGACTCGCTGCCGTTCAGGCCCCAGTACGAGGCCATCATGGAACAAACGTTCCTCCAATGCATTCCTTCAATGAGGACCTTCAGATGAGCGCAACGGAGAACCAGCTCTCAACCGATGACGACGATCCAACCTGAAAAGGTCGCCTTGGTGGTATGACCTCATGGAAGGCTAGACTCTGCCACAACGCCGCTGTATCGCAGGACGTGCGTAAAGGGACGATTCCGCATATGACAGCGACGGCGACAGGCAACAAGAGCAAGGCGGTAACCAGGATAATACTCTCCTTGGATGGCAGCGCCCAGCTTGACATCGTGACGCAAGGGACCTCAAGGAACCCCGTATTGGCATCTTTCTTGCACCTTCATTCCGAGGCCCGGCCTCTCCTGAGGTTAATTGGATTTCATTTAGTAGTTTCCATATTCGTAGCGAAGGCAGTGCAGGGACGGAGACATACAATTAAAGGAAACTTCCATATCGCGTCATTGACAGTCCAGAAGAAAGAATTCATTAAGCATAGTCCTCGTTGACGAAGGTTCTCCCAAGATACGTCTCGTTGACAGTGAAGATGGCAGCTCTGGTTCCGGGTGCCCGAAGTAAGTCATCAACTGACAGTGTCAGCGTCGCCACAGAGTCGCTCTGATTTTTTGCAAGCAGGTCATTCCAGAACAAAGTGTGCTTGTTCAGAGGTCTATCGTGGCAGGACAGGTGTCAAAGGCGACAATGAGCAAGCACAGGAGAAGACGTACGGAGCAATTCGTTTGCAAGTCACACCGGAAGGCGGAATAAGTGACGTAGAAACAGATTGCTGACAAGGCCGAAATTGAATGATACGGCTCTCGAAGAGTTTAGCGGCTCTGGAGATACGAGCGCGGAACGATGGCCGAGGAAAAATGGATATTCTGCGACCAGGATTCCCTACAGAGATTGTCATAGGCAAGGAGATGCGACTTGGAGTTATGTTTCCTTTGAGGGACAATTTCTTTGGCTCAGGCGCGAGCTCCTGTTCCGCAGGAGAGCCAGTAGTCTCCATCCGGGCCTTCTTTCTTGGTCGCTCGAGCGTGCCCGAGTCAAGCTCCTCGTCCTCTACAAATGACCTTTTCTGAGGCAACGTGGTCTTCTTCAGGCTTACGCCGTCCGTTCTTGCCTGCAGCACAGTGTCTGGATCCAAAATCTGGAACCCTGACTCGTCAAAAACATCTACAAGATGAGAAAGGTCAATATATGCGCATTAGACTAGGTTTAGAGCCCACCATCGAGCGTGTATGGCCCTATCGGTATACGAAAATCTTCGACGACGCATACAGTGACCCAAGCAGCATGCCGAACCTGACGTCGCATAAGGATAGATCGATGTATGCGCGAGCAAGAGTGCATATATGCACGATTAAGGCTAGCCCAGCTCGGGTAAAATAGTACGCACGATAAGGGATCTGGACAGTAGCCTGGAAGTAGGTAGTTCAGATATTTTGGTGGAGGAGCGTTCCGAGAATTGAAAACCACCTACTCCGAGAGCCAGGGGTCGTTCATGCCGTTGCAAAAGAAGAACTGAGCTTGACGAAAGTCGGTCTCCGTGTGGGTCAGGGTTCCACCGTTGATAACTATGATTTATAGCAAATTTTGAGACGAATTCGAAGACGGCGGCGGGATTGGACGTACCCCACAACTTCCTGATGGACGGAGGCACGAAAGGACTGAAACATGCTTTGCGTTCGTACCCGATCAGAGGTGCGAGTCTCAAAGTGAAACCACTACGCTTACCCAACTCAGAAAACAACATCGTCACAGTAGATGAGTCGGGACTCAGAAGCCGCAATAGTGTGGAAGATTAATTCGAGCGGAGGGTAGAAAGCTAAAAAGAGGTAGGAAGGAAGCGAGGCGCTGATCGATTTGAAGACCAAACAAACATCCCATCTACTGAAGCCGTGCGATACCTCAAAATCTTTCCCGCTATGCAGCTACTCGACGACTTTGTCTTATGATACTAAAATATAGCTTACTAGGAGGAAGGTAATACGGCAGAGGGAATTTATTGGTCTGTACGTTGGGCGAAATTTGTAACAATGACTTGCAAACGATTACTCTTGAACCTCGACATAATTTGCTGGAAGAACACTGCATTCAGTATCATTAGAATCAACCAAAGACGAAGCAACGTACCCGGGAACAACCCAACTTCACCACGAGGATTCGTGCCTTGCCACCAATCCTCCGACGCCGCCTCAATCCCGGTGATCACCTCTCCTTCGCGGAAGCTGATCTCGTTGTCTTCAGCTGCGTCGTAGCTGACGTTTAACGGCGTCATCAATTATACCATAGGCAGCAAATTAGTGGCTTACTCGTAAAGCACAATGGCAGTTATCCCGACGTCAGCCGGCGGCGGCGTCGGCGCTCTAGGAGGGGCAGGCGGCGCGGGTGGTGCCGCCGGTGCGAGCTGCGCATATATCAATGGAATTGAACACGAAACCGATGTGGAAGCCGGCTTACAGGAGGTGGAGGCGGCGGCGGCGGCGGCGGCGGTGGTGGTGGTGGAGGAGGAGGAGCGGCCTCTTCTTGGACTTCGGCCTGTTGAACAACCTCGACGTAGTTTGCTATCAAGCCGAGTTAGTCAAGTGGGAATAAAAGGACAGCAATTGATGAACCTGGGAACAAACCGCTCTTTCCACCAGCACCAACACCTGACCACCAGCCTTCATCGATTTCTTCGATCTGCTCGATGTACTCTCCTTCAACGAGGTTTATCTCGTTGTCTTCCGTAGCTTCGTACTCGTACAACACTATTGCAACTACGCCTTTACCGGTAGGAGGTGCCTGCGCTTGTACGGGTTCGGGCTCAGGAGCAATAGCCAATGCTGCCATCTATCGTGCCCATTAGCCACTTAAAGGCCTGCGATGTACCAAAAGGAGTTACCTGTGCAACTGGAGGAGCTGGGGGTGGAGGAGGCGGGGGTGGAGGAGGCGGGGGCGGGACAAACTCTGGCTCCGCCTCCACCTCCGGCATTCGGAGAGATGCTGGAGGTGCCGGAGGCGGGGGCGGAGGCGGAGGCGGAGGCGGAGGAGGCTACAACTCTGGTTAAAAAATCTGCATATCGGGCAAGCACGAAAATTCTTACCACCTCGAATTCAGGCTCTGCTGCAGCTTCGGCTTCCTCCTCGGTGCCCCAAGCAGCCTCTTGAACAGCCTCTCGTGCAGCAATATACGAAGCAGGTGCTTGTGGCGGAGGAGCAGGGGACGGTGGAGCAGAGGGTTCGCGAAGAGGAGAGGGTTCGCGAGCGGAGTAAGCAGCCGCTGCCGCGCCAACACCAACGGCAGCACCGACACCCGCAGCGGCGCCGACAGCTCCAAAGTTCCTCGGTGTGCTGCGCTGAACCGTGGCCTTTCCGAACGCTGGGGCGTTGGATTTAAAGACCGGTTTCGTAATGGGGGTGGTTGCGGGTGGAGTGAATGCAGCGCCTCGACTCCTTGCTTCCTCTTCTTCAGCCTGCTTCTTTGCTAAGGCTTGCCTTTCAGACCAAGTCAGTTTCTTCGGAGCGTTGCTGTGAGCTGGCGTATGTTGTGCTTGTTGTTGCTGCTGTTCCATGGCAGCAAATGGATTCTTAAGCTTCCTTGGCGCTGGCAGGTTAACTGGAGTGTAGGCACTTTTCGCTGGCTCTATCCGGTCCTCTTCCGCCGGTTTCATAGGGACATTGGAGCTGACGACGGGTGCAACTGCAGGACGAGGTGCAGGGGGAGGCGCGGGTGCGGGTGCTGCAACTGGAGCAGCTGAGAACGCTTGTGCTGAGAATGCTGGCTGAGCTTTGGGCGTCTACAAAGGTATATTAGATAAGGGTATTAAATGACACGAACAACACACCATAGAGCTGAATGCTGGCCGAGACGCCGTTGGCACTGTCGGCAGACGAGAAGCCGCACGAGGTGTTGGGGCGGCTGCGGCCGGGCTTGGCTTTTCCTCCGGCCATGCGTCCGCAGGAGCAGAACCGCTATGCACAGTGCGACCATAAAGGGATCCTGCAGACGCAACTGGCTTCGGGGCGCCGAAACCAGGACGCGATGACGAGGGGGGAAGGGCTGGTTTTGCAGCCGGAGGAGGAGCAGCCTTTTTGATCGCTGCGATATCGACCTTGCCAACAGGCGTATAGCTGGAGCCTACAGGTGCAATTGGCTCGAATTTGCGTGGCGCCTCTTTCTGAACGGAGTACTTTGCACCAGATGCAGCTTCCACCCGCGACATAATTAGCGAGGGTGTTACATCGGTCTGAACTGAAATAAGAGACCGGTATGCAGAAAAACCTTCGCAACACGTACCTCATTGCGGGCATTAATAACGACATGACTCCCTCGCAGGAATCGAGCCACGGCATTGGAATGTGTGTGGAAGAGACCCTTCTTGACTTCTGGAACACCATCTCCACACCAGTTGATCTGGACGAGTTTCGGCAGTTGGCTCTGGAGGATACGTAAGACACGATAGTATGTTCTAAAGGACCGTGACTTACATTGGGATCTATAACTTTCACAAAAGCATATTGCATGCTGCAAAGTGTGTCGGTTCATGTCCGATATCAGATCAAACACCAGAAGGCGCACCGTCCATCTGAGAACTCCTCTTCTAGCTCCTCCAGCCCACCGTTACCGGTAGCTTGCACCTTCAGATCGTTTGTACCACCTTCGTAGGTAAAGATCGCCCAGTCTATTCCCCTTCCGTTGACGACATCTTGATATGCATTCGCAATCTCCTTGCTGGAGAGGTTGACCTGCAGAGACATTTGTCCCTAGCAATGGCGCCTTTGTTCAAGGGTTATGGGACAGATTTCTTCACGAGGCGCACCTATGAGCCTTTGGGTTAACGTAGGAATGCGCAGTAATGTGGTTAATGTGGTATAAGTTCAAGCCCTAAGCCTTAAGGGCAAATGATTGGCAGTCACCAGTGACGCCTTTGCCGTAGTTCACACGTGACCTGTGTCTGACAACGCCGATTTTTAATTTTATATCAATAATTTATAACACGTTGGTCTTCGACTTCAACGAAGAACAAGGTTAATGAGCTTCTCCATATTTTACAGGTCCGGTATTTTACAGGTCGGGGAACGTCTTTTAGTTGTTGTTTAACATCTCCTCTAGCTTCATCATCCGGTCCCAATTTTCATCCACCGTCCAACCAATGCTCTTGTCTTCCTTTAAGGTGAGCATAGATCTTGCATTTTTGGATGGGTTCCCTGTTCTGATAGCATCGACCTCCTTGAACACTTTGTCGACCCACTGCTCTGCTACGTGTGCTTGGTCCGACTCAAGACTGCACGTCCTCAAAGCCCAAAGAAGGCGATCGCAGCCATGTGTCACGTATCCTGTTAAAGAGATCAGAGGAGATTTTCGGGGGTCTAAGCGATCAAATTGAACTTACCCTCAGGCCTGTATTGCTCCGGTGTCCAGCAAATACGGTATCGAAGGACCGGCAATCCACTCCCTTCAAGGTCTCTAGCAAAAAGCCGCGCAGGAAGATACACCTGGCCAACACTGAGAATGTCTCCGTACAACCTGGTAGCTTCCTCACTACTGGCGTTCAATGGCAGCGTCGGGAAAGCGCCGATCAACTTCTTGCAAATCTCAGTAGGAAAATACCTCTCCACGTTCGGAAGGACGTCTTGAAGGCCAAGAATCGGATGAGCAATTGAATAGAGATACCACTCTTCTGTAAGGTCGCCGACAACGACGGCTTGAACGCCACGGGCTTTCAATGCACGAGCCAGGCTGCCAGATCGCTGCCACTCCATCGGACTTGGGTTCGTCGTTATCCAGTCATCACTCGAGCATCCACGGAAGGTCCCAAAGGCGCCAAAGGACTCGGATGCGATGACATTCCTGATGGACTCCCATGATACTTTCATTGGGTCGCGAAGAGTCGGGAGGATATCAGGCGCGGTCGGATCCAAGTTCAGGGCCCGACAAAGGGCATCAAATTGAGGCTGAAGTTCTCGAGGAGCCTTAGGATCTGTCCTACATCGATGAATAAGTCGAATATTAGACCTGGATAGTAACGAAGACTTGTGCTTACAGGATGGCGTTAGATTGCAAAACGGCGACATGAAATGGTGCCTGTTCTCCTTCCGGAAGAAGGGACGCGTGATGGAGTATCTGATGAACAGAATGTGCGCCAGCCGACAAGCCCGTAAGAATAATGTCCCCCGCATTCCCTACAAACGACCGTTTGACTGAGTTCGCGTTCTCGATGCAAGAAAGGACTCACCTCCGAAAGCCCCGATATTGGCCTTGATCCATTGTAACGCCAACCATTGATCTTTGAAGCCGTAATTCCCGTTCAGTTTTGGTTCATTGCTTGCTAAGAAGCCAAATGCAGACAATCGATATCCAATGTTGACCCAAATCTCCGAACGTTCAGCTACGATGTACTGAGCCTGTGATCCCAGGGAGTGAGGTGACCCAAATTGCAGAAATCTGGATAAAAAAGTTAAGCAATAAGCAGTCGGAAAGGGTGGTGTCGTACCCTCCATGAATATAGATCCTCACTGGAAAGTTCTTGTCCTCGGGAAATGAAGGTGGAATGACGATGTTTAAGACAAGTCTGTACACCAGTAAGCAATGTTGGCACAGAAAACTTTGAGGATTGACAGCAGAAAGGATACGAACGGATTTTCTGAGGGCTTTCCGTAGCCGACCTTGTCCTCGAAGGGCATTGTTTGGGCTTGACCGTCGTTCAAAGGTTGTACGCCGTCTGCAGAGGACAACATTTGTCACTGACCTCTCAACAGCTCAGTGATGCAGCTTGAATAGTGGCCTACACGTTGCCTCCTTTATGTACTCCTTCGCCTCATAACGATATCCATTTGGAAGAGCTATCGGGTCCTCGAAGCGTCCAGGTGGTAAAGCATATGGAACCTCTACAACTCGTCAGTGAGACTACATCCCCTCGTTCAATTTGAATGCACAAACCAAGGAAAACTACAGATCCATTGTCTGCCCTTCCTCCGATTATGGGTCCGAAAGCTGTCTCGACGACAACTCGAGTTGGGTTTCGCGCCAGCTCGTCGTGGAGGTGGATTCCAGTAGACATCTCGAATGCAGGCTTTGCGTGGAGCTTAAGGGCGAATGAACCGAAATAGACGACCAGGGCTTATCGCGGTCTGGGAAGAATGTACCGCCATCGTGACCTTGAACTTCGTGAACTGAGAATCAACTGAGAATGGCAAAGGGAGAAGCCGTGAGAACTTAGCGGGTTCTCGGCCCGGAAGAATGGTCGGACACGGGCCACATTTCCTTAGAAAGTGTACAGAATGCTTACCTTTCGAATAGCTCTCATAAAATGGTTGGAAATGGAAGAAAGAAAGGAAATTTTTTGAGATAATTCTCAGTGCCGATACGCCAGACCTTGTCAGCCGGTATATTCAAGCACGGCGATTCGCTTCCTCGCGGTTTCTCTCAATCCCCTTCTTCACCTCTAAATCCCAGTCCGTGACCAGCCATACAACACAATATTCGCCTATCCCAACGATAAATAGGGCGACAACCTGGCCTGTAACACCCTTAGAACTTTGAAGAATTGAACACAAGCGCAGATATCTCACCGATCCAGAGGCCCTGCAGACCAAGGTTCAACTTCGCGTGAAATCCCATGGTAATACCCATCGGAAGAGCAAGAACGTAATATGCGAACAGATTGAAAAGAGCGCCGAGGTGTTGGCGGCCTTCAGATAATGTGAATAGAGTTGTCAGAAATTAAATCCTGACCTACCTTGGCCCCGAAGAACTCCACCACACGATCCAGCTAAACCATCCGCGATCTGAAAGGAAGCGACAAGTGGCATCACCTTGCTCACGAGTAGTACGACTCGCTCATCGTCGCTGAACAGAAGGCCGTATACCTACCGTCAGGAAATTGAATCTTAGCAGACAAAAATGGTGGGACGACGATGAACATCCTCACGTCCTTTGCGAGCATCATAGCGGTCATAACGACAGCACCAACTATAACACTGAGAAGTGCTGCAGCATGAGCAGCAAGTTTTGCCCCTCTGGGTGAGCGAGAGCCGATGAGATTGCCAACCCGAGTGGACGCAGCAACACCAATCCCGAAAGGAAGAGTATTAAGGACTACTGACAGTTAGTCATTGAACGGCATCTACAAATTTAGCGCACACACTCTGGTCCGTAGTCATGATGACGGATTGTGCAGCAAGTGGGACCTCGCCGAGCCGGCCAGCAGCCAACGCCACGATCTCAAAGGCGGCCCTATCGGATTCGGAAAGCTGGTTAGATGATGTCCTCTGAAACCAGACCCTTAATCAATACGTACCACTCGGTGCCGACCATGAGTATTCCAGGCAAAGCCAGTTTGAGGAATTCGTAACAGCCTCGAAGATCAAGAACGGCAGCAATCTGAAACCCACCCCATGTCCCGTTTTGTTTGTGGGTGCCAGAGAAGTACGTAAAGATTCCTAGAAAGGCGAAGCAGAGCCAGTAGGTAATGGAGACTGCTAAGGGTGCGCCGAGGACCCCGAGTGGGGTATAGTGGACGAGGAATATGTTCAAAACTAGGTTGATTGGGGAGACGATAATCAGAATCTTAGTCGATGCTCCCATGATCCCTAGAAAAGTGTTGGTCTTTTCATTCCAAGACCTGAGAGACTGCTCACCTTGACACTGTAGATATTTCTTTAAACTTTCAAAGCCGACATACCCAGGGGCACCAAGAACCAAAACACGCAAAAATTTCTGAACTTCTCGGGCCAGGAAGAGAGGTTGTCCAAAAGACAGCAGTAGCGGCTCGACGAAAGCCCAGAGGATACACACGGGAATGAGAAAAAGCCAGAGAAGAATTACACATCGCTGGAAGTGGATCGAAAGGTCGGTCTTCTGAACCCCACCGGTGAAAGCCTGTGAGCCCAGAGTGTCCAAGGCAGTCGTCCCACCTAGCGCGACACACCAGCCTACGAAAGGGGACGTGGGATCATACTTTGGACGAAAGGAATCGTATACTCGCCAGTAACAAAAGCGAACATCATCGAAAAGGCAGCAACGGACAATTCATTTGGCCCGAGGCGTCCCGCGATTATAATCGATGCGGTTTGTATGGAGTTCTGCAAGATATAGGAAAGTATCACTGATGACAACGCTTGTTAGCGTAGAAAGAGGCCTCGGAGACCCAATCAACGTCCTACCTGGAATCGAGTCCAATAACAGGGATTTGAAAAGTTCGAAGTCAAGCTTCACTGCGCCAGGGTCTTGGGAAAAAACTTCCTCATGAGGAAATCCTTCTTCATTCGTCGACGAGTCAGACAGTGATCTGCGTTGTTCAGCACCATGGCTGGGGCGCTCGAAGGTGTACAGCAAGGGCGTCGCCTCAGTAGCAGGAGAGGCGGTAGTGGGCATCGGGTAATGGGTGAGTCAGAAAGAGATGATTTCCGGCACGAATTTTTACTTCCGCTCCTCCTTGCGGACTTATAGGCCAAGCGTGCATCCAACTGAATCGGGAATCCCTGCATTTCTTTCCGGGCATCCCACCTACATTCCATTCGTCTCCCGAGATGGATCGGTGGGTGTATGATTTTTTTTGGAAAGTCGACGTTCCTTATCACTTGACGCAAGGCGCATCTCGATAGATTTGAATGCAGCCACTTGGATAAACCTTGTGGAGTCCATCACCTCAAGGCGAACGCGAAGTTGGGTAAGACCAATTCTGCCTACTTGTTCCCGCTCGCCCTCTCATGCCGTCATATTCAGATAGCGCGATGGGTCATGAGAGCATCATGAGGCAGGCATCTTTGTCATGCGTCGTACCAGTCGCTGTCTCTTCTTGCGACAAACAAATATCGACCTCATAAAAGGGGCAGAGGGTTCCTAAAAATCCTCAGAAGTTCCTCTTCTACTAATTCCCCATGAATTTATTCTCTCTCCTCGTTTCCGCCCTCGTCTTTGTTGTCGTTGAAGGGCATGACGGTCACCACCACGATGACCAAATGCCTTTGAATTATGTGAAGTTTCCCCAGCCAATATATCGGGTTGGAGAAGGTGAATTTAACTGCTCTTTTTAACGAGTGACACCTCACCCCTTTCTCAGTAACAGCCGATGCAATATTCTCGGGAATTACGACATTTGCCAAGCTCCCATGGGTTCAGTGTCTTACGAGGGAGAGCCACATCCCTTTCGACATTGCCTTCATTGGCGCTCCGTTCGCAAGTCCAATTCCCCCCCTTTCCCAAATATTTTGATTGATATCGGGTCGTTCTTGTAGGATACTGGCACGAGCTATAGGCCTGGGGCACGCTTCGGACCAGGTACATACTCCAAGCCCAATTCCCGGATCATAGACTCAGAGCGGTGTAGCGGGCATCCGTGCAGGTTCGCGTCGACTCACGCTTTATGGAGGGTACAATGTCCCTCTTCAAGTCAACCCTTTCAACTCGGGCCTCAGGATCGTGGATTGCGGCGACATACCGGTCACGTAAGTTATTGTTAAAATACCCAGGCAAATTATGACCTTAGTCACACCTATATAGGCCATATGACAATAAATTTGCAATCCAGCAAATTGAGAACGGCCATAAGTCATTACTTCAGCGCGAAGCTTATTCACCTTTGGGGAATGACACGGTCTCTGGGAAGCAGCTTTCGCCCATCTCGCTTGACGGGAAGCACCATCCTCGTGTTGTTACTCTTGGTGGGGACCATACAATCGTCCTTCCCTTGCTCCGGTCCATTTATTCCGCCTATGGACCGATATCTGTCATCCACTTCGATTCCCACCTCGGTGAGCGCGAGACACCAGGACTGGAATATTTTCTGTCTGCTCACTCCCCGCTGTTAGATACGTGGAAGCCTTCAGTTTTCGGTGGCGCACCCTCGGAGCAAGCGGCCATAAATCACGGCACCTATTTCTACTGGGCTAGCCGGGAAGGGTTGATTAACAACGGGACATCCATTGCAAGTGTTCTCATTTCGATCTCCCCCTAATCCCCTTCCTTCCTTTTCTGCTTTCCTATGAGCTTTGATCCTAGTTCGTCCTGTTCACAGCACGGTGCCATAAGGACCACCCTTTCTGGCCCTGAAGATTACGACAACGACGACGAGTCAGGTTTCAAGCGAATTGAAGCGCGCGAAATAGATACCATAGGTATGCGCCTGACCATCCCTGCACACCCTTAGCTAAGCAAACGCCTACAAGGAACCGCCGGTATCATTGAGAAAATACGTCAAACGGTCGGCGACGGCCCGGTATACCTGTCTATCGATGTGAGCACCGCATTTCTCTGCACTTATTTTTCAATCAGCCGATACACACCCCATACGGCAGATCGATTCTATCGACCCAGCTTTTGCACCAGCTACGGGCACCCCGGAAACAGGTGGATGGTCCACCAGGGAGCTGCGTACTATTTTGAGAGGTCTTGATGGCCTCAAAATCGTCTCGGCAGATATTGTCGAAGTGGCGCCAGCCTACGACACCAACGCCGAACTTACTACTATGGTATGTGGCGTACACTCCGCGGATCACAAACATGGCTAAAAACAGACATTTCCATCAGGCCGCCGCCGACGTTAGTTGTGTCTCCCAAGTCTTTATGTTTCTTAATCTTTGCAGGTTCTGTTTGAGGTCCTAAGTGTTATGGCGAAAACCCCGTTAGGTAAGGTCGTGGAAGACTGAAATTCATTCACCGATCGGCTTCAATCGGACACGAGGTGGAAGGTTTGCCTCGCGCTCAAGACCCAGTTTCAGAATTTCCCGCCTATCTCTGTTTCTTTCCTTTTTGTATGACTGCGTGTAGCAATTCCCCTTATGCAACCAATAGATTCTTTATCCTTTCCTCGTTCGCATTGGCACGATGTCACGTAGACTTTAGCATTACGCTCTAGGAAAGATTACTCGTGCCTTGAACACCTGCTCTAGTGTCTAGAAGGCTGTGTCCCACAGACGTCAATGATCTGCTGAGAACACTATCCTCGTGTCTCCGTTCGTTGTCAGGTATGACTTCGAAGGTGTCGGCGCCTCAGATAGTAAACCAAGACTAACACATTCCGCAAGCATTCCGTCAATCAAAAGATCCGGTAAGAGCTATTAGGCCGTCTTCTGCTCAGCAGAATTTATACTGTCCACTTCGTCTATGTTTCGAACGGGTCCGTGGAACCACTTCCGCGCTGAAAGTACCCAGGAGACGGAGGCGAAGACGAAGACAGCCATGATGATGACTACAGAATAATCTAACACGAGATGAGTCGTAAACTAATCCTATATTGAGTAAGACTCACTCATGTCTTCTGCCGTGGTTGTATGGCTCGGTGGGAATAGCAGCATGACCACAATGAAGGTCACCCACGCGACAGCGATAGCGCCAACAGGCACTCCCCAGCGTCCCAGACTGAAGGGTCCCGGAATTAGTCTATCCCTTCCGGAGGTAATACGAAGGAAAATTGGGGCTGCATAAGACGTATAAAGGCCAATCACGGCAGACCTACGAAAATAAACTTGAGCGCGCTGGAAAGAAGCTGAGGAGTTATCCCACGTACCCAGCAAGAGACGTCAGCGCCGTCTCGGAGAACCCCAGCACCCCACAGACCGCCGAGACTCCGATGACAAACCATACTGCATTCACCGGAGTCTGGGTGTAGCGATTCACCTTCTTCCAGTAGCGCGAGCCCGGCAGGGCATTGTCGCGGGCGAATGCGAACACGACTCTCGACGCGTCAACGGCCTGGGCGGCACCAGTCACGTACTAGAGATTGGTTAGAGTATTTAGGTTCGGGGACCAAGAGAATATACGCACTTGAACAACTATGATTAGGGACCAAATCGCTAGCATACCCCGTTTACCAAGGACATTAAGGAAGACCTGGCCCATGGGTAGAGGAAGGTCAGTCGCAAGAAGATCACTGACCGAGGGTACAGCAAACGACACAGCAATGAGGGTGAGCCATCCTAGAGCTGCTGTGCCTATCACTGAACACATAATGGCGATTGGGGCTGCACGAGAGGCGTTTGCGGTTTCTTCAGAAATATGGGCAGCAGAATCGTCTAAGCAGAAGGTAAGTTCGAGGGATCCTTTGGTGAGAGTTGTCGCTCACATCCTGTCAACGTCCACATTGGGGAAGTGAAAGCGAGCATGAACGCCCATCCGTCTGCCGACTCGCCATTAGCACCCCTCGCTGATAGAATTTGCAGCCAGACTCACTGTTTTCCCATCCCGAACTATTTTCGAATAGGGTGAAGGCATCTGAGGTAGAGGCCCTATTTCCGTCGGATAGAACCAGGAGTGATACAATGGCAGCAATCGTTGTACCCACTGTTTGAAGTCAGCCTGTTACGTACAATAATGAGCAGGAGGAAGTTACCGTTGACTATCACGTAGAAAATATTCAACTTGGCCAGAATACTGGTGGCCGCGGAGCAGACGACCCCATGAGAGAACAGGATGGCCAATAAAATCCCATACGTCGCGCCAGACGAAATAATGACAGCACCGTCTGTATTGACGGCAATGGCGGTCGTAATCATTTGGGCACAGGTGAAGTCAATCCCGCAGACGAGAGTCACTTGCCCAGTTACGTTCGCCCATCCCGTAATCCAGCTGGAAATACCTTCGTACTTTGGTGGAGCAAGCTTCGCTGAGAAGTAGTAGAGACCGGCGCTGGTTCTGTCAAAAGCTTCAGCGGCGTGCTGAAAACGTTGAACCCAGTGCTCACGGCATTGACGAGGAGAGTTCTGCCATGGACAATGCCACGAACATAACGAAACAACATGGGATGAACCAGCCGAACACCAGGCCAACATGGCCACCTGATAGAATTGGTCTATTTCATCGTCGAAGGCGTGATATGGGAGGCCAAACCATTTACAAGGCCAAACGACAACGTAGAAGTCACACTGGCGATGACTCCCATGATCGAAAACGCGAAGGCCACTGTTTCGAGAAGCTACAGAGTATCTTTAGTGAATCCATCGAACGAACCACGCAGTCAGGGACCCGCTCACCGAGAATTCACGTCGGAATTCGCTCTTGTACCCCAGTTCTGCAAGTTTTGCATCGTCGGCGCGAATAATCGATGCTGTCTCTGAATGCGCGATAGTTACGACCTCCACTGACTTTTCCGATTTAAGAGCCATTGCAAGAGAATAGAGCGAGCAAAGTAACCAGAGTCTACACCTTAAACATGATACACGCGTCGTGCGAATCGTCTAGACGGTTGTCCGGTATCCACTTCTCCGGTCGAAAGCACCAAAGTGTCACCTCTATCCCATACGTATGGAATATGCGAAGCCCATGGTGTGGCGGCGATTGGGCGATAGCGGCGGTGGCTAAGAAGATTCGTAGTTGTGGTTTGAAGCAAGATCGAATTCTGGGGAAATCCTCCGTGACAGTCACCTGCCGTGCTAAATTTAGACTTCGGAGAACGCCCATTCCTAGGAAGGATCGCTATTCCCAGTGTATCGGGAGCCTGGGCGCCCTCGAGCAACACGCGAACTTCGAAAAGCAGAGTGTATAGATTGCTGCTGCGTACTATCTTCTTTCTTATCTCTGAAGATAGCAGATTTCGAGCGGTGCGTCGGCGATAGAAGCTTCGTGCACAATTCCTTTACCCGCAGTAGATTGCCTTCGTCCGCCTGAAATCTCCTCACAAGTTCTGAGACTTGACATCGAGTATGCCGGCGAAGAAAGTGCTGATCGGGTTCGGGGTCGACGTCGATGCTGTTGCAGGATGGTGCGTTCATAGTCAGGTCAATTCAGTGAAGCTCACCCACTTACCAATCGCTAGGCTTGGGTCGTATGGTGGGGAAGATTCTCCCTTGGATATATCACGCGTACGTTGTGTATCCTTCTGATGGAGAAATACAGAGCCTTGATAGTGACCTGTAGGGCATGTACGCAGGCGAAGTTGGCGTGCCTCGACTCCTCAAACTGTTCGATAAATACAAGATTAAAACAACTTGGTTTATCCCAGGTACGCGTTAATGCCACATAGTCGGACCAATGTCACGGACTTAGTGGATTAATAGGACATAGCTTGGAGACCTTTCCGGAGCAAATGAAGGCTGTGAGGGATGCGGGACACGAAATGTAAGGGATTTTTCCCTAGAATGTCGAGGTAGGTCTGAAGCAAGGATTTATACAGCGGGCTTCACGGATACTCCCATGAGGTACGTACCAGCTTCCATTCTTTTCTTTTATCCCTTCATCTGATTCGATCAAGAATCCGGTGGCGTTGACCGTCGAGCAACAGAAGGACATCTTGGATCACACGTACAATCTGTTGACCGAGTTCAATCGCGGAATACCTCCGAAGGTAAATAATACTGCTTCGAAAAGTCGCGAAATAGACATTGTATTTTGACAGGGTAGCGTTGCTCCCTGGTGGGAGACCAGCAAAGAAGGAACAGACCTCTTACTGGAAAAGGGAATCGAATATGGTAGGTCCAGACTCCAGTTGATCGCGATCATATGCGCCACACTACTTGACGATGATCGACAGATCATTCCAGTATGGCACATGAGTGAGCTTCGTCTTCACATTCGCGGTGTTGCTCAGTTTACTAGATGTTAATAGCTGTCAGGCCTACTACATGCGCGATGCCGATACGTGGACGAAAATCAAATATCAGGCCAAGGCAGAGACATGGATGAAGCCGCTTCTGAAAGGAAATGAAACAGGGCTTGTTTGTATACCAGCCAACTGGTGGGTTGTCTTAGTAGATTGGTATAACTTATCCAACAGATTTTACAGGTACCTTGACGACCTCCCTCCCATGATGTAAAAAATTGAAAAGAGATGCACGCGTCGCAACTGAGTCGGTTTTTATAGGTTCATCAAGTCGAGTCCTAACTCTCATGGTTGGGTGCGTGTCTTGATCCTCTTTCTCGCCCGTTCGAAAGCCGATGGCTATATAGGTCAACCCCCGAGACGTCGAGGAAATATGGAAGGACACATTCTCGTATTGCTACAGGTATGAACAAGATGTTAGCCAAAGGTGTTCCCATCGTGATTATAGTTGCTTATAGGGAGGAAGAAGAGTTTATATTTCCCATCACCATCCATCCTGATGTTAGCGGGTAGGAGGTTCCTTTTTCTCCCTCATTCCAGAAGTCTCATCATATCTATTATTTGATCCAATTCAGACGACCTCATGTCCTCCTCATGCTTGTCAGTAACTCTTTCGTGGGGTGTCAAGGTGGTTCGAATACTGACCGTCACCACCTCGGTAATCATACACAGGAACGCTTTATTGAATGGGTCAACACCCATGAGAACGTCCAATGGGTTCCTATGATTGAGATGGCTCGTGACTTCAGGAAGAGGCATGAACCAGCAGCAGGGGCGAAAATGCCATTTGGGTGGAAGTGAAAGGACGTAACATCGACGAAGAGAGCCAGATTGCGTCAGATTCTATATTGCCCACACGCTCAGTCGTACGGACGGCACAGAGTGTTCTCCGAGTTTTTGTATCTGGGGCAAATCACAAGAAGGCGGCCAGCTACAAGTCAATGAGCTTGGCCCTTATCTCAAGAATTATTCGTCATGATGTTACGGGATGGTCTTGCGCCAAGGGAGAAACTCTCAAGGCCTGGGGGATTAGAAAACGAATGGATCAATTGAGGTTCTCCCTCCCTTTCCCAGATCTTACACTCCGTGGAGAATCGTTTCAAAGGACAGAGAGATCGAAGGATGAGCTGTCCAATGGTCGCAAACGCAGGAAGGTCGTCGACAGTTTTGTAAGGAGTTTCAGCGAGGACCTGAAGAGTAAGATCGTCAAGGAAAGCTGGGATATAGTGCCTTCCCGGGAAGTCGAGCACCCAGAGTCCTACGCGAGTGAATGGGACAGCGGGAGCCCGCAAGGAAGGTGTCTGCGTTTTCCTTGTAAAGCCGAAATATGTTACTTGTGGGGCCCGTACAAGGATTTTGAAGCAGCCAGCCGGACGAACGTATGAGAGCACAAGGTGGACCACGTTATTCCATGAAATATTTGCTTGTTTCAAGCGCAAGCGGGTCAGTTGAACAAAGCTCGGAGCAGGTGTGTTGTCGAGAGAGGATGCTCCAAAAAGCTTGATGTGTTCGCCTTGCGGCTTTTCTCGGGACACGAGCGTCAAGCTCTTGGGTTCGGGAATTCATTGGCCATTCTGCGAGAAAGATGAGAGATTTTCTGTCTTGGAAGTCGGAGATCGAGGACGTGCAGACGTTCTGAGTATCGACAGACCTTGTGATGGAAATCGTCGTCGAAGGGTAATCCTATAAAAATGGACACTGGTAGTCTGCCTGAGTGCGAGAGATATCGTCCTAGAATTTCTGCTCCAGTAACCCTGGATCTTTGAGGCATTTATCAGCAGTTTCTCCGGGTTCGTGAACGTGGAAACCGAAGATCTGCGAAATGATTTCCAGTGGGAACCCTTGGAGGAATTCGTGCTCAGTGTTGTTCTGCGTTTTGATTAAAGGTGGACGACGCTTGAGTTGAACAAGAAAAGCTTTCGCTTGAGTCATATGTGTCTCTAGTCCCTCCTGCTGTCGACAAGGCACATAAGAAAGACCGCTCGCGATGGAACATTGGTTCTGGGGCATTTTACGCAGATCTGCCTTGGTTTCTTGCGCTAGTACAGTTTTGCAGCGATCGCACGGCTCCATGTTCGCCATACAAGCCCTATGCAAGTAGTTTAGGGAAGCACACCTAGAAGAAATAGAGTTGCAACTTACCCATGTCAATGTGGTTGGGGTTCAAGATCACCCTGCAGTGACGACTTGGACGTGCGTCATTGCTGACTAAGCAAACACGAACGAGGACACGTCGACCGTGCACGACGCCATACCATCCTTTCCTTACCCCACCACATTCTAATCGGCGGCGGCCAACGTTTTTCTGGCCATGCCGACGGCCTACCCACTACCATCGGACTTGCCGTCTTCGACGGTCAAGAACACAGCGTCATTGCTGCGCATAGTTGCTCTCTCACTCATCTCTGGTGCTGCCATCGCCTCTCGTTTATTCGCAGTTATCAACTTTGAAAGCATTATCCATGAATTGTGAGGAGTATCGTGTTATATTTACGTTTCGTGTTTAACCCGCGACGAATTCGAATTCTAGTGATCCATGGTTCAATTAGTGAGTTCTTGCGCAGCAACATTCTGGAGCGTGGCTGAGTTTGTCCGAAGTCGAGCAACGAGAGTTTTGGCGGCAAAGGGGTTCTATGTGCGTATATTGTGGTGTAATACCGCGATAGCTGCTCACCCGATATACTACCCACAGGAATTCTGGAATTGGTTCGACCCCACGGCCTGGTACCCACTCGGTCGTGTCGTCGGAGGAACCGTGTACCCTGGTCTAATGGCCACCAGCGGCGTAATTTACAACTTTCTTCACGCTATCAATCTTCCGGTGGATATCAAAAATGTTTGCGTGTTGCTCGCACCTGGGTTTAGCGCGTTGACGGCTTGGGCGACATATATGTGAGCCTGCTGTTTGCAAATATGCATTCTTTTTAAAGCTCAGGTTCTTGTCAGGTTCACGAAGGAGATGAAAGACGAGAGCGCTGGTCTCCTTGCTGCTGCCTTCATTGGCATCGTTCCTGGCTATATTTCCCGCTCCGTGGCAGGCTCCTACGATAATGAGGCTATCGCCATTTTCCTCCTTATGTTCACCTTCTTCTGCTGGATTAAGGCCCTGAAGCAAGGAAGCGCGCTGTTCGGAACTATCGCTGCAGTCTTTTACTTCTACATGGTGGCTGCATGGGGTATGCGGTTCGTTGAAATTGTACTCCGCCTTCCTGATATCTCTGCGCAGGTGGTTACGTTTTCATCACCAACATGATTCCTCTTCATGCTCTCGTTCTGATCCTCATGGGCCGATTCTCTGACCGCCTTTACGTTGCGTACTCTTCCTGGTATGCCATCGGTACCCTTGCCAGTATGCAAGTACCTTTCGTTGGTTTCCAGCCCGTTAGCACTAGCGAACATATGGGAGCATTGGGTACGTCCTGTTTAACGACTACTCACTTTGTAACTGACCGATTCTATCAGGTGTATTTGGCCTGCTTCAAATTGTTGCATTCGCCCAACTCGTGAGAACGCATGTCTCGTCACAGCAATTCCAAAAACTCCTTCAAGGCGGTGTTGTCGGGATTGGCCTCCTGGGTTTTTTCGCCTTCGTGTTTTTGACATACAAAGGCAAGATTGCCCCATGGACCGGTCGTTTCTACTCCCTCTGGGATACAGGCTACGCGAAGAAGTGCGTTCCCACACCTTCCTACTTCCAACCGACCACTGACTGAGGGCTGGCACAGGTACATCCCAATCATCGCATCTGTCTCTGAGCATCAGCCGACTGCCTGGCCCTCGTTCTTCATGGACCTGCAATTCCTGATATTCTTGTTCCCGGCTGGTGTCATTCTGTGCTTCCGCGAGTTGCGCGACGAGCACCTCTTCGTGATTATCTACGCCGTGATGGCCAGCTACTTTGCCGGCGTCATGGTCCGTCTCATGCTTACCCTCACTCCTGTCGTCTGCGTCGCATCGGCCGTCACTCTTTCCACCCTGCTCGACACGTACATTGACCCCACCGAGCCAAATGCACCCGTGGATGACGCCAAGAGCGAGAGTGATGCAGCCTCGGTCGCAGGGAACGGTGCGTCGACGTCGGCACCTGCGCAACAGCAGAGCAAGAAGGCAAAGAAGGCTGCTGCTGCTGCTGCCATTGCTTCTTCTCCGAAAAGCCCTCTCGAGGAGTTGGTGTTTGCCACAATTCCACAAGCAAGTGGCAAGGCCTCCGCAGAGAAGGGAATTTTCGGACTCGACGCACGCCTCCTCGTCATTCTCAACACCCTCGGCATGCTCATTTTCTTCGTCTTCCACTGTACCTGGGTCACCTCCAACGCGTACTCGTCGCCCTCCGTTGTGTTGGCATCGTCAAACCCCGATGGTTCGCAGCACATTATTGATGACTTCCGCGAGGCATATTATTGGCTCAGGCAGAATACGCCTGAGGATGCGGTGGTTATGAGCTGGTGGGATTACGGGTACCAGATCGCTGGTATGGCCGACCGCCCGACGCTCGTGGATAACAATACGTGGAACAACAGTGGGTACTAACTCATGTCGACCACTCTCCCGCTGTTCTAATGACTCTCTTAACTCGCAGCCCACATCGCCACCGTCGGCAAGGCCATGTCTAGCTCCGAGGAAGTCGCCTACCCCATCCTGCGCAAGCACGACGTCGACTACGTGCTTGTTATCTTCGGCGGCCTGATCGGGTACTCCGGGGACGACATCAACAAGTTCCTGTGGATGGTCCGCATTGCTCAGGGCGTCTGGCCCGATGAAATTCAGGAGCCGAACTACTTCACGCCGAATGGCGAGTACAGGATCGATGATAGAGCATCGCAGACGATGAAGGATAGCTTAATGTATAAGATGTCGTACTACCGGTTCGTGCTTCAGAGAGTGTTGAGAGGCCTAATCACTTACTCTTTTTTTCTCTCTTAGATTTAACGAACTCTTTGGCGGAGGCCAAGGCCAAGATCGTGTCCGCCAACAGCAGCTTCCTAAAGTCGGCCCGACGCTCGATTACCTCGGTAAGTTTTGCTGCTGTTGCTCAGTTGTTGTCGTAGGACAAAATTTCTAACTCCTTCGTTAGATGAAGCATTCACTTCAGAAAACTGGATTGTAAGTCTCTTCTATACTTCTCAACCATTGCGTACTAACGCTTCGTCCAGGTCCGCATCTACCAAGTAAAGAAAGAAGACTCTCTTGGCCGAGACCTCAAAAGCGCAAATGCGTTCGCGCAAGGGAAGAAGAGAAGACGGAGCAAGCCTGCACCGAGGAGGAGGGCCATCGTGTAAATTATGATATTGGCTGACTCGTGTAATTTATGCTCGTAGATAGCATGGATTCTTCTCTGGATTTCCGAGTGCCTTGAATTAACCCTGAATTGGCCTGCTGGTACACTGCAGGTGGATCAAGACCCAGGATTGATAGCTAACACTGTCTCAAGCAGTACATATGGGTGTACTTAGGAACAAAGGGTGATTGGTTGACCAGATGTATGTTTGCATTGACTCTTTAATCGCAGTCCAGTGCATTCAAGCTCCTACTCGTGTAAGGAGTGCTCTACGAAGCTGAGTAGATAGCAACTCTGCCGAAGAGCCATCGCGTGCCAAGGCCTTCCTCTCTTCAAGCTCGCGGTCATATAAGTCCAAGTATTTAGCAGCACTAGACATATGGGCTACTCGACAGACAGCCGCATGGAGCCTGAGGTACTTGGGGTCGGGGAGTTCCAAGTTGGTTGTTGTGGTAAACGTGACGACAGGATGTGGACCAAGCTGCGAAAGACCTCGGAGGTTTGGCAAAAGGGTTCGGACGCGATAGGTGTGAGGATTGTTCTTTGTCAGGGGAGTTCAGTTTATCGATGTTCACGTACGCCTGATTTAACTCACCGGAACCTCTTCAAACCATAAGGCCAGTCTATCAAAATATCCATGCAGTGCCACGCTCATGGTCAGCCCATTGGACAGCCTATGAGCCATGTCACCAGTCAGCTCGTCGAGGACATTGATGCCGCCGAAGCAGTTGACAATGCCCCACACATTTCCCGAATAATGGGTCTATCAAAATGGGTATCAGTAATCCGACGCGTGAATGGAATAGAGGAGAAAAACTTTAGGATGACCGATGTCCTCTGGCTTGAGATCCCAGTTGGTTGAAGGAGGGAAGATGTGGCAAAAGTTGGTCTCCGAGGATTCAAAAACGCCAGTGAAGTTGAGCGCGGCTCTTTCGTCATCCGTCATATTTGTGAGACTATTCAAATCGGCGTCACCGGAAACCATACAGCGATAATTGTCGCGTCGCAGGGCCTATACAGGAATGATCAGCCGTAAACTTCTGAAACAGGCGTCATGCTCACCGCCTTCTTAGCTGCAGTGTGATCTTTAGGAGCCGAGTCAACCGTAGACGAAAAGAAAAACCTCTCCTCTTCGAAGGAAGGGCGGCTGGGATGATGGGATGCTCCGGGTGTGCGCCCTTTATTCTGCCGGACTACATAAAGGATGGAGAAGGTTGTAGACATTATCTGGAAGGGACACTCACAAAGCCGAAATAAATGTTCAATATAGAATTTAGCCAGTAAGTTCAGTGACTTCGGATTTCCGTTGCACAACAGGATTTCCTCCGAAACGTGGCACCGTGCTTCATCATCGGGGGCCTCACGGATCAAGTAGCCCAAGCAACGGGCGTGCATCAGAAACTGCGAGTCGCCGCCTGCTGCCTGCTCGGCTTGAAGACATTGATCATACGCGCTGTGGCACGCTGGCTGGATGGCCTCGATATAGGGATTCGGAGGAAGAGGTTGCCGCACCGGAACTGGTGCCGGGGGGAAAGGTACTGCAACAGCTGGTACTGCGACTGGTCCGGGGAGTGCTGCCATGGACTGTACTGGTTGGTTTCCAGGTTCTTGTCAAAGTTAGCAGTGTGCTCCTTTCACGTGATGGTCCATACGTAACCATAGTACTAAAGTAGTGCCCCAGGATGTCCTAGAGTAGTTGTAGCTTGTATCTCTAGGTACATCATGGGTCGGTCGTTCCTCATTGGGACCTCGCCGGTAATCCAACCTTCCTTCCTTCCTTCCTGACTAGTAAATTACAAGTATAATCATTACATCCAAAAGCAAATTCTGGCCTCGGAGTCAGGGGGTAATCTAGATTTCTATTTGGACCTCAGTAGCTAGATCTCTTCTTTCTTTCTTTTCTTTGGCTGATCCCGCAGATCTCGAGATGGGTCCAAGCGGTGTAATATCATATCCAACAACTATCGACAAAGCAGGTATTAGCACATCCTTCAGCGATGAAGAATGTTGGACGCTCACACGAGATTCAATTGGAGGATGCCCATCTGTCTTGTGGGGACACAGGAGAGGTGGGAGATCCAGAACAACTGGACGATGAGAATGAAGAAGAAAAAGAAGAACATAGCAGTGAGTTTCGGAGCTGTTCTGAACCAATTCGGGTGATGGTAAACACCATGGCGAGTCGGGCAAATCCAGGTAATTGGGAGATAGGGAGCGTTAGTGTTCGGCTGGTAGAGGAAGGAAAATAAACGCACCAGACTGGTATAGAACAACGACGCTTTCAGGTAGAAGCGGGCCCGGGGCAGAGCTGGGTAACGATTCTGATAGAGTGGTCTCAGTAGATATCGAAGTGAAGTCAGAAGGAACGCACTTTGCGATGCTAATATTGCCCCAAGTTGGCAAGAGAGAGGTTTAGATATCACTGATAGCAAGGCAAATGCCTCGCCAAAAAATATCAGCGGGTTGAAGGAGAGGAAAGAGGGATGGCACACGCCATCCATCCAGAATGTTGGTCGCCTTACCAAAAGTCGAAGAAGTGCGGTGAGGACGGCCACAAAGTTGCAGACGATGGAGGTCACTGTTGAATAATTGTATTTAAACGAACGCAGGACAATAATGTATATGGCCACAAAGCTGTAGGGATCTGCCAATCCATGATGTGAACCGGTGAAGAAATTTAGACTTGGCACTCTCTTAGCCGAGTGTAGGTATTTAGTGATTCATGGTGTGCGCCCACAACTTGCGAAGTAATTTGAAAGCGGAAATGGAACAGAGAAGATGAGTCAAGGACAGGGCTGGGAAAAACAGAATCTGACTCTCGGTGACTAGAAATAGTCGTTTTTGGGTGACAGGACATATGTCCATAGAGTTAGTGGTGCCGACGCTGCCGCGGGCGCTAATCGTGTTTCACGGATGCAGAGCAGTAAACCGTTCTTTGCTGTCCATATCAAGTAGTCGACGCCTGAGGCCTGAAGCCTCAGAACTCCGCGTTCAAGGTCTCGAATGTCTGCTTTTCCATTATTAACGACTTCCTGCCTTACGTCTAGTGAGTGTTCGTGATTCTACAAGGGCGTTTGCTTTCTTGCCAAGTCGTTTGACGATTTATCATCGATACAAGACAGCGATTCGGCTCGAGTGGACCGTGAAGTGTTTGGGACGTAGTAGGAACGATGAGCGCAGAGGCCGAGAAGGATACATCATAGGAGGCGCACAAGGGCATGGTACAACGCATCCGAAGGCCCGTCGTTGCGCAAGACATCTGTTTCTTCCATGTCACGGAGGACCTTGTGAATGTATTCAGCAGCACCCGACATATGTGCGACTCTTGCACAGGCAACATGTACGGCCAGATAGCGCGGATCAGGTAGCGGCAGCCTTTCGGGATCAGGAGTGGAGAACGAGATGATGTTGGGGATCTCTGCTAGATAAACGGATGGTTTGGTTGAGGATGGTCTGTAGGTGTTGGGCAGGCCCTGAAGGGAATATCAGGATAAATACCAGCAGCTAATTCACGTCGTGAAATGCTTCACCTGTGAGTCTCTCTCCAACCAGATACGTGAGTCAGAAAACCATGTACAGGCATCGCTTGAAAGGCTGAGGATGTTCTCAAGTCGGTGTAGATTAGAGCCGTCGAACTCCTTGATAACATCGATTCCGCCAAACCGGTTCAACACAGCATCGGCGGCCGCAGCATAGTTCCTCTGAAAATATAAGCTTGAAGCCTTGGAAGCGGGTTAAATATTATACGTTATCATCAGTGAGGCCCTCAGATGCAGACCAGTTGAGTATATGTGAGGCCCTCGTGACCGTAGGGACGACGGATTGGGGGATTTTGACTAGATCATTTTCAATGGAGGGCGTGTCTGTTTTTCCGGTGAGCACGCAGGAAAAATCGTCACGTTCTAGAGCCTAGGTATTCAGTTCGACATTGGACAAAGGTGGCATAAGTGTAGAGTGTCGACCTACCAGTTGCTTCGATTTGGCATGACTTGCGGCGGTAGCTGATAGAGAGTATACGTACTCCTCTTTATTATAAAAAGATGGGTGAGTCGGGGCGGGAGTACGACACCCAGAACTGTAAACTGAAGGATGTTGCTTGAAGAAAGTTCAAAAGTTATAAATTGTCTCCTCTGGTAGACTTACAGACACGGAAAAAGTGATTTTTGTAGGATTCTGCGAGGTCTTGAAGCCCTATGTCTCCGGTTTTGGCACAACGAACGATCTCTGAAGCCACGTCCATCCTCCCTTCGTCTGTTGGTGCCTCCAGAATCATGTAGCCTAGAAAGCGCGCGCACACCAAGACATCAAGTCGTACATGCTGTGACACTTGCTTATGCTGATCTTCGAGATCGAGACAGCGGTTGTATGCAGTATGTGGGATGAACTGGGACGACGCATTGTATTGGTTAGGACGTGGAAGAGGGGTCACCATCGTGGTGAAGGTTATGCAGGACTCAGCTGTTCGGAGGTTGCCGGCGGAAAGCCGACTGAGATGATCCTAACAAGAGCAAATACGGCGAGCCGAACCGTGTCGTTGGCGTCCACTTCCCCTGCAACGCGTCCTTAGCCGACAAATTTCAGTTTACACCGCGCCCATCCCCCTTCTTCCACGTCTTAGGGCTAACAGCAGAACCTTCACAATGGACCAGGATCTCATCAAGCTTGTCAATAAGCTGCAGGACACGTTCGCCAACCTCGGTACGCCATAAGATCTCGTGTCGGACAGTTCTGGAGCTAACTTGATGTCTTCGACCAGGCGGAGAACTCGACATGCCTCAGCTGGCCGTAGTACGTCTTTTTGTTAACTCGTTGGTGCATCTCCGGGTCGAATATATTTCATCTAGGTTGGTAGTCAGTCAGCGGGCAAGTCGAGTGTCCTGGAGACGTGCGTTGCTACTTTCATGCTCCCGGACTTACACGATTGAAGTCTAATTTTCCTGCAGTATTGTTGGAAGGGATTTCCTACCTCGTGGCCAGGGCATTGTTACACGGCGACCGCTCGTCCTTCAGCTTATCCATACGCCTGAGCCAGCTGAGGGCTCCAGCAACTCGATACGAGAATGGGGCCAATTCCTGCACATCGACAAGAAATTCACGGACTTCAACGAAATTCGGAAGGAGATTGAGCAGGAGACGTTTAGGGTGGCAGGTCAAAACAAGGGCGTTAGCAAACTACCAATATCCCTACGGATATACAGTCCAGATGTGTTGGATTTGACCTTGGTGGATCTGCCTGGATTGACAAAGGTGAGTGTGCCACCACAACTTCAATCGTCTTCCGGTTTAATTTCGCGCCCATAGATCCCAGTAGGAGACCAGCCCAGTGATATCGAGCGTCAAATTCGGAATCTTGTCCTTGACTACATCTCGAGACCGAATTGGTATGGGCATTGCGACCAGTCTCTCATTGTACTTTTTGCTTAATGTTAATGTTATTCCAGCGTCATTCTCGCAGTATCCCCCGCCAATGTCGACCTCGCAAACTCCGAATCCCTAAAACTCGCCCGCTCCGTCGACTCACAAGGCCGACGCACTATTGGACTACTCACGAAGCTCGACCTCATGGATGCCGGCACAAACGCTCTCGATATCCTCACGGGACGCGTGTATCCTCTCAAATTGGGCTTTATCGGTATCGTCAACCGGAGTCAACAAGACATCAATTCGGAGAAGAGCATGTCAGACGCCCTCGACAGTGAAACTGAATTCTTTCGGAACCATCATGCGTACCGGAATATCGCGCACAAGAATGGGACGAAGTACCTTGCTAAGACACTCAACCAGGTACGCAACCATCACAGGAGGTCCAGAATTGCCTAGGGCTAACTAGTACTTTCGCCCGCTTCAGGTCCTTATCAACCACATTCGAGAGAAATTGCCAGACATGAAAGCACGGTTAAACACTCTCATGGGACAGGCTCAGCAAGAACTAAACTCATTTGGCGATTCTGCGGTTTTCGGAGACAAAAACCAGGTGCGGATCTGAGCTCAACCGCAAGCATCACGTAATCCGTATTCTTACTCTACTTATAGCAAGGAGGCCTGATTCTGCGACTCATGACCCAATTCGCTCGCGACTTTGTCTCTTCTATCGAGGGCACGAAAGTGGATATTTCAACAAAGGAGCTCTCAGGTGGTGCACGGATATACTACATCTTCAATGATGTCTTTGGTCGTGCCCTAGCCTCGATAGACGCTACACAGAACCTAGACGACCAGGATATCCGGACGGCCATCCGCAATTCAACGGGCCCAAGACCGAGCTTGTTCGTGCCAGAGATGGCATTCGATCTGTTGGTCAAGCCTCAGATTAAGCTGCTCGAGGCGCCGAGTTCGAGGTGTGTTGAGTTGGTATATGAGGAACTGGTGAAGATCTGCCATAATTGTACAAGTGCGGTACGTCATAGTTCTGTCTTCCTTCGATTGGGTTATTAACTCGACTTATACGACATAGGAACTGCAACGATTCCCAATACTACATGCCCAACTCATCGAAGTCGTGTCGGAGTTACTACGAGAGCGACTGGGCCCGACATCGGAGTATACACAAAGCTTAATCGACATTCAGGCCGCATATATTAACACAAACCACCCTTCCTTCATCTCTGGATCTGCACTTGCGTCTGCACAGGCCAGACAGCCTTCAAGACCCCAGATTCCTCAGCGGGTAGGCTTCACTTCAGACATGATGAGAGTGTGGATGCTGATTGTCTATCCTTCCAGCCACAGTCAACAGAGCCTGTCAACGGAAATGGCCCCTCTCGAGAAGACGACGAAGAAAGCACCTCGGACGACGGTATAAATGGTATCTTCCCTCCTCGCGACGGGCGCTCTGTCTCTTCCACTCTGCATGATCGCTCACGGACCACTGCCCCGTCAGCTTTCGGTACCACCAACAATGCTGGGCCCAACAGCATCGTCAAACGGTCTTCATCGAAGTCGCGAGCGCAGCGGATCCCTGGTACCAACGCCCTCAACACCAACACCAATGCCAACCCTTTCGGAAACCAGCCTGCACGACCGCACTCGGCGCTAGAGAGGTCACACCACGTCAGCGCGAGCAACACAAGCATGAGCACAGGCTCTTCGCCGCCAGGCGGAGCTGGCTCTGCACGCGAGACATTCCTCAACTATTTCTTTGGCCAGAACGGGCCAGGGCCCATCGCAGGCGCCAGCGTCGAGCGGGCCGGTGCAGTAGGCGGTAGTGGCCACCATGTCCACCACAGTTCCTCCTCCCCAGGTCTGGGGGCGGGGATGAGCATTGGCTCTACAGAGCCAGCATATATCGTCCCTGTGGGAAGGGATGTGTCCGGTGGAGACTCGTCGCTGACAAGTGGGCTGATGGCGGGGAAGAATGGGAATAGTGCGGCGTATGACATGAAGAGCTTGGGAAGACATATTGAAGCTGTGAGTACCGATCTCTTCGCTTTTTTGGCCCTTTTTCTCGTCACACTTTCGTTGCGTTTGGATTTTTTTTCTTCCTATCCTTCGTGTTTGGTGTCTTTTCTTGGATGTGGGGCTGTGTCATAAGTTCCCGAGTAGCCATGTACCTTGCTGGTGGGCGTCGACTGTAAACGCCGGCGGAAGCGCAGTTTGATACCCCAGCAGCCGATTGCTCTTCTCTCATTTCCGTTCTCTTCGCATTCGCTGTCTTGGTTCCTCCTTTTGCCGTGCTCTTCAGCCGGACTCCGATCCCCCACATCGCTGTCTACTAGTGTCATTTGCTCATCTATTCCTATCCGCGTAACCCACGATTCTGACGCCGGCCCACAGATCTCAGCAGACGGGATGCAGATGACAGCGCGCGAAGAGATGGAGACGCAGCTCATCCGGTCACTAATCCAGTCATACTTCAACATCGTTCGTCAATCTATTCAAGACATTATCCCGAAAGCGATTATGCACTTCCTTGTCAACCACACTGCGCAGCACGTCCAGAACCGGCTAGTGGCATCGCTGTACAAGCCAGAGTTGTTCGCGGACATGCTAAATGAGGATGAAGCACTCGTTGCGGAGAGGACACGGGTGAAGGCGTTGCTTGACGCGTACAAGGAGGCGTTCAAGACTCTGTCGGATGTCAGCCTGAAGTCGACGTAGTCTGGATACGGTAGTGCGTTGGTGTTGAACGTGAATGTTGTGGAGACGGGGTCCTGGAATGACAGTCAGAAAAAAGTATAGAATGACATGTATCGATCCCGTTGATGGTCACCCTAGTGCCTCCTCTGTCGTCTTTTGCTTTATGATAAATAATGACTACTACATTGCAATGATACCACATTGCTATATTGCTGGCCTCCATGTGCTCCAGACCATACAATCTGGCCTAAGCAACAGCTCTAAGACCTGCCTTACGATTCGCCAATGGAGAAGTGTCCAAAATATTAAGCATCTATGGTCATTCAAAACATTACTCTGATAATGGACTACAAACACGGGGATACGTATAGTAAAGGAGGACGCCGCCCTGTCTCGTGGCTGGGATGGATCCTGACATGAAAAGGAACGATGCATTGCCACAAATCCAACCCCATCCTGAAACGCGATATCCATCCATCCGCCCATCCAATTGTTTGAGAGCCGATATGAGGGAGTCTTGAAGGAGAATGGAACAGTCACGAACACACACCGAACACGCGAACTTGAGCAACGCGGCAAGAGGCACAGACAGCGGACACAGCAGACAGCAGACCAGAAGTGATACCCCAATCCCACCCCTCGAAAGGGAAGAATGGAAGGGAGGCGGTGGCAAGGGGTTGATGGAAGGTGCTTCAACTACACCGAGCCGGTGGCATCCCTCAACGTATATTATGTTGCGGGGTCGGCGTCGGCGGGAGAGGGAGTAGAAGCGGACGATGTAGTAGCGGTAACGGTGTTCGATGGCTTGACTGCGACCCATTTCTCCTTCTTGCTCTCCTCGTTTGACCCCTTGTCCTTATCAGTCTCTTCCTCAGAGGTGACGCTCTCCTCGGTGTCGGCATCGACGCCGGTGCTGGTCTCCTCTTCGGAGGATGATGACGAGGTCGCTTCTGCGGTAGCGGATGTTTCGGCCGTTGCGGAGGCTGCTGGAGTAGTTTCAGTAGACGCGGTCGACGCGGCAGCAGAAGAACCACTCTTCGCTGCAACTTCGGCGCGGGCCTTCTTGACCTTTGCAGCGCGCTCTTTCCTCTCAAGTTTCTCCTTCGTCTCTTTTTCCTCTTTCTATATGGGTCAAGAGATTCGTCAGAACGTGGGGGTTGCGCAGAAAAATAGCTGTCGGATCAATACCTCTTTGGCTTCCTTCTCTTCTTTCTGGAGACAGGAGGGTGTGAGGAATTTCAAGACAGTGGGAAGAAAGCAAGACACACCTCTTTTTGCGCCTTTTCTTCAGCCTCTTTCTTTTCCTTAGCCTCGCGCTACAAACAGAGTATGGTCAACGTCTTGCGAAAGTGAGAGAAATACGATCTTTGTTTCGAACCTCAGCCTTCTCTTTCTTGAGTTTCTCGCGGGTCTCACGTTCTTGAATCACCCATTCAGCGACCTCTTCAACACACTCGCGTGGACGAGTCTTGTTCTTCAAGAGATACCCTTGAAGACTGGCAACCTGAAGAGTAATTTATTTAGTCTCGAAGAAAATAATAGGTCAAACACCCGATGCTCACACTAAGTTCATCCTCCGGAATGGCTTCGGCAAAACGTTTAGCAAGCTCGGAGATCTCCTCCTCTGTCAGAATAGGAATGGCATGTACATGCTTGCGCTTCGGCAGGGGCAGGTTTTGCTGGGAAGTGTCTTTGGCGGCGCTCGATCCATTACCATTGGCAGTGGCGGCGGTAGATGGCTTGTACGGGAAGAAGCACTTGAAGATACCCTCGGCTTGCCACTTGGTAGCATGGGTGAAATTAACCCACACATCCATGCGACCAGGTCGGCTGAGAGCGGGGTCCAATCGCTCGATGTGGTTGGTGGTGGCGAAAAGAAGCCTGAGATAGTGATATAAGTCTCGAAACACGAACGGGCTAGTGATAGGTAGCGAAATGAACCCACCGGCCTTCCGCGGCGGCGACTCCGTCAAGACTGTTTAGAAGGCCACTCAAACTGAGAGTAGATCCATCTGTATTCTCCGTGGTGCTGGTGCTACTCTCCTTTGACGTGGAAGCTGTGGGTGCACCGGTAGAATTCGCGTCGCGTGAAACTGAGCGTGTGAATGCGGCGTCTAAGTCCTCCAAAAGGAGGATACATCTAGAGAGAGAGAAAAGCTCCAGAAATGAACTGTACGTCGGCAAACAGCTGAGACTAACCTTGAAGGAACATGCCCCATTAACGTCGTTAGAGTATTGTCACTCATCCTGGGAACTGATATGAGCCTTAAAGTAGCAGGGACATAAATTAACGCACCCTTTCGACGACAATGAAACAACATAGATGTCAAGACCCAGCTCTCCAGCCAAGGAGTGAATGAGCGAAGTCTTGCCGCTATAGCAGTATGAGCCCAAGAACGTCCATCTAATTTTAGATAGTACGACGAACCTTCCAGGGACACCATGCAAGAGGTAGCCCCGCCTGAAGGGAATGCCTAAAGATGCATGTCAAGAATGGTTCGACGAATATAACCGTGACCACTATACCTCTCTCTGCATACCTATCAAGTCACAAGATGAGTTTCAGAAGAGGTGCAATTCCAGAACTTCGAAACTTACCACTCCTCCGAGCACAGAAAGTCCTTACAATCAGCGAGAAGCATGTCCTTTACACCTGGTTGAAGGACAATTGAACTCATCGGCCTCTTTTGCCTCGCACCATTCCATCTCCAACATCCATAGGTACTGATGAACAGTTGAGAAAAAAAGTATCATTAGCGAAAGGAGTTGTTGATGCGCTTACGTATCAGCCAAGAAAATATGGACACGATGCTCGGCATCTTTCTCGTATTCCCGCTTCGCTTCCAGTACGAGTTTCTTGAGGATGTCGTTATTGCGAGCGACGACGCTGTAGGCAACGTGAGCTGGCCGTCGCTTCTAGCGACATTAACCACCTCACCTGATCTTCAGAGAGCAGCCATGACCGTAATCCGGATAGCGTTTGGTCCGTGTAATCTGAAGGACGGGGGTAAGCGCAATGCGGTCATATCGTAAACATGAAGGGCCTACTCTGAGCCAGTGCCCACGGTAATAGATGGTATGAGTGGTATCTGGATCCAGCATCATTATGAGCGATATAGCATGCAATGACTCATTCATACGCACCGAGGCTAGGCATGAACGCTACTTTCCGCTTTCTCCGGCCGTGGACCAAGGTATCATCCTCTTCTTCCTCTTCGTCCAAGTCACCCGTGGTCGACTGAGTGATCCCATTGCGGTTCACTGAACGAGTGGTGATCTCGAATTCACGACTTCTCCCCCAAGCCGGTTGCTGAATATTATCCTTCAGTACACAGAAGCGCTACGAATGGATTGAATGAGCAAGACCTTGGCAAGCCAATGCATCAACCTGCAGGGGTTCAATCAGCGATACAGAGAAAGGGCATGAATAGACATACCAGTCATACGGGTAGTCGTCCTGGCTGAAATGAGCGGTGAGGAAGAACGCTGTTCAAGAGTGTTAGCAAGTTGAAGATCCTAAGGAAGGATGGCCCACAATCAACGAAGCCGTTCCATGCTGATACCGAAGCGCGACGTGCAGTCTCGACTGTGCCTCCAATGACGACCAATTTCTGCACGTACGATTTAGAGAGGAGTGAAGACGAATGATGTTCGACTTACGAGGGTATCTTGGATAGCACCAGTACTCATGCCAAGAGGGGAGAGCAAACTCTTGAAAGTGTCCATGGTCGTAAGTGGCAAGAGCGGAGGCAGAAGGAGAGAGGAGAAGAGAGAGAGGGCGCGCCAGGTGGGCTACGCGTACCCCTTATATGGGATTTGATGAAGGCCGCCTCGTGTCGTAGAAGATTGCAGGGCAGGCGAGAATCCGCGGGCCGCGCACTATTTAGAACCTTTCCTCCGATGTGTATTTCCTCCCGTCCAAAATCTGCATCCAAGATCAACCATAGAGCCCACCTATAGCCATGATTAAAAAGCGACCACAGTTCCATTTCCACAAGGATTGAGCCATTCTGGGTCACCTTACCTGTCCCTAGAGAGATTTTCTTCCAATGCGAACCTGCATGGTGGCGTCAAAATGAGGTCTATCGGTTACACAAGATAGGACCCTGGCAGCGGCTGGGAAAGATTCAATTGCTATACGGGGATCTATGCTTGGACTCGTGCACCCACAGATGGTCCCTGAAGCTTCAAGCTTGAGTCACGTCGACGCCTACAACCGCAAGACCAGTCGTCCGTTGTTCTTTTCTAACCCAACTTAGTCACTCTATGAAGATGTGTGAGAGGTTCTGACGCACCCCAGGAAGCGCAGTTGGAAGAAAAGACAATTCCGGTAGGCCAGAATTGCACGAAAGGACCAAATCGAAGCCGTGTCACATTCGCAAAAGGGTCATTTTCCCTGATTCGTTATATCCATATGTCCTCTATTAACCCGAGACTAGAAATCGGAATATCAAGAGATCAACACATGTCAAACGGCCACATAGCAGGGAATACCTTGAGATAACTCTTCCATTCTCATCTCTTCAATTTCCATGCTCGCCGTAGCGCCCAAGGTTCTCCAGAGTCATACAAGCAAAAGCCTGAACAGCAGTGGCGTGATAGCACCTGACCGGTTGCGATTCCGCCCAGCCAAATCCGACCACCGACCTTAACACCCACATGGTTTGCCATGCATCGAGGCTAAAGGAAATGAAGCACCAGGCAGAAAGACTCGCTATGTGAGACACCTTGCCCTGCAACCTAAGAAGTGGGATGTTCGTTGACGTGTACTGGCGAGCAAGCAACGCTTCATCATCTCGTCGGCCGAAGGACGTAATCACTCCACGTCCCATCTCCATGTAGGTCCGCCACTTCGTACGATGGTCAAGACTTGCTGCCTCGATGCAAGCACTCTTCTTCGCGTACATAAATGAGGTCGCCAATTCTCAATTGTCCATTAACACCGGCCCGAACTTGCGAGACGCCAGAGCGAAGAAGAGTCACCAGACCAGGATAATGCGAGATATGAACTCCTATTTGCTCCAGTTTCCAAGAGCGGCGTAACGCGCACACGCCAGCTACAGCGAAACAAGGATTCAGACAAATTGCAGGTGTCTAATTGGGCTGAGAAAGGTGTCGAGATCCATCTAATGATCTGATATTGCGACAATCGTTCAAAGCAACATAAACTACACTCACCATATTCTGTTTTCGATTGACTGGCGTGGGGATCGTGGATGAAGATGAACGCCAAAGTGAGACAAGTGAACAAGAGTTGATATGATACTCTCACATCCCACAGGAAAGTAGTCAGAGTAGAAGACCAATTGTTCGATCATAAACATGAGTATCTTGAAAAGCTACGGGATCCGCAGCGCACGAATGGTCAGCTGGGGCTCTCTAAAGCATGCTTCACTGCAAACAAGGCACTCACTGTTGACCAGAAAGTCCCCGATATGAATCATATCATTATCGCAGTAGTTTATCGTTGGAATGGATGAGAGCTATTGACCGTATTGACCAGAGAAATATCCGCGAAAATGGTTTGTCCAGATCAAACAATGGGCCGGGTTCGACGGCCGAATCCGCCTCTTGAACCGTTATCACGGCTAAGATGGCCAAGATTGGAGAGTGGTGGGTCCACGTTCCTTCAACACAGCAATGAGCTACCAATGCAATTCTCTGCGCCAGAGCGCGCACCAGTCATAGTTCTAGGCAAAACGCGCCTGATGACCATGCAACGTGCCTTTCCCCGAGTCAGCCCAGAGGAAAACGGGGTTCTCAAGTTTCGGAAGGCACTTCGTCAGATACGCTCGCGACCCATCTGGCTGATGAGGGTCAGTACTGGCCAGAATCCAAGTACAGGAGAGAATCATCAATGATTAGCGCCTTATTGTGTCCACCATAATTCGGTCACTTCAGGGTGCGCCCCCCAGAATGAAACCTAAAAGAGTTACTCCCCTAGAAGAACAATAGCGAAACGAGAAGACTCCGAGATGCTGTCGAAGATCCTCAGGCCAAGTGGTTCTGCGACGTTGACTGACCCTTTATTCATATTAGCGAGATTGTACTCGACAGGAGAAGCACAGACATACGAGGCCAAACGAAAACACGACCACTCTCTGGGACTCGAAGTGTGACAAAGGGCGACATGCTGCAATCAAGTCCGAACTTTTCAAGCGATGTCAGGAATCATATAAAAAATCTTCGCACCCAGAAAACCTGCTTAATCGGGCCCGCCCCTCTCGATGCCAAACTTAACACGCCTCGGGGCCTCATCGTGAGCGCATCTCTTGCAAGACAAACTTCTCCCGTGGCGTGGATATAGCGGCCTCGGGAAAGCACGGAGCCTTTAATACAGGAAAAAATGAAAATTTATATGGCAATCACAGCCCAGGAAAACCGCGCTCACAAAGAAGTCATCTATTTTTCAAAAAAGGCGGAGATAGGAAGTGGCACGCCGGGAGATGAGCAATGCTGGATCCTCTAGGACGCTGGCGGCGGCCTGGGACGAATTTAGTGAGCAGAGTCACATATGTTAGAGCATCTTATCCGGGGACGTGTTATCGTATAAGGTTTACGTACCTATTGCGAGTTTGCCCCCCAGTAAAATATGTGTTCGAGTCCTATCAAATCGCAAGAACGAGAAACATGACGTGAGTGCTTCCGGATGAGATTTCATTCTCCGTCCAGGCGTAGATCACGGGCACGGTGAATTGTAGGTGTCCTGTCGAAGAGGAAAGGATCACTTTGCGGCGAGAAAGAGGCGCAGAACGTGCAAGGCCGGTGCCGAAGTATGAGTCGAACGATGAAAACAAGCAAAGATCCTTCCTGGCTTCAGTAGATGGTTGTATTGCCCCCCCTTGGCTTCCTTCGAAGTTCCCTGCCTCATCAGACGTTCTGACACAGGGAAGAGGGTATAAACACCCAAGAAAGACGGCGTCCAAGAATAGGCAACACAGACCCAACGGTAGAGAATATGCGCAATAGGCGGTGCCTCGAGACATTCATAAAAGTTGTCCATCATGAAACACAGAAATCGGACCGACGGCGAAGAAAGAGTTTCCTTCTGAGTGGCGTACTTCAGGACGGCGAACCGGTAAATGGTCGATCAGAGCCCTTGCTCGGAGGAGGTTGACCAGGTGCCGTAACATTCGCCAATCCGACACTCCACCAGAGTTTACACGGAAAAGATTCGATGGAGCTGAAAGACGGTCTGGACATCGACAGATGAAATAGATAGTCACTTAACTTAAAGCCCTCAACACAGGACGATATTGGTCGATGTTCGAAAGCAAAAATCCAATCGATGCCCTTGATTGCCATCGATGCCCTTGATTGCCATCGATGACAAGATCACGAGTCATCAACGCTCAGACGAGCATTCACGACCGCCCGAGGTGTTGAATACGGTATATAAGCGCCCGACAACGTCAACTGAGCGCCCGATGAGTTTTTTTACGGGCATTTTAGTGTGACGTTGCAAACGATGGTGAAAGTGGAGGAGAGAAACAAGAGTCGGTTATGTAAGCAGGAATAAACAGTGACCACGATGTGATTGGTTGAAAGTACAAAGTCTATCGTGAAGTTCATTCGCCTCAGACTAATCTGAAAAAGAAACAAGTAGCTTGAATGTGAGGTAATATCTGTTTCTATCTGAAAGGAATGAGCTTGCCGTATTTCGTCTTTAACATCGGGTCGAGAAATGAAGTGCACCGGCGACATTTCGGGTCTGTTCATAACTTTCCATGATTTATGAGCGGTGTAAGCAGCACGTTGTGTGCAGGTAGTTCAGCATTCATGCCCTATGAAGTCCTATGAGGCCTAAAAAGTCTAAAAGCCATAAAAAAAAAAACCCTGGGACTTCGAAAAGTTTTAGAAAAGGAGTTTGACTTCACGATCCCACCGTGACACATCGTAATCTCTCTCTTCGGAATCACAAAGTCTTGTTGGTTTTCCAGGAAAGCACGAGCACCATCGCGCCTTGCCAGCGCAAGTTTCATATCGATTTGATCTGCCACACCGTCATTAATCGCATTCGGTCGAACTAGTAATACATGTCTTCTAGAGTCCATAGTGGCATCTGCCTATAGCGGACCGGAAGTTAGCAAGGGTCACAAAGAGATGAATTCGGTACCCTTGCCTGGTCGTAATATAGCCCAAAGTATCCAAGAGATCTAATCATTCCTGGGCAGCAAGCCACCCATCTCCATCTCTTCCACCGCCTGATCCTCCGCTCTTATTGGCATCACGTTTAGCCCCTCTGACATCTCGCGTTTGACGCAGAGTTGTTCAGCGAAGGTGACAGTCAGAACGGCACCACCAGAAACTATGGCCCAAAAGAATAGCGATGTTGGTATTGCTGCTGCGTAGTATGCAGTTAGGACAAAGTGGTTGAAAACCAAAGTCAGCGCGAAATCGAGGATGAGCCGAGGTCGGCGAACGATTTTGTACAGGTAATAGATGCTATGAATGCAAAATTTTAGGGCGAGTAGTCGAATCAACTGAAGGAACGTACTCGGCCGAACACGCCACTAGCCAGCAGAAGGCAATTATCCAGCCTCGCATCGGGTCCATGGTACCATTGTATTGGTCATCTTTCCAACCGTATCCCACTTTCTTGCCACCGCTCCATGCCCACCATCTCTCTCCTATCGGCATTCCGACAACCGTTGGCCGTCCTGCCATCTCTCGCCAGTCCATGATCATTCCTGCGTGAGTTTGGTGAGGCAAATCCCTGCAGGAACAGAGAATACAACGCACCCACACTTGCTGCTCCGCCTTCATAATTAAGTGATGTTGACTCCGCAAACGTCGCTAATAGAGGGGGTGTAATAACGCATAGTGTTAAATAATGTAATGTCTGCATAGACACAATCTAAAAACCATAAAATGAACATAGGAAAACCTTGAGACGAATTGTCCATGACGTACCTGGGACAAGAGCAGAATTGGGTCCCAATTCGACAGCGTAGTCCTCGCTGGAGCCATTTTGGTGTATATTCCCGAGTCTGGGCTAGAATGCCTATAGCATTGTCATTTGGATGGTGATGGTCGGGATCAAAACAATGAGCACGGTCGTCGCTGTTGGACTACCAAATTGGGGTTAGGGTTACGAATACGCTCACTTTAGAAGGCTGGAGAGGGCTGGAGACAAGGCTCCAAGCGGACACAGCTGGTGAATGCCACCATGATACACCCAACAAATGCCTCAAGATATGCATAGAAAGGACGACGACTGGTTCATTCTCAAACGATCAACGCTCTCGGAGAGAAACCTATCAAGACTAAAGGAAGGAGTGTGTTGGGAGTAAGCCAACAGAGAGGTCTTCCGATTATTGTACTGGGCGTAAAAGGAATGAAAAAGAAATATCGGTGGACTCAAGACGCCCGACTGTAGAGGGACGAAAAGTGAATAACGTGGTACAGGACAGGGACTATGACGGCGGACACATAAAAAAATCAAGACCTCGACGTGTTGCCCAAGTTCGACGACGCGCCAGGCGATACTGTACGCACCGAGAACATCTCCTCCAGTACCTTGTCATCCATTGCTCCAACGCCCTTCCCGGGCATAGAGCATCCTGCGCGCGACGTATGGCGTTTGGCAGGACGTGTGCAGGAGTACGAGCAGGAAATCGTATGAGCAGTTCGTCAGCACCAAATTGACTACGACCAATGACGACCGGTCCTACACGCGCTGAGTAGCGGATGGGCGGGTAATGACTATAGTCTCTGGCGTTGTGTTACATGTAGCACCAACCGACCAATTCCCATTGCAGTACAAGAGGGCATTTTCCACAGTTTTCAGGCCGAGGAAGTCAACAACGAGCACAAAACTACGAAGGCACAGACGATAACAAGAGGTGGATTGATGCGCCGAATGCAAGATAGAATATGTAGCACCATGTAAATTTTGAGAGGCTCGCGGGTCTCTTTGCAGTGCACACAAAATCCAGAGGGGAGCATACCCATGTCAACTCCTCGGGAGTTTCCCAGACTCTTATGGTAGGTCATCCAAGGACGCCTGGCAATAGCGGGAGAGGCCTGATACCAATCCGGACAAATTTTGGAGAATTTTTCGAAAATGCCAGGTGCAAATCCGGACAAATCTGGCCCAAATGGTGGATGGGCCTGGCGCAAGTCCGGACAAAAATTTGGGATTTCGTCCCCAGCCGGAGGTTTTAGGAAAATCTGACCTCTTGGCAGGCCAAAAACGGCACTTCTGGGGCCATTTCTGCCTGAAGGCCTCATACAATCCGGACAAATTTTGGACCTCTGTCCGGACAAAAATTTTGGATTTCGTATCAGGCCTCTCCCGCTATTGCCAGGGGTCCTGTCATCCAGTGTGGATGTATGATGCCAAGGGTGTCGAGTGACAGATAGTTGAGAATCCTTGCACATGGAAAAAGCATATCGGAAGTTGTGCGCTTCGCACCACGATGGCCTAAGAACACGCCAGGACGAGTACCAGCTCCTCCGTGGGATTGAGACGGCGTCGTCGAATAACTGTGTCCGTAGGGAGGATATACGCATCGGTGTCTAAGAAGTGTGGGGTTCGTAAAATTCGGGGCAGGCTGGTGTAGCTCCTGCAGCCAGCTGCAGCCAGTAGTGACCGGTTGACCTCTGGGGACGAAGGCCTCCCCCGTTCCTTGGCCTTCCGATCAAACTCCAAATAGGTGGCGGGCGCAGGACGACACATGCGGTGACACTGCTTCGAATTTTCCGTCGAGGGAGCTGTTATCTTTCTTCCATCCAAAAGCGTTGGACCAGCGTTGGACAAGGACGAATGCATTGTGTAATCCTGCGAAATTTGTGTTTATCAGGACGTCCCTGCGGGGAATGCCTCACTCACGAGGTTAGCGCCCTCGAGGGTAGGACGATAGAAGACGGCGGGAGGCTGTGCCCAAGACGCTGGGCGGCTGTGGGACACATGGGACTACTAGATGAGGGTTAGGGTTACGCATCTCTACTACAACTCCCGCCTGTTGTCAGAGTCGGGCACCTCTTCTTCTGCTTCCATCAACTAGGATGCGTCTCTCAGGCGAGGAGACTCTCGTTGACCATGGGGGGCCGTCTACTACGATCGAAATGCGTCAGAAAAACCTGGCGTTCGCGGATCCGTTGCTGAACAGACCTCAAGTTTACTACGGGGACGGACCGTTCGACCCGCCAAGTTCGGACGACGAAGAGGAAGTCGCACAAACCGGAAACACTGATGACGACGCGGAGACAATCTCTTTGCTCAGTGGGCCTGCAACTCCGGGGAGGGCAGAGAGAGGAGAAACCGGGCCAAGGAGGACGTCTGAGGCTGAACAGGTGCGCGGCGTTCAGGAATTGTGTTCCGTAGTGTATGCTGACCATCATGCTGTGCTCCAGAAAAACTCATCTATTCGCGTGCTTGCAATTATACTTTTCGCCTTAGTTTCTCTCGCTACCATCATTGGAATTCTTGCCGGCTTCTCACATCCTGGGACATCCTATCTTACACCTGGAGGGAGGGGACTCCTCGGGGAGGCTGGACGGAAGAGGCTCACCATGGACAGTATCTTCGACGGAACTTTCGCCGCAAGTCAACCAAACCTGAACTGGGTGGCAGAAGGTGCGTATACATGTATCCAAATGCTCTGTCAATACCTCATTTCCTGATGACGTACCTATAGCCGGAGACGGAGTGTTCTCACTTTCAGAAGGGGGGTTCATCAGACTCGTGGACCTCAAGACCAATACGACGGCCAACATTGTCGCGACAGTGGATGTTAAGGATGTAGGGTTATTTATTTCTAGTTGGAAAATAGTTCTAATCCTGTCCCAGGAGCGTGGAAATACCCTCACTATCGACGACTGGAAGCTGTCGCACGACACGAAATATCTACTCGTCAAGACCGACTATCGCAAGGTCTGGGCTATCATTCAAATTGTAGATATGTCTCTCAGCGTCATTCTGTTTCTAGCAATGGCGACATTCAGGGTTCTCGAACTATTATATCCACAACATCGAAGAGAAGAGGTCATATCCTATAACCCACCCCTCTTTCCCTGCGAGGACGGCGTACGCCACATGGGCGCCGTTAGGAAATGCGATTGCCTACGTTTTGGACAACGACCTCTACGTCCTTCCTTCAGCTGAGTAAGTAACCTCGATTGTGTTTTTCTTCTGACTGACCTCCTTCCTTCAGACCTGCCACCCGGCCAATCCGCGTAACATCCACAGGCAACACCTCTCTCTTCCATGGTGTGCCGGACTGGGTCTACGAGGAGGAAGTGTTCTCCTCTGACTTTTCTTTGTGGTGGTCGCCCGACGCAAACAAGGTTGCATTCTTGACGCTGGACGAAACAGCCGTTCCAGAGTTCACTTTCCCTATATACAATCCAACGGAGGACTCGAACGCCGTCATACCCTACACTACCGAGGTTGTGATGAAGTATCCGAAACCAGGCTATCCAAACCCTCTTGCGTCGCTGCAAGTCTTCGACCTCGCAGCACACTTAGACAACTCAGACGCTCCCCCAGAGGACTCGACTTTGACGCTCGATTGGGATGGTCGGCATTCTGTGGATGACAGTATCATACAAGAGGTTAATTGGATCGGTAATGCGACCCTCATCGTGAAGGAGGTCAACCGAAATGCGGATGACGGAAACGTTATCCTGTTCCAGTTGAATGCGAATACAGGCCAAAGTGAGGATCGAGGCAGGGTGGTGAGGAAGCTTGGAAAGAATGGCGAGCAGGGTGACGATGGTTGGATCGACGCCGTTCGTTTCTTGATTATACGTGTCCTTCGCTCTCTGATTTTCTTGATGCTTTCTAGGACCAGTTCATTTTCCCTGTGCCAGCGTCGGTTGCTGGTTATGAGGGAACCAGCTCCTACTTGGACATCGTGCCCACGAAGGAAGGTTACAACCACATTGCTCTCTTCAGCCCTGGAGACTCAAGCCAACCAACCTTCCTTACTTCGGGAGAATGGGAAGTCACGGGTGGGATCAGAGGCGTCGATGTGAAGTCTGGCTTGGTGTGAGTTCGATTCATTCATTTATCTCTTGGAGCCACACTTACTCTCTCGTTCTTTGCCCTAGTTACTTCACAGCCGCCAAACCCTCCACTGAACGTCACCTCTTCTCCATCGCGTTGCCTTCCTCAAGCTCAGCAGCCGCCACTGAGAAGCCCGCTGAGCCCAAGCCCCTCACGGACACGTCGAACCCGTCGATCTACGGCACCAGATTCTCGCCTGAGGCGGGCTTTTACGTCCTGACCTACACTGGACCGGATATACCCTGGACGAAGGTGTATGATACCAGTCGGCCGTGTGAGTGAACGAGCTTGGCCTTGTTGGATGGATTAAATGTTGATAATTCATGGACTCTAGCGTTTGAGTATGTGCTTGAGTTGAACGAACGGCTGAGGAATGCGACAGTGGAGTACGAAGCTGCGACGACCGTCCATACGACGTTTACTAACGAAGGGTTTGGTGCGTACCTTTGCCTTGCCTTGCCTTATCCCTCGCGTCTCCTTTTATTTCCTGCTTGCGTCCCCCAATCGACGACTTGGATCTTACCGAACGCCTTCCTCTTATCACCCCTCTACGCCTCTAATCCATTCACCCATTCATGCTCGACGCCATTGCTAATTTTATTCTTTACATGAAACAGAGTTCAACGTAAAAGAGCTCCGACCTCCTCGCATGGACGACTCAGGACGCAGGAAGTACCCCGTCCTATTCCGCGTGTATGTGGTCTAGTCCGGTCTATCCAGTGCGATTGGCTGACTTTGCCTTCTCCCCTCTTTTTTCATTCATTTCCTCGCTCCTTCATGCTATAACCTTCGGCGCCTATGTCCTACAAACTGTCTCGGACCACTCGTTGTGCCTTCTGGCTCCAACGATACTATGCACACCGACGTGCTTCGTACTATGGGCCGTGTGCGGCTTCGTTACACCATCCGGACTCGGAATGGAACGATGTACTGCTGCACTGTACCGTGGTGTTGGTGCGGTCTGTCAAAACCAAAACACCAAAACACCAAAATCATTCCAACACATCCATCACCACCTCATGCGACGTCTATTTCCGACACCACCCCGCGCCTGGAACCTGTCTGGCCCATCGTCCTGCTCCCTCGGTATCTGGATATATGACACGCTGCGCACAATGTAAACGTTACGAACTCGTCTGTGCCTTCGGCTTGATCGTTCCTCCTGGTTTGCAACCCCCAATCTCGATTAATGATTCTACCCATTGGTCCACTCAACCCGAACCGACCTCCAACCCCTTCTCGCACAACCGACTCGACCTCGACCGACATTTGACCGCCCAACAGGTATGGTGGGCCTGCCTCGCAGTTGGTTGACCAGCGTTTCACGCGGGACTGGCACGAGTATCTTGCATGCGCGCACTCGTACATCATCGTGACTGTCGATGGGCGCGGGACGGGATACAAGGGCCGCAAGCTGCGCAACACGGTCAAGAACAACCTTGGTTTCTTCGAGACAGTGGATCAGATCGCTGCTGCGAAGTGAGTCTTTCGTTCCTTTCTCTGCATTGCGTTTTCTCTGTTTTGCTTTCGTTTTGTTTATTTATTTTTTCTCTATTCATTCTTTTCCTTCAATTTCTTTCCCGTTTCTTTCTTGGCTTCTTCGCGTATTTTCGTGTGCCACCTGCATACCCTGCGCGACCTCAAACGAGGCTGCGCCCTACGCAACCTACACAGTTCATTTCCCAGCTGGCAGCTGTTCGTCGCACTTGCATTGCGCACCAACACGGTGCTAAGTATACAGTGTACGAATACGTCCCGCGTCAAGCGCCCGCGTGCACAGGGCGCAGCGCGCGTGCCGGCCCAGACCTTGCTGCTGCAGGGAAGGAAGTTCGACGTTATGCCCGTGGCATTTGCCGGCGGTGTTGGCGTTCGAGTTGGTTGGGTTCGTTGGGTTGCCCGCTCGTTCTTCCTTCTTCTCTGGCTGCTGGCTGATGCCTGATGGCTGGCCGTTTATCGTTCGCTCGTTCGTGATCATATTTGTTGTGCGTCTGGGTTTCCCTTCCATCTTCTGTTTATCTGCATGATGTGAGAGCGTATCACACGAAGCCTCTCGTTAGCTCTCGCCGCGCCGTTCTGTCTGTCGTCATCGTCGTCATCGACAACCTTGTTCTCAGTTCTTCGCTCTTCGTTCTTCGTTTTCTGTTCTTTGCTTCCCGTTTTCGTGGGTGAACGGCGGCTCGGAGGCTGAGCTTAGTCGATGATGAACAAGGCGTACTCTTGTTGCTTATTGCTTGTTGCTTGTTGCCTTGTTGCTTGTGACATTATATTCGTAGATGGAAAGATGGATCGATGCGCGCCTCTCGTCGTTTCGTTTCATCGCAGTGAATGGGTATCAGGGAATTTCGATGCGCGGTGTTGGGTGTTGGGTGTTGCTGTTGGATGGCTACCAGCGGCCCTCTAATTGTCTTTTGGCCCTAACGGGCTATGGGCCACGGGCGAAGACACGAGGGTAGATGGTCGGGTCGCGCTTTCTGTTCTCAGTCAACTTTGTGTTTGGTTCCGTCCAGACCTCTGGGATGCACTTCCGTCGACCGGTACGACCGAGCGCGAGTGGCCTGCCGTTCGTTCCAGCCGTCTTCCTGATTTCACTTCCCCTCTCTATCGCGTGTGGCTTTCATTTCCCTCCGTTGGCGTATCCTCTCCGTCATTTCGGTGATTCTCCTACCCTTTCTCCGTCTCGTCTCTTCTCTCTTCTCCTCTCTCCTTAACCTTTTTCTTTTTCTTGATGTTCTCTTCAGCATTTTCTTTCGCTTTCTTTACCACCCACCGTGTGTTCCGTCCCGCGAATCCGGTTGGTCGATAGCGGCCAGCCAATCAATCGCGGGCCTTCCCAACATCGTTCCTTCCCTTCCTTTCTCTCGCTAGCCCTTCTGTCTTCTGTCTCTGATGATGTCCTTCCACGTCTCTGATATCTCCGTCTTCTCTTGTGCCGCGTCGCATTCCATCACTTCACTTGCCTACCCATTTTCTTGAATCTTAACTGCCTACTTCCCGACTCGCTCGCGTTACTCATTGGCCTTCGCATCTACAGAGCCTGGGCGCAGAAGCCGTATGTCGATAGGAAGCGGATTGGCATTTGGGGTTGGGTGAGTGACTTTCCTTAGAGCGGTTCTGGCGTTCTTGGTTCTTTTCTGGACCTCCGTCATTCGTGCTTCTTCGGTCGACTTGGCATATGACTTACGCGAACCAACAGTCCTATGGCGGGTTCATGAGCTCGAAAGTGGTGGAGGCGCGAGCGAAGATCCATTCGTTGGCGATGGCAGTTGCTGTAAGTCGTCCATATCTGTCTTTCATATCGCGAGGTCTGGACCTCTGCTCCACCCACAACGTCCACGATGAGACACGCGAGGGTTGAGTGGGAGGTTCTTTCGGCGGTGGCGCTTCGATGGCAGCTAACCAATCATTTCGCTTACAGCCTGTGACGAGCTGGCGTCTGTACGGTATGTTGTCCAGGATTGGAGGACGGGTTGACAGACGCTGACGATTGGTCGGACAGACTCTATTTATACGGAACGGTACATGAACCTGCCTAACCTTAACGAGGGCGGGTACGTGAACGCGTCGGTCTCGAACGTGGAGGGGTTCAAGGAAGTAGACTACTTGCTGGCGCACGGGAGCGGAGACGACAATGTGCACTACGCCAACTCGGCGCACTTGCTGGATATGCTCACGGCGGCAAAGGTGAGGAAGTACCGGTTCAGGATGTTCACGGACAGGTGAGTTGGTTTGGTTTGGCTTGGGAGAGGGAGACTGAGATGATTGGCTGCAGCGACCACAGCATCAGCCGGCGCGGGGCGCAGCGGGAGATCTACGAGTATCTGACTGGGTTCCTTGTTGAGAAATGGGGCAAGGGGGGCCGGCGGGTGTAGGGACAGGTGTAGAGCAGTCCAGAATCGATTCACGATGCGAGTCTAGAGCGCCGGCGTCTCCGTGCAACCGGTGTGAGCCAATGAGGAGCGATGCCGATAAGTCCGGGCCGCGATTGTGGAGATGTTCGAGGCCCGGGCTCTCTGCGGGGGAGGCCTGGCTTTTACGCTGGGTCTCGCTTTTTTTGTTGGCTCGAAATATATAGGCGGCGCGGTGGGACTGGGGCCTGTGTTTTGATTTTCTGCTTCTCGCCTGTCATACCGCACAGAAATGCCCTTCCCGGCGCTGGGTAGCAGCTGCTGCTCGCCGCCGCCGGTGACGACGAGCATGGGGGTGCGGCCAGTGGGGCTCTCCCTGGGCGTGCCCGGGCCTCGGCCAAGGGGCTTGTGGAAGGGCCGTGGGAGCTCCTTCCCGCGTTTGGCCACCACTTCCGCCGCCCCCTCTGCATCGTACGACAAGCGCAGGCACACACCCGCCCTCACCGCCGACGACACCGCTTCCAGCGACGGCGGGTACGACGACGACGACGCTCGCTCAGACTACTCGAACGGCTCCCGCAAACGCCGCCGCCTGGGCTCCCCGGACTCGCCCCCGACCCCAGAAGACACCACCAGCGTGCTCTACTGGGACTACTCCCGCAAGTGCAGCCCACCCAACCCCCAGCGCCTCAACAAGTGGACGACGCGCACCAAGCTCATGGATACGTCCGCGACTACAGGCCCCGGCCAGCCCGCCGCCGACCGGGGGCCCAACTGTGATTTGGAGGACTGGGAGGACCTGAAGGAGTTGTTCGCCAAGGCCGCTGAGATGTATGACAGTGCGTGCTCTCGCAGATGATCGCCCCCGATAGGCATCGCAGCTGACCCGCCCACAGCTCAGGAGCCGGCGGAGACGATCCCGCTGCTGAGGGGGGTGATACACGAGTGCCATCGCTTCATGAAATTCTACCAGGACCCCTCCGTCCTCTACGCTACGCAACCGCTACCTGAGAAAACGGCACACACGACGACGACCGGGCCTGAGGAGAAGATGATCCGCGACTGGATGACGAACGAGAGGCCACCGCTCTACCCGCCACGCACATCGCACAAGGCCGCACAGACCGCCGACCCGATCATCATCGCACCATCTGATAACGAGAAAAAATGGTGCGTCGGCGGTGTTGCTACTTTTCCTCCGCCTTCGCTAATGCCTCCAGCAGCAAATGCAAAGATCTTCCAACCGCCTTCCACACCATCTTTGGTGCCACGCTGTTCTTCTTTGGGAACCTCATTGCACAGGACCCTTCCCTCGCCCTGCCAGGCGAGCCAACGCTGCCGACACCGTACTGGCTCACTGCACTCGATGTTTTTGAGATCGGAGAAAATCTACCTATAAGAGTTTCTGGTCGGGGGTGTCCAAGTGCCCCAGAGGACTGGCGCATGGCAATCGTGTGGGGCCGCACGCTGACGTGCATCGCGGACGAGGTGCTCTCGCGCCAGAAGCAGCAGATGCAAGAAGGCCGCGGTGCTTCTGGACCCGCGGGCCAGCCGTCTTCGGCGGGCTCCTCGGGCTCGTGGCCGTCCTCTGCTTCCTCATCGACCTTCTCCTTCCTCCCGTTGCCGGCCGCCGCGTTCCCCTCCGCCTTCCCGTCGGGGATGCCGTTCCCGATGATGCCGACGCCCGCCTCCCCCGGCTCCAACCCCGGCACCCCCGACGAGCCTGCTTGGCCATCCGAGAGCCCGTTCGCGCTCATCGTCTCCCGCCGTCCGCCCGTGTCCCGCCCCCTCTCCCTTGCGACCGTCACACCCCACGAGCTGCTGGTCCTCGCACAGGACCAGTTCTCCAGGGGCATCTTCCACATGCCGCACCCACAGCACCATGCGCCGGGGAGCAACCGCTATCAACGACTTTGGGGCCTTGCGTCAGCGAGTTCGTCGACCAAGAGCAGCAAGAACTCGACACCCTTAACTACACCCACCACCACCAAACCACACCCTCCGCCCACGGCATCTAGCGTTTCCTCGTCCTCGACTGGCACTACCCCGTCAACGTCTTCGTCGTCTTCAGCAGCATCAATACCGCCTACCGCCTTCTCGCGCGCCAAGGAGCTGTACACCATCGCTTCCGAGGTGTTACTCATCTCTGAGAAGCTCTTCCTGCCCTCCGAGCGCGCCGAGTGGGCGCACTGGGCCGACGGCGTCTTTTCGCAGATGCGCATGGAGGTGGAGGTCGCAGATGTTGACGATGCGTGGAAAGGCCTCATCTTCGCCGCGAGAGGCCGATGCAACCTCGTCATCGGCTCAGCACGTGCAGAGGGCGTCGAAGAGGCGATGGAGAAGGAGGATGCGATGGGTGGAGGCGGCGTGCTGGATAGCGAGGAGGCGCAGGAGGCGAGAGAGGTGCTCGCGGACGCTGTGGAGTTCTTGGACAAGGCCCGTGGGGTGCTGCGAGACAGGAAAGAGCGCGAGAGACAGGGCAAGGAGGGGAAAGATGCCAAAGACAAAGACCGGGACGGCGAAGGCAACGTCCTCATGCTCTCCGCAGACGCGGATGAGGACGCGGACGTCGAGCTGCCCGCCGAAGGTGCCCTAGAGGGCGAGTACAACGTCGTCTGCCCGTCCTCGGCGCACCAGCACCAGCTGCACGCGCACCCCGAGCCCGAAGACGGAGAAGAGGAGGAAGATGCGGATGACCGCGAGCTGCGCACGTTGCTCGCCGAGGCGCTCCTTACGCTGGCGAACCTGACGCAGAACGAGGCGGAGCAGGACGCGCTGTACGCGAGAGCGAAGAAGGAGGGTGTGGTGCTGGACGATGAGGATGCGATGGATGTGTGTGGTTAAAGGGGAACATTTCTGGATTTTGACGCGCAGCTGGGCTGGACGCGCTCTGGCGATTGTGCTGTTATTCTTATGGACGGACGGATGGATCCAACTTTGACGACTGTTACCCCACCATGCACATACCCCTCCTGCTCTTCTGCCTCATCTCGTCACCCCCTCTCGACCCTCCAACCGCTGACGACGACAATAACGCACATGACCGACGACAACACCTGTAAATTATACCTAGATCTACCTGCGGCGCTACACACAGCGCGCAGGTGGAACCTGTTCACCACGGAACATAAACCTCACCACCCAACCCACTCACAAACGCACGCATTGTAACATATACACTCACGTCGCCACATCGCACTCTCGTCTCTCGCCTCGCTATTCTCTAATCTTTCTTCTCCTGGATTTCCTTGCTCTATATTTTTTTTCTCTGCTCGCTATCTGTGCTATATGATATTTTTTTGCTCTCCCGCTTTTTCTTGGTTTTTCACACTAGCTCTCTGGATTCTCGGTACACTTTGCATCTACACGCGCACACATCACTACTCCCCCCACATACATCTACTCTCCGCATCTCATATGTACTTCTACAACCACCCCCCACTCGATCATGACCTACCCCTTGTTTGTAGCCTAGTGCATAACCCACCTCATCTCATCTCACCGCATACCTATATCTACACCTATACCTCCGCCACCCGCTCTTCCGTCGCAAGTAGTATAGTGTGCCAATGCAATGCAATGCAAAAAAAAAAAAAAATCGGAATGTACCTGCAACTGGAATGTACCTGCGTATTTGTCATTCGCTAGGGACAGCTCTGAGCGTCAGGAGACCCGCTCGCGAGATATCAGACCCGGGCGAGCCCACTTGGTTTGAACAAAGGGTGACTTGGCCAGGGCGAGGGTTTCGCTGTTGGCTGGGAGCTATACGAAGGCGTAAGAGAGCCTCGTGCTGCAATATTTCCGAGATTCTGTAGTCCTCCCGTTGAACCTTCCCTCCCCTTCCTCGAAGTAAATTTAAGTACGATACTTACTTTGTCGTTCCTTCTTCGCCCCGGTACCACCTGTCTCTCGTCCCCGAGAGTCCAGAGCACACAGAGCCTTACATTGCACCCCATCTCACCCTCCCCATCTTCCTTATCCGCTCCCGAAGAGAGCGCGAAATTCAAATTACACATCTTCATTCCCCTCCCAACCTCAATTGGAGGTAGGCAAGCGCCAGCCAATCGGGTGCTTGGGAACGTGAGTAATAGGCGCCAAGGAAGTTCCGGGGTCGAGACCCGGCCCGTGACACCGGCGTGGCGTAAGCGAGCGCTCATTGGGTGCGCCACAAACTGTCAGGCGGACTCGAGTGTGCAGGGTAAGTATGGACGTTCGAGGTGGGAGGTTGGGAAATATTGGCGTATGGATGTTCGTCGCTTCGAGCGGGTCGTTGGGCAATTTTGAAGGCTGAGAATAATTCCACACAGCCCATTATTTTATAATTACCCCGGCCTGCTTTGCACGACCCTACCCAAATACACTCTCACTAATCTATGATCTCTTCCCTAGTAGGACGCCCCTGTCATACATCAGATATTCGTGGGCGCAATGACATACCGTCTTGTACCAGCTGACCGTTCTTTGAAGCGATTTCTCAAGCTCAACGTTAGATGGGGTCTAGCCTCTGAGCATGCATCACAGGTGCTCTATCTCCTTCTTCACTACGTATTGTATTCCCAGAGGGTAATGGGATCTCGAGGTTGAGTAGGAGAGCGAGAGGTCCGACTCGGATTCACACTGTCTGGCGCTCGAATGCACAAGTTTTAACGACAAAGTCGAACGAAATGAATTTACCTGACATATACGGCCAGACCAGGCAACTAACGACGAAAACGACGATCATGAACACGAGTAACACCAGAAGACGCAGATGATCGATACCCCGCATTAATAGCCCACTTGCCTGGAAAATCTTTATGTGCTCTGTCACGAGAGGCTAGAGCACATTTGTACGAACACACGAACACACTCGCAAGTTCAGGCAAGTGCGTCGATAGGGCAGATCGTCAGCCCACACGCATGTCCGATCTTCCTGCACCTGTGGGTAGGTATACTCTAATAGTTCATCAGTGTCTCCTCGTTCCCAGTGGCTTTCCCTGACAGGGACAGACGACCGAAACATCTAAAGTGCACGTAGATACGTTAATCGCCTCCCGCCCAGGAGTTCAACTGGCCACTCACAGTGCCAGGGCAGAGCGTTGGCTTCGACGTAACGAACCAGCCAATGGGCGTACAACTTCCAGCATTCCACGAATGTCAATTGGAGGACCGCTCCCGCGTTCTAGCTCTCGCACGCCTGCACGGTCCCAGACCTCCCATTCGCTCGTAACTCCCCAAAGAGCCTCCTGCCTTCCAGACTAGGAGAATTCACAAAACGGGCACGCCCACCGCATAAACTTGCTATCGCCTCCCCTCAGGAGATACCCTATCGATGTTCCATAGTCGATGTTCTTCCCGGTCCAGACCTCGATTCAGCGACCTCAGAAGACGAAGAACGGAAGGGAAGACGGAAGGTATCCGTGCTTGGAGATGAATCATGATTCATGACGCAGTTGCATCTAAACTCAGGCTACACGGGGCTTGAGAAACGGCGGCCTGAGGGGGTCTTAAGCACAAGACCCGGAGGTTCAAGAGGCTGTGCGTCCAGCTCGTTCGTACGACCGTTAGTTCGCCCGTTCGTGTCCCGGTGGACGAACTCAAGAGTCTAGTTCGGATGACAGCGTTCGTCCGAGCCCGAGAGTCCTACCGGCTCGTATTAACGGTGATCAAGAGTCCTTGTTCTGAGGCGGACGGCCGAGAGTCTAGAGCCATAGTCACAACGGCAGAGGAAGGAATCGTGATCGACGTGGGCCGTGCCGTTGTACTGACTGACGCGGCCGTACATTCTCCGCACACAGCGTTCAAGTGACAGAGCGGTTGTCGAATGCCAGAGGCCAACGACCGGCAGTCTGGCAGCGTTGGATGCCTGGCGGAGCTGCATCAATTATTACAGATCGTTTTCTTGGATTATCTCCTTGACCCACAGCGCAAACACCCTTGAGAACAGGTCAACAGCAGTGACGATTGAGCCGACTGGGTGGTCAGAACGAGGAGCTCGCGCAGTCGCACAAAAATATCCAGATCATGGAACGTTCTTCAGCATCTAGACTGTAGCTCTATGAAACGTACGGGAGCCTGTTCATCGCGGTTAACGTCGGAAAGACTAAAATTATCCAACCAACGACGGACATGCTATCTTCACCGCCCTCCTGTCGGGTCGGTTACATGGGTTGGGGTCTGTCGTCACGTCGTCGTCGTCGTGATCTATGAAAGGGCATGCACCACCGCTTCAAAGGTAGCAAACGTGACCATATTCACAGGAATCGCTCTGCCAAAATTGCATAAGCTTCCCTTCTCGAGTAAGGCCAAAATAAACGTGTACCCACCGAAGTAAAGTGGGTGACAAACCCTTGAAGAATACTTTGATTCCCTCATTACGATATGAATAAGTTATGGTGGACCAAGTCGTTCTATATGGGTTCACATCTCGCATGGGGATGGCAGCAGAGTCGGCCTTCTGGCAAGCCAGAAGGGCGGTGGAAGCGGAGGGTAGGTGTAGCGCCGTCGAGGCCGGCGACGCGGGCATCAGGATGGGCTGGGTGCCTTGCACTCGTGTCTTGACGACATCCAAGGGGAAAGTCGCTAGCCATCCCGCTACGATGGATTTAAAAGGGGTTGAAGCGAGAGAAAGAGTGATCTCACCAACACCAGCGACGCCTCCTGCAATCAACATGGCAGACCACGACAGCTTCGTCATCTCAGTCTCGACTTGGGTATAAATATTCGACGAGTCCGGCACCCTGACCGGGGACGCGAAGTAGCGGCACGTGGCTTCATACTGGAGATGTCAAAAAGGAAGACACAGTGTTAATCAGAGAACGTCATCGATGTCAAGTAAGATGAATGGACGAAGACATACGTACAGCAGCAAAGTAGGCGCCGTACCCGCAGTCGCGCAGCGCGGTGACTGTGAGTCCGCGATAGAGTCCTGGTACTCCGCCTTCCTGGAAGATATGCAGCGCGACCTGCCGTGCGGTCGTCCGTGTGAGCAGCGACTGCTGGCGGATCTTGATCAGCTCGGTGGGCGTGGTGACAATCCTGCACGTTCCGAGGGCTTCATTGAGCTTGATTCACGAAACGAGGGGTGTGGGCACACACGAGGACACAATCCCGCTGCCTGCACCCGCCAGGGCTATCTGTGTTATTGTGGGGACGGCGTCGGCGTGCGGCAGTTGGAGCTTCATAAAAAAGCGGTATGATGCGAAGACGAGACCGTTCATCAGTGCTACTGTGGCCTGTTCAAGATCGCCGCGTCAGTTTGAGACGCATATATTCGACAGATAACGCACCAGAGGTGATGTGATACCCTTGAACAGCCCGATGAACCTCTCTTCACGAATGATAGTGAAGATGGCGTGCAGCGTCGAGTGATATCTCCCTGAAACAGAGGGGTTCTGGAATCGCACTTTCACTATCGGTCTGAATTAGATGTGAACTTGCCAATGTTAGACAACCTTCACACACCTGTGTCAAACGGGAATCCGACCACCAGACTAGCCATGCCCTTGCTTAACATACATAACTCTCGGGGCCGCTCTCAGGTCGCAACGGAACTCACTGCGATGGTTCCCGCGACGAAATCTACTGTTGGGTTGAGAGCAACTTCTACATCGCTTTCAGAATTGAAAAGAATGGATGGCGAAGGAGATAACGTACCTTGGACACTATCATTGGCCATGTCTTGCCCCTCTATCTCCCAGAGATGCTGCGGTGCTCAGGGCGTCGTGTTAGGGTGTTATAAATGTGAAGATGAGTCGACGGGAGCCGGATCTACATACTTGTTTGAATTCGGGAAGCTTCGACCTTCAACTCAAACAATTGCACCAACGATCATCGATCAGAATACAATCAGTGGCTGTGTACAACCTTCGACGAAACCACGTCGTCAAACTGAACACTGTTACTGAAGCAGCGAAGCTTGAAACATGAATTTCAGGAAAATCGAGGTTCAAGAACTCTATCTGTCTTCCGCGGAAAGCGAGATACATTGGTCCCTCTTTATCTTTCGAAACCCTCCGGAGCTCCAAGGACTGTTGGTCGGCTATCTTTGATTTCGAACCCCAGACCCAGGCACGTTTTATTTGCCGAAAACTGGAGACGAAAGTCTGTGGTCCTCTCTTTTTTACGTCTTTCAACGCACACCCCCGTTGAAGACTGGCGTATGAGCGCCCGCCTACACGCATTTCTTGTGCTGCTGGAGGCTGTTCAAACCGACGAAACCAGGCAAGATGTCTGCCTCGTTATTGCGCCTCGCGGACACGTGGTTACTTCCACCCCAGTTTCTTGCCCTCGGCCCGAAATAACTACGAACTCGTGTTCGACGCGAGGCAGACGAACATGAAGGGAAGCAGACAAAATGGGACCATAAGTACTCTTGTCTTCTCAAGTCATCTCTCTTCCTACCCCGACAACGACTAACCTCTCAAAACAACGCGCGTTTTGTATCATCAGTATTGTATTCTCCATTGGTGAGTCGCTGTTGGTCTTCTTGTGCACGGATAGGCTCTTATCTTAAAGAAAAGCTGGTCATTTTCTATCAAAAACGTCACCCCATTGAATTCGGATTATCCCCACATCACCGATATCCACATCCGCGATGTTCCCCGTTGGCGATTTCAACTTCGTTGTTGCTGGGATTGCGACATTCGCCGCAACAGTGGGCTACGCCTGCACCCGCAAGATGAGCGGCAGCTTGTACGTGTATCTGCTGTGAAAGGAGTGTGTTCATATCTCCCTAACTCTATCAACCTTAGATCCGGACCCGCTGCTCAGATCGTGCGTGAGGAGCTCGCGAGGGAGGCTGTCTCCCAGGAAAAGGTGTCCAATTTGCAGGATGCTATTGAGACCCAGACGAATGCGGACTCGGAAATGACCTCGATCCAAGCTCCCTCGACACTGGAAGACACTCCGATTATTCCCATCTTTCCAGCGCCCACCCGGAAGGGGAGCCTGAAGCGCAAAATTCCGCACGACGGATTTGATGAACCCGAGAAGGTATGTGACCTACCCACTTCATTTGCTGAACACGCATCAACGGAGTTATAGGACGTGGACAAGCTCGGTTACCCCTATGTCAGTCGGATGGATATTCTTAACCGCCTTTCTCTCAACGCCCGCAGAACCTCTTCAACATCTACCCCAACAAGAGGAGCAGGACTCCCACTGCGGAATCCGAAGTGCGTCCCTCTCGCCTCCGCCCCAAATTCCGGAGTCCTAATTCCATCGTTTCAAGGCCACGACACCTGCCCTCACGCCCGCTACCACGTTGGATTCGATCACCTCCCAAGAGTCCTCCGCCGCAGATGTGCAAATCGTAACTCATGTTATATCTTCGTTTGTCGATCCATCTAATGGCAATTGTGATCCCAGCCCATGATTTCTCGAGATCCCGAGCCTATAATCGCGACTCCGGCCCCAGAGCCTCCTCGAACGCCGTCTCCAGCACCAGAACCTGAGCAAGCTGCCCCACCGCGTCTTCCCTCTCCTGTTTGAACCACTTTGACTCCTTTTAAAATCGATGTTCTAACGAAATTATCACAGTCCCCGGTAGCGGCACCTGCACCCGCAGCAGCACCTGAACTCGCACCTACGCGGGCACACACCCCTGAGCCAGTCGCTGCTCTTCCCGTGACTCCAGCTCCAGCACCTCCGGCCAACCCTTTCGCCGCGTTTGCCTCGCGCAGTCCCTTGCCGTCGACTCCGAAGCCCAAGCCCAAGCCCTTCGTACGTGCCATCTCCTCCACGTCTTGGCACAGCCCAACTCAACAGATCAATCCTCAACCCACTCTCATCCTCGACCAATACAGACGAGCACATCTACCGGCGGCTTCGCAGCATTCGCAGGTTCCGCGTCGTCCTTCGCTTCCGTCAAGAACCCGAACACACTCACCCAATCCCTGTCCCAATCTCGGACTCTTGGAGGAAAGCCCGGGCGCTCTATCTGGAGCTCATCCCCCGGCGACCTCAAGACGCACCAAAACGACGACGAGGCTGCGGAAGACCTCGTAAAGGATGAGAAGAACAAGAAAGAGGAAAGCCACGCCCTCGAGGAGGCGAAGGGGCTCGTGTCGCCACCGAGCACGAAGTACACTCGTTAGTACTTCATTTCTCCGTCCTGCAGCAGGGTCTCTTGCAAGGAACGAGTGCCGACGAACACCTTTTGCCCCATAGATGTTACTGGAGAGGAAGACGAAGATGTCGAACTGGAGCTCAAGGGCGTGCGGCTCTTCACGAAGCGTGGATCGAAGCCATTCGCCGAAGGCGTGGCTGGCCACATCAAGCTCTTGTCAGACCGGAAGACGTCGGAGCAGAGACTACGTACGTTCTTATCAATTCTATGCTTTCTTGAGCTCGTCTTGACCTCCGCTCGCTACAGTCTTCCGCCGCGAACCCCTCTGGAAGGTCTCGATGAACGTCCGGGTGCAGCCTACGGTGCGGTGCACATATGTACCCGAGGAGAACGTTGTCCGGATCATTCTAAAAGAGACCGTGGATTCTCCGTCTGGTGAGACCAAGGACGGGGAGACGAAGCAGGAACTCGTCATCTACGCTCTAAAGGTACCCTTGCTCTTTCTTTGTGTTCGACGTGCGTGTTCTGACGAATGAATTTGCTCTTCACATAGCCCGGAAGGTCGTGCTCGAAGCAGGACTTCAAAGACTTCGCAGAGACGCTCTCGAAGAGCGCACATTTCAAACCCACGCGCACGCGCACACCATAGGATATTGCATACCATGGAATATGTTTGACTTCTATTCCGCGCTGCCCGAGCTCTCGTGGTTCGTTGTGCACATAATGTATGCCTTGGTGTTGGATATCGTTCCTCTCTCCTAGGATTGACTGTGGAACGACGCCACCCAGACCGGCGGAAGTCTGACGGCTTTGTAAATGCCTCGGCTTCTTGTATCAACCATGAAGTACGCTGGCGTGCTTTCCTGGATCTATATACTTATGATACCTTCATAGTCACGACCAGAGACGACCTTTCTTCTGTACCCTTTTCCTATATTTCTTTGCAATCCAAGACACACTTTGCATGTACAGTACTTTTTCCCGCTTCGAGCCAAGACAACTCCAGCCGACTTCGGTGTTTCTCGTTGGGCCCAATACCTTCGCTTGAAGGGTCCCTGCAAATGATTCTTGAGAACGCCATGAATGTGGTGTGATAGGTTGCTTTCGGATCTACATGTACTACTAGCACATCGCTGATATTCTACTCAAACGGGTCTGACCCCTACATTACAATGCACCATCCCCCTCTTTCCTCTTGTTGAGCCCTCGCAGCAGCGGCATTCCTCGCCGCGATTTCCCTCCTGATCCGGTCCCTTTCTACCTCAAAAGTCTGCTGGTTCGCTAGTTGCTGCTGCCGTCGTATTCTTGCGGCTTCTTCCTCCCTTTCAATCCTTGCAGCTCGCTCCCTTCGCGCTCTTTCCTCTGCCTCTGCATTTCCTCTTATATACTCTTGCCAACGTGCTCTCGCAGCCCTCAGCCTCTCGATCTCCGCAAATGCCTCTACTTGCTCCTGAACGAGATTAACGTTTGGCTGAGCGATTCCTCGAGCTTCCTGGACGCCCGCGGGTGTTTGATCATAAATTCCGCCGTGCGCTGCATTCATATGGTCGTAGACTTGTTGCCCCACATCGAATACAGCCATACAGCGCCAACAGATATGCGCGCCGCATCTGCAGGTCATGTGGTTGCATCCCATAGTTTTCTCCATCATGATCCTGCAGCGTGGACATCGTTTGTACCCACTCCTCGTCGCCAGTTCGTCATTCAGTCGCTCTTGTTCCGCTGGGTCGCTCTGGATGCGCCTCTCCTCGCAAGTCATACCCTCGTGGGCCTCCTCATCGCAAGCTGGACAAATGCTGGAGAAACACGATGGGCACTGGAGTGTGTCTGATCTTACTTTCTTCTTCCCGGCGCCATTCGATGGACATCGCCTGTATATTTGCTTGCAATCCGGAGTGGTACAATACTTGAGTTCTTCAGGATGTTTCTCCAGGTACGAGGTGAATGCAGCCTCGACGAGGTTCTCGAACGCTTGTGGGGTGAGGAAAGCGCGCAGAAGAGGAATTGCCACCGGGACGTTGCACATCGCATTATCGACGGTGGCCAGGCAAACGAGTGGGAAATTGAAGTCCTTCGTTTCCCCTGCAGACTTGAGGAAATCCCGAAGACAGTCAGCGCAATACCTATGGCCGCATCCCAATTCTTCGCCAGTGGTCGTATCGTTCAAACACACTGGGCAAGATTTCTCTCCATTCCCGACGGCATCTGCGAGCGGGAGAGCATCACCCAAGACTCTCCGTTCATGCGACTCTTCGATGAGACGCTGCAAGTGGTGGCGGGCTTCTTCTCCGCCCTTGATTGTCATCTCCCTTGTTATAAGGTTCAGTTCGACGTTCTCCGCCCCGACAAGCTCTCTAAGTCTGGCTACTCCCTCGCGCACAAAATACCGCATAGAGGCTGGCGGGATGAGCCTCCTCGTTTCGAGCTGTGCTAAGCGATCAACTTCCTCTTTGATCAGTCGCTTCGCCTCTTCGACTCTTTCCGGTTCTCCATACACCTTCAGAGAGCGCGTCTTGAAATCGCTGCGGACAAACACTTTCGCTTCCCGTTGGACACGCTCAAAGAGCGGCCTGGTGTCCCTGTTGGAGAAAAATGAAGAGTGCCAATACGTCGCACCGAGCCGTTCGCCAGCTATCAGGCTCTCGACCCGCACCTTGAGCGAGCCAGCAGCCTTCTTGTCGTCACCGACAACCTTCACAAAGACGACGTCCCCCCGATCCCCATAATTCGCAACTACGTGCGCGTCAACCCCTGGTTTCTTTTCTGCCAGTGCGTCCCATATTTTCCTCTGCGACTGGTACTGCTGTGCAGGGATCCTGATCAAATACTGAAGGATTTTGGGATGCCAGGCATGCATGTACGGCCCACCATCTAGCTTCTTCCTGTCGAAGACGGCAAGAGCACTCCTGGCGTCCTCCCAGTCGTCAAATTGTACCTTAATCTTCCACTCCACCCCGCTTCCAGCGCCTGCGTTCCCCGTAGTCGGCAAGAACTCGTACGTTCCCATTTGGACGCCACGTTGGGTAGAAACCCTAGCACGGAGGGTGTTGATGATAACCTCATGGTTGTATGGTGCTGTCCTAAGTGCTTTGAGGCTGAGCGGCTGTGACCCAAGGAAAGCGGCGAACTCTCGGTCATACATCCGTAATATAGGCCAACCGGTAACCTTGACCTTCGTCGAGATCGCATGTGCTGCCACGTTCGCTGGTCCTTGATCCAAAGACGCACGGATTCGGTGTCCATCTAGCGTCTGACTGTTAATCCTCTGGACGCAGCCGCGGGCGCCCTCTTCTGTTGCGAACATAGCGATAATCGTCTCCAAAGGAGCTCGCCAGGAGATAGTGATGAACGGCGCCCCACGGCCTGCTCCCCCGGCCGCCATCGCGTTATGGCTAACGTTCTCGCTAACTTCAAACTTGAGCTTCTCGTTTCTAAACTCGATCTCGTCCAGTCCAGCCGCAATCGCCTGACCATACTCCGCATTCGCGATGACGATAGCCTCGAGCTTGGCCCCGTGCTTCATCGGGTCATCCTTGACCTGAAAGATGTAGAACTCGGTGGTATGAACCCCTTGCTGGATGAACAAATCCGCGATCTCAGCGCGCGTGGCGTTCTTCGGGAGGTTCTTGATGATTATCTTGCATAGGTCGAACCCAGCAACAACGTGCCGCACCTCGAGGCCCGCGGAACAAGTGACGAGACCTGCAGCATCTGAGACGAGGTATTGCTCGACGACGGCAGCATCTCTTCGACGTTTCGCCTCGAGGTTGGCAAGAGCGACACGCTCACGCTCCAGCCGTTCTTCTCGCCTACGCCTCTCTTCCGCAGCCCGCCGTTCCCGCTCAAGACGACTCTGTTCCTCTCTCGCACGCCGAGCGGCCTCTTGCCTTTCTTTCTTCTCCGTTCTCTTCCGTTCTTGTTCTTCACGACGAGCTTGATCTGCTCGGTGCTGTTCCTCCTCCCTGGCTCTGGCTTCCATCGCTGCCCTCTCTTCCGCAGCATTACGCTCTTCGTCCTGTCTTCTTCGCTGCTCTTCCAGCTCGAGTCGACGGCGAACTTGTTCTTGTTGTCCCCGGACACCGGCAGCTAACTCTTCGGACAATCTCTCAGCCTCTTTCTGCCCTCTCTCGAATTCGAGGCGGCCGACTGGATCCTGAACAGTGCCTGATCATAAGATTGTGCAACCACCACCCATATATGCGTCTGCCTACCTGAGTAGCATGCTGGAATCTACACCTATCGCCTCGAGGACAAGCACCTGCTCTTTTCCAAACATAACATGGGGGCTTCTGACTGTGAACGCTAGACAGGACAGGATCGACTGGGATCGTTGTCATCACTGGCCTCTTTCCGTCTGATTCGGCACTGGGGGGAGGGCTATGAGTATGAAACCCCTGAGAACCAATACACGAAGTACAGACGTTGATATTTGTCCCTCACTTGGAACGTGCTGGAACGCGCATATAGCCCCCAACCGGCATTGCCCTCTGGCTTCATAGAATTTGCATACCTTCGGAGCGTTGTTCGAACTGGCGTCGTCTGTGTTTATGGACAGTGAAACGGGTGAAATGGAAGGAGACTCGACGACGTTCAGACTCTTTGGACCTTCTTGAATGCTGCATATTGCCTCAGCTACTATGGAAATTTGGCAGAGACCAAATCTCGCATACCTTGCAACCTGCTCCCCTCGCACATGCCTAAATTTGCAGCTAGTCCCAAATCGGCAATGTCCGCCTTGCAAATAGAACCTGCAAATGCCATGTCTGACAGAGACCAAGGGTTCACTCGGTGGTGCAAAGGGAATGGATTTTGTAGATGAAGATGCAATTGGCGAAGTAGGGACCAGCTGGTTGTCAGACCCCCGGTTACTGTGCAAATGCCCCGTGAGCGCATAAAAATAGCACGCAGATGGCTGTCGTACCTCGTTTCTTGGCCACGTTGAAACTCTTCAATTGATGTCGACTCGGATTGAAAAGGTGGAATGGTGGGCGGGTCATCTTCAAGCTGTTCAGAACTGCAATGTGAAGCGGTGTGTGCCCGAGAATCCTTATTTTGCTGAGATAATAAAAGAGCAAGAATTGGCTAACCTCGCTGCTAACTGGTCACGAATATGCTGAAACTTGCAGTCGGGTCCAATACGACAGCGTCCCGTCACCCGATAAGACTTGCATATGCCTTGGGAGTTGTTGGTAACCAATGAACATGTTTCGTTTTTGGACAGCGAAGGTGCTTGTGTCGCGATACTAGAAGATACACCAATCAGAGGGCTTGTTGGATACTCTTCAGTGCTCTGGATGCTGTAACAGTTAACCAAATCAACGTGCGGCTTATCTTCACAGAACAGTGCTCCATCGCACGGGTCGCACCTGGGTGACCGCCCTCCTTGAACATGCTGGAACTTGCATCTAGTTCCGAACCGGCAGCCAGCTGGGCTCTGATAGAACTTGCACTGGCCGACTGCTCCATTCTTGCCGCCTCTGGCGAATTTCTTGCTACCAGGAGGGTCTCTGCCTGACACTTGAGTCTCCGGGAGTGACATGGTGGTGGTACGAGGGAGAATGCTGTGCACAGCAACAGTGAGCGGACGCTTGCCACCTGATGTGATGGTCCCGTTATCGGCGCGTGATCTGCCTCGCCCACAGGTGACGAAAGAGGATGAAGGATAAGTAAGTGTATTACATAAGATTTGTCGTTTAAATCCAGTCAGTGTTGTTTTTAAAGTTTTGGATTCACCATATATCCTGCCGTAGCATTGTATCGGTCTTAAGGATGGGCGCCTTGCTCTGCGCAAAGTACTTCGGCGGCTATAAGGTTGCCAAGCGGTCCGAGAGTGCCATTTTAGGATAGCGCGTTCCCAAATCTAGAAGAGAGATGTCGGGGAATATTTGACATTGCTCAAGAGGACCTGACGTTTTGAAGGGCATAAATTTACATTCCCTTAATCTTAAATAAACACATTACTGATTTATTTAATTAAGGAAATCACCCTAGTCCAGCATTAGGATCCATGATGGGCTCCGCGCCGTGGCTCCCTTCCTCTTGGCAAGCCAGAAAGTGTGAACCTCTTATGATTGAGCTGATTTAGCGAGGTCAGTTTTTCGTAATATGCTCCTTGCAAGCACATTTTGTACCTGGATCTATCCGGACATCTGATAGGAGGTCATGCAGGGCTTGCTTATTGTGTCAAAATAGTGTACTTATCTGAGCCTTCACGACTCACGAGTGACTCGAAGGTTAAGTTTCAAAATTTCACTGGTCATGCGCCGTTGAATTGATTTCCACATGCCTCTCCTTGTGCACCATACCATCATGTACCTCATCAGAAGCTGGGAAAATGTTTGAAAAACCAAGGGGATGCAACCTTAGTATTCCTGGTGCTTTTGTATTTACATTACAATGCAATAACCCCTATCTTCTTCCTCTTCCCTAGCAGGCACTTCAACTTCCCTCTGTATAATATTTCTATGCCTCCTCTCATGCTCAGCTTCAGCCCTCTGCTCGACCTCCCTCCTCGCTTGATTGGCCACTTCATCTTGCAACTGGCGTTCGAGTTCAGCTTGCACTCCGTCTTGTCGCCTTCTTTCAATTCTTCGCAATGCTTCATCCCTTCGCCTCTGTGCCTCTTGCTCTTCCCTTTGTGCAATCTCCTCCCTTCGACGTTGAATCTCCTGCAGTGCAACCAGCTGCTCAAGGAACATATTCCTCGGTTCCGCGAATGCATCAATAACCTCAACACCAGGTGGCATAACATCATGTATCCCACCGTGCACCTCACGCATATGACGATACGTCTCATCTGAGGTGTCAAACACCGCCAAGCACCGCCAGCAGAAATGTGCGCCGCAACCTGGTTTGCATTGCATATGGTTACATCCTTCAATTTTCTCGGTCAGTAGCCGACAGTGTGGGCATCGTTTGTATCCATTCCTCTCTGCCAGTTCGTCGTTCAGGTGGTCCTGTTCTGCAGGGTCATGGTGGATGCGCCGCTCCTCGCATGTCATGCCTTCATGGGTTTCCTCACCGCATACTGGGCAAATACTGGAGAAGCATGAAGGGCAGTGAAGGGCAGGTGAAGACGCCTTCTTCTCTCCAGTATCACTGGATGAACAACACCGGTAGACTTGCTTACAGTCAGGGGTAGTGCAATACTTGAGCTCCTTGGGATTTCTCTCAAGGTACGATGCGAACGCTGTTTCGACAAGATTCTCGAATGCCTGGGGCATGAGGAATGCGCGTAAGAAAGGAATGGGCATGGGAACATTGCACATTGTCTCGTCATCATTGACCGCGATACAGACAATGGGGAACTTGCAGCCTTTGGTTTCCACAGCAGACTTGAGGCAGCTCCGGAGGCAGTCCGCACAGTACCTGTGCCCACAACCTAATTCCTCGCCAGTGGTTGTATCGTTGAGGCATACAGGGCAAGATGTCTCTCTATTCTCGATGATACCTGCGAGTGGGAGGACACCGGCGCCAAATGCTGTTTGAGCACAGGATTCATCGAGCAGGCGCTGAAGGTGGTGGCGCGCTTCCTCTCCGCCTTTAATGCTGATCCTCCTAGTGACGAGATTCAAGTTGACGTTTTCTGTTCCAAGAAGTTCCTGTAGTCGTGCGATACCCTCATGCATGAAGTATGCTATGGAAGCACGGGGGATGAGCCTTGTCGTCTCGACCTGCGCCAGCCGATCCACCTCCTCTCTGATCAAGTCCTTCGCCTCTCGCACCCTGTCCGACTCCCCGTATACTTTCAAGGAGCGTGTCTTGAAGTCTTCCTGAGCAAAGACTCCAGTTTGTTGCCTGATGCGCTCAAAGAGCACTACGCTGTCCCTGTTCAAGAAGAAAGACGGGTACCAGTATTCCGGAGCAAGCCGTTCACCGGTCACGAGGTTCTCGACGCGAACCTTCAGCAAGCCGGCAGCTCTCTTGTTGTCACCAATAACTTTGATGAAGACGAAACCTCCTCGATTGCTGGTGCTTATCTCCACCTGAGCGTCTCTCTCTAGTTCCTGTTTTGCGAGTGCGTCCCACATCCTCTTCTGTGCCAGGTACTGTAACTTTGGGATCCTGATACTGTATTCGTGGGGATTTGGGTGCCATGAACGCAGAGACACCCCAGTGTTCAGCTTCTTGTTGTCAAAGAAGTTCTGTGCGTGTTTGGCCTGCTCCCACTCGTCAAAGTGGACCTTGACTTTCCCCTCTTCAGCACTTCCTGTTGTCCGCAAGAGTCTGTAGGACTCTATGCGAACTCCCTCCCGGGTAGAGACCATCGCATACACTGCGTCCCTCGTCTCCTGGTGTTCAAATGATTTCACTCGCATGTGTATGGGGTAGCACAAATCCCCGCGTATGAATGCCTCGAACTTGGGATCGTGCACGGCAGCGAGTGGCCAGCCTGTAATCTTCACGTTCGCAGTGTCTGTGGCCAGTTGTTGAATCCCGCCCAACGGCTCTCGGTCCAAGACTGCACGGAGCCGATGTCCCTGAAACACCCGCCCATCAATCCTTTCGGCGTTGGCCTGTGCTTGTGTGTGGTATATGTACGCTGCGACAATTGTCCCCTCGAGCGCTGTCCATGAGATTGTGATAAACGGCCCAGCACGCCCCGCCTCATCCACCTCCATCGCGTTCCAGCTCACACTCTCGCTTACTTCAAATTTGATCCTCTCCTCCCGAAAGTCGATATCGTCAAGGCCGATCGCGATCGCGCGCCCATACTCTGCGTTTGCTAACACGGTTGCCTCGAGCTTGCCACCTTGTCTACTTCCATGTGTCACGGTCGCTGTGTCTTCGTTGACCTGGTGTACATAGAACTCGGTACTATTGATGCCCTGTTGTGCAAACAAGTCTGCGATCTCGGCGCGAGTAGCGTTCTTCGGGAGGTTCTTGATCGTGATCCTGCAGAGGTCGAAGCCGGCGACGACATGCTGCACCTCGAGGCCCGCGGAGCAGGTGATGAGGCCTGCAGCATCTGAGATGAGGTACTGCTCAACGACGGCAGCATCTCGTTGACGTTTCTCTTCGAGGTTGGCACGCGCAGCCTGCTCAAGTTCTAGCTGTTCCTCTCGGTGTTGCTGCTTCTCCTGGGCACGCTGTATGGCCTCTTGTTGTTCTTTCTTCTTTTTTCTCTGACGTTCTTGTTCTTCACGTTGGGCTTGTTCAAGCCTTCGTTCTTCTCTTTTGTGAATCTTTTCCTCTGATGTTCTGGTGTACGCGATTTTCCGAGATAAGGTGAGCGAAGGAGTCAGAAAATGAGGAATAATGGTGCTCACAAGGCCCGAGTAGGTGAGGCCTGCCCATCTCTTAACTGCGGTGGCCGACATGCGGATTTTACCTCTTCAACCAGCTCCGGGCCCTTCCCATCTTCGAGCTGTGCGCTGTACCTAATAAGTTTAAACATTTTCCACCAGGAAACAAGGAAACAAGGGGCTTACCATGCTTGGCTGGCCCTTTGGGCTGGCGGGAGGTTGTGCCCTGATCGTCCTGCCCTTAGATGTGGCGGCTTATACACGGCTGGAGCACTGTCAAAATACAGCAAGGACAATTATCACAAGAATCATCTAGTACCTGAATCCATGCCCATCTTGAATATGCTGAAACTTGCAGTGGGCCCCAAAGCGACATCCTGATGATGTTTGATAGAACCTGCACACTCCAGGTGCACCGACTGGTTTCCTGCCACTCCAACAAGCAGGAAAGGGCCGTTCTGTCGACATGGTGAGTCTATTCCAGAGTGAGGGTCTCAGCCAAGATGGGCGACAACAACTCGAACACTTGTTCGAGGCGCCTCGAGGACCAGCAGTGGTTCGTGACGACTGACGGGTGACAGCGACGAAACCAAGTACAGGCACATTACATAAGTGCCATAGTTCAAGTTCAAGCTTTGAATTTGAATACTTATTTGACTCCGTGCCCCATCGGATTGTGCGCGAAGATCTGTGGTGTTGCTGAAGTCCTCAGCCTCTCTCACTGGGAGGCCGTAAGGTCGCGGCTTGCCAAGCGGGCACGGAGAACCATTTTAGATAGCACATTCCCAAATTGAGACAGGGGTGCCGGTGAATAATTGTCGTCGTCCAAGAGCATCTAATGCTTTCAGCAGCGTAAAATCATCAGTTATCGTAATTTTAAATACAAAAAATGTCGAATTTATCAAGGGATTTAGTCCTGTACTCTGAACTTACATCACGATGCACCAATCACCTTCTTCTAGAGCGGCTTCATTTTGTTCGACACGGACCTGCTCTTTGTTATAATTTTCTTGCAGGGATATCTTGTAACCACGCTTTTCCACTATTGTGTGATACTTTCCTGATGAGCGGCTCTCCCTGCACCACTGCTCGCACATCATATCCTCGTGCGCCTCCTCGTCGCAGGCTGAACAAATATTCAAGAAACAAGAAGGGCACTGAACCGTCGGCGATTGTGATTTTTGCTTTCTGATTTCACTTGAAGGCCATCGTCGATAGACTTGCTTGCAATCTAGTGTTGTGCAATACCCAAGCTCTTGGGGGTGTTTTTTGAGATACGAAGTAAAAGCAGCCTCGACGAGGTTCTCAAATGCCTGTGGGGTGAGAAAGGCACGCAGGAGAGGGATAGCGACTGGTACGTTGCACATCGATTTGTCAACGATGGCAGGACAGACAAGTGGGAAATTGAGGTGGTCAGCTTCAAGTTCCCTTGCGGATTCGAGGAATTCCCGGAGGCAGTCCGCACAATACCTATGACCACATCCCAATTCCTCTCCATTGCCCGTATCATTGAAGCATAAGGCGCATGATTTCTCCCCACCCTGCAAGGCGTCTGCGAGGGGGAGGGTATCACCAAGTTCCCTCTTGATATGCGACTTGTTGATGAGATGCTGCAAATGGTAGTGTGCTTCTTCGCCACCTTTGATTATGATCTGCCTTGTTATAAGGTTCAGACTAATATTCCTCCTGCCGAAGAGCTCTCTAAGTCTTGCAAGCCCTTCACGAATGAAATAGTGCATAGATGCAGGGGGGATGAGCCTCCTCGTCTCAAGCCGTGCACGTGCCAATTGGTCAACTTCTTCTTTAATTAAGTGTTTTGCCTCTTTGACCTTTCCAGGTTCGCCGTACACCTTCAAAGAGTGCATCCCAAAGTCTCTGTGGACAAATACACAGGTCTTGCGTCTAACATGGTCAAAAAGAGTCTTGCTGTCCTTGTCGGAGAGGAATGAAGGATGCCAGTACGTTGCGCTGAGCTGTTCTCCACCGGCGAGGCTCTCAACGCGGATTTTCAGCGAGTCAGCAGCCTTCTTGTCATCCCCGGTGATGTTAACGAAGACGAAACTTCCATGATCGCTGGGGCTTATCTCCACCTGGGCGTCGCTCTCCTGTCCTGCTTCTGCGAGTACGTCCCACATTTTCTTCTGTGCCCGGTACTGTAGCCTTGGGATCCTGATGGTATGCTGGCGTGGCTTTGGATACCACGCTCGGAGGGAGATTCCGCCATTGAGCTTCTTCCTATTGAGAAATTTCTGTGCCTGTTTGGCATTTTCCCAATTATCGAAAGATACCTTGACGTAGTTCTGTTCGCAAGCGTCGACTGCCGCCAAGAAGTCGTAGGTCTCCATGCGGACCCCTTTTCGAGACGAGACCATTGCATATATCATTGCCCTGTCCCTGGTTGGGATTGCCTGCAGGCAGACATCCACCCAGTCTGGCGCTACGAACGGCACGAAGCTAGGATGGTAGATCTCAGCATGCGGCCAGCCAGCGATCTTGATACTTGTGGTATTGAGCTGAGGCGGTCCTTGGTCCAGAGTGGCATACAGCCGACGGCCATGGAACACCTGCCCGTTGATCCTCTCAGCATTGGCTCGTGCTAGCCGGTGGGATGTATAGGTCGCGACGATAGTCTCCGGGTCTCCCCATGAGACTGTGATAGACGGCTCCACCGGTCCTGGATGTTCAGCGCCAGCCTCCATCGCTTCCCAGCTCACCCTCTCGTTCACTTTGACCTTGATTCTCTCCTCCCGAAACCTGACACCATCCAGTGCTGTCACGACCGCCTGCCCACATTCTGTGTTCGCAAGCGCGATTGCCTCGGACTTTCCACCTTGTCCGCTGGCACAGGTCGCAGAGTCGTTATTGACCCGGTACACAAAAAACTCGGTGGCGTCAGCACCTTGCTGGGCAAACAAGTCTGCGATCTCAGCATGTGTAACATTCGTTGGGAGGTTCTTTATGGTGATTCTGCAAAGGTCGAAGCCGGCGACAACATGCTGTACCTCAAGGCCGGTGGAGCAGGTGATAAGGCCTGCAGCATCCGAAACCAAGTATTGCTCAACGACGGCGGCCTCTTGTCGGCGGTTCAGCTCGAGGTTGGCACGCGCGGTCCGCTCCCGCTCGAGCCGCTCCCTCTTGGCTCTGGCTGCTGCCGCAGCCTTTTCTTCCGCCACTGTGCACTCTGCGCCTTCTTTTCTGAACTGTTCTTCCAGTTCAAGTCGGCGGCGAGCTTTTTCCTGCTGCCTGAGCTTTTCAGTGTTGGCTGCCTCCTCTGTCAGCTCTTGACCTTGATCCTCTTTCTTGCGCCTCTCGGATTCGACGAGGTCGGCTGGGCCCTTCCATAGAATTAAACTGTCAATTTGCACAGGCAAGGCACATATATACAACTGCTCACATCGGTATCATGCTGAAAACGACACATCACACCTTGAGGACAAGCGCCTGCCCTCTCCCGAAAGTGGCATGTGGTCTTCCGACTGCCAGCGTTGGATAGGCCAGTATTAAATCCCGTGAATGATATGATAGGCTTCCTTGCCTCTATTCTATCCCCAGATAACCTGATACTGATAGAGGCGCATGAGTGCCAGAACCTCAGAACCAATTTGAGACGAAGCCCTGACCTCTGAATCTCCTCCTGTCCCCCATCTTGGGTGTGCTTGAACTTGCAGATGCTCCCAAACCGACACTGGCCTGACGCTTCGTAGAATTTGCATGGAACTTGGCGGTTGTGGTAGGTCGCCAGCTCTCCTTGACCATGCCGGAACTTGCAGTTGGCTCCATGCCGACAATAACCCCCATTGTGGTAGAATTTGCAAGGACTATAGCCGAAGGGGGACGAGGATTTGGAACCAGCCTCAGTCGGAGCTGATAAAGAGGAAGATCGAATTGACAGAGATGATGGCTGGCCCTTAGGACTTTTGACGGCGTGGAAGCTTAACCATGAGTCCATCTTAGCGTATGAGTGTTGCGATGATGGCTTCAATCTACCTCGATTCCTGAACGTAGTCTGCCTCGTGGTCTGAGTCGTCGTCATCCAACATAGCAGTGAATTGAAAAGGTAAGGCAGCAGGTGGTGGACTTTCTCCATGTAGTTGGGCGCTGTATGTATAAGAGGTCTATGAGAACTGGACGACCTTTCGAGTTGGTCGGGATATGAAGAGCTGACTGACCTTACAGATGATTGGTCGCGAACGTGCCGATACTGGCAGCTAGGTCCCGTCCTACACCGTCCTGTAACCCGATATGACTTGCATACGCCTTGTGTAATGCTTGAGGGAAACGTATCGGCTTCATCTGGGGACGATAATGAAGCTGGTGCGATGGAGGGCGTTGACGTGGTGGAGGTAGCCTCAACATCCGGCGAATTCTCTTCAACTGAGGAGCTGTGAAGCTACCATATCAGCCCATAGCTTTCTCATAGAGGAGTAATACTGTACCTCGATTCATGGTCAACTTGAACATGCTGGAACCGGCAGTTGTCCCCGAACCTACAACTCGCCGAGGTCTGGTAGAACTTACAGAGTCTACCCATTCCGACATTCCTGCCGCCTATGTAGGGAGTCCTCCCTACGCCCAGGGTGTTTTCCATCGACATGATGGGATAACGGGTGAGGTTCTGGAACACAGTTGAAGAAGGCGGCGATGAGTGACAGTACGGGCGCTTATTGCCTCACGGACTCAAGCCTGCCCTCAAGGTGTGATGTTGACTCCATGCGTGACCTTCACCAATAGGATAAACGGGATCCGGAAGGAAACTGCGAGCACAAGAGAGGACAAGATACCAAAGTCAATTTCAAGGCTCCTAGGCTACAAAACTTATTTAAACAATATAGGCATGTACAACATATTCGACGAGGAGTCTATACACACGCTACATCACAACGCACCAACCCCCTCGTTCCTCGCGCTGTTGTTGCTGCTGCTGTTGACGGTCCATCCTCGCAGCAGCCTCTTGTGCGCGCATTCTCGCATAATTTGCACGGTTTCGGTTCCACTCCTCGTTCTCCCTCCTGGTACGCTCGCGTTCTGCCTCCGCCCTCAGACGTGCGTATTCAGCATCCCTACGAATTCGAGCAGCTTCATTCTCTCTCTGGATCCGCAGATACTCGGCTTGCATCTCCTCCTGCCTTCTGATCCTCACCGCCTCCAGCCTCCTTTCTCTTTCCAGCTCTTCCTGCCTTTGAATTCTCGCTACTTCCATCCGCTCCCTTTGCAATTCCTCAGCTCTTCGAATTCTCGCTTCCGCTCGTGCTCTTCCTTCTACTTCTTGATCCCTCCATAAGTGATTCAAGTCGACTTCCCATTGCTCAACCGCGAGCCTTTGACGTTCAATCCGCTCCAGTACGTCCAACTGCTCCTGAACGAAATTGGCATCCAGGTGCAGAGCACCTCCAGCTTGTTGTACTCCCGCCGGGTTCTCGTCGTAGATCCCACCGTGCGCCGTCCGCATATGAGCGTACGTCTCATCGGAGGTGTCGAACGCCGCCAAGCAGCGCCAGCAGAAGTGAGCGCCGCACCTGCACTCCATGTGGTTGCACCCCTCCGTCTTTTCCATCATCACCCGGCAGCGAGGGCATCGCTTGTAACCGCTCCTCTCCGCCAGCTCGTTGTTCAGACGTTCCTGCTCCGCGGGGTCGCTCTGGATGCGTCTTTCCTCGCACGTCATGCCCTCGTGGGACTCTTCATCGCACGCCGGGCAGATGTTCGAGAAACAGGCAGGACACTGAAGAGTGCCCGGGCGTTCTTTCTGCTTTCCGCTCCCAGTAGACGGACAAGCCTATAGATCTGTTTGCAGTCCGGCGTCGTGCAGTACCTCAGCTCCTGCGGGTGTTTCTCGAGGTACGCAGTGAACGCGGCCTCGACAAGATTCTCAAACACTTGCGGGGTGAGAAAGGCGCGGAGAAGCGGGATGGCGACTGGGACGTTGCACATCATGCAGGCAAGCGGAAACTTGAAGTCGTTCGCGTCCGCTGCAGACGTGAGGAAATGACGGAGGCAGCCCGCGCAGTACCGGTGCCCACATCCCAACTCCTCGCCGGTGGTCGCGTCGCAGAAACATAAAGGACATGACTCGGCACCGTCTGCGAGGGGAACGACGCCCCCGAGTTCTGTCTGTGAGTGGGATTCGTCGATGAGACGTTGCATATGGTGGCGAGCCTCCTCGCCGCCTTTGATCGTAAGCTTCCTGGTGAAGAGATTAAAATTGACGTTATCCTCCCCGATGAGCTCCTTTAGTTTTGCGAGTCCCTCTCGCACGAAATAGCCCGCCGAAGCAACAGGCACCACCCTGGACGTCTCGAGTTGCGCACGGCGGTCCACTTCCTCCAAGATCAATTTCTTCGCCTCTTCGATCCCTTCTGACTCGCCATAAACTTTCAGAGAGCGCGTCTTGAAGTCGCTGCGGATAAACACCTTGGTTTGCTGACTCACACGGTCGAAGAGCGCCCTGGTATCCCTGGTCGACAAGAACGACGGGTGCCAGTACGTTGCGTCGAGCCTTTCACCAGCAACGAGGCTCTCGACGCGTACCTTCAGCGAGCCGGCAGCCTTCTTGTCCTCCCCAAGGACTCTTATGAACATGACGTCACCTCGATCGCCGGGATTTGCATGGATGTGCGCGTCGCTCCCAGGTTTCTTTTCCGCAAGAGCGTCCCATATCTTCTTCTGCGCCTGGTACTGCGGCGTCGGGATCCTGATAGAGTACTGGAGTGGCTTGGGGTGCCACGCGCGGAGGTACGCCCCAGAGGGCAACCTTTTCTTGTCGAAGAAGCCGTGTGCGCTCTTGACGTCTTCCCAGTCGTCGAAATGGACCTTCACCTTCCACTCCTCACCTGCGTTCGCCGCTGCGGGCGAGACGTTGTACGTTGACATCCGAACCCCAGCCTGAGCCGAAACCGTCGCACGTAGGGTGGCTACCGTCTGCTCGTGGTCATAGCGCGGAGCCTTGAGCGTCTTGAGGTTGAACGACTGTGCGCCGACGAGGGCCTCAAACTCGGAATCATACATGCGAAGGAGGGGCCAACCGGTGATCTTGACGCCCGTGGTTCGTATGGCACCAAACTGAAGTTTGTTCGGACGCCCTTCATCCAAAACAGCACGCAAGTAACGTCCGTCCAGCGTCTTCCCATTGATCTTTTGGATGTTAACTTGCGCCTCCTCGCGAGACATGTATGTCGCGACGATCGTCTCCGTCGGCGGCTTCCACGAGATCGTCATGAACGGCCATGCCCGCCCACTCGCCATCGCGTTCCCACTGGCGTTCTCGCTGACCTCAAACTTGAGCTTCTCGTTTCTAAACTCGATCTCGTCCAACCCGGCCGCAATCGCCTGCCCATACTCTGCATTCACGATCACGACCGCCTCGAGCTTTCTGCCCCGCGTCGTCGGGTCGTCCTTGACCTGGAAGATGTGGAACTCGGCGGTCTCGACCCCCTGTTGGACGAATAGGTCTGAAATCTCTGCGCGTCTGGCGTTCTTTGGGAGGTTCTTGATGGTGATTTTGCACAGATCAAACCCGGCGACGACGTGCTGCACCTCGAGGCCCGCGGAGCATGTGATGAGACCAGCAGCGTCCAAGACGAGGTATTGCTCGACGATGGCAGCGTCTTGTCGACGCTTCTCCTCGAGGTTAGCACGGGCAATACGCTCGCGTTCGCGCTGTTCCTCCAGCCTACGCCTCTCCTCCTCCGCCTGCCGTTCCTCCTCGAGACGACGCTGCTCCTCCCTCGCCCGTCGGGCAGCCTCCTGCCTTTCCTTCTTCTCCCTCCTCTTTCGTTCTTGCTCCTCGCGGCGAGCCTGCTCTGCACGACGTTGCTCCTCCTGACGTAGACGTTCTTCCTCAAGGAGGCGTGCTTCTTCCGCACGGCGCGCTTCTTCCTCCCTGGCTCGAGCCTCTGCAAGCTGGCGCTCTTGTTCACGGCGTTGTTGCTCTTCCTTCGCTCGTCTGCCGGCTTCGCGCATCGCCTCCCTTATAGCCTCCCTTTCCCTCTTCTTGCGTTCTTGCTCTTCGCGCTCGCGTCGGGCTTGTTCCTGACGACGCTGTTCTTCCTCTCGGGCCTTGGCCGCTCGGCTTTCTGCGAAGACGCGTTCCACGTCCCTCAGCCGCTGCTCTTCAAGCTCGATTTCACGACGGAGTCGTTCTTGATCCTCTCTTGCGCGTGCTGCCTCTTCTTCAGCTTGCCTCTCCAGTTCTTTCTTACGATTCTCCTCTTTAACACGGGTAGCCTGGGCCTGGGCCTGACGACTGTTTCGTCTGTTATTCGACGCAGTCGTGTTTGAGGAGGACCCGCCTTGTTGTGTCTCCTAACAAAGTGGTCGCATTGGTTGCACAATATAAACGCATATAAACCACTCACATTACGAACATGCTCGTAAGGGCACTTCTCGCCTCGAGGGCAGGTGCCTGACCTCTTCCAAGCATGGCAGAAACGTTTCGGACCACCAGAAGTCGGGGCGGCGGGGGCTGTGTTTGTGACTGCTTGAGTGACGTTTGAAATTGTGGGTCCAGCCTCGCTGTGAGTCGCTGACAACACGTCCGTTGTCGTCGAATCAGGTGGAATAGTGGTCGAATGTTCTTCGTCTTGCTGGACACTACGAGTAAGAGACGCATGAGCCCACAAACGACACCGAGAACATGAAAAGTGAAGGGCTGACGGACCTTGCCAGCTGCTCGTCCCTCATATGCTGTAGCTTGCAGCTAGGCCCAGTCCGACAGCGTCCTGTAACCCGATAAGACTTGCAAACGCCGAGATAGGTGCTGGGAGTCGAGGAACTCGGTTCATTTGAGGTTGGTAATGGCGTTGGTGGCATAAGTGGAGATCCGATAATGGGTTCATTATTCGCCAGACGCTCTTCAGTTAGTTCAGTACTGCAGTAGCACAACATCAGCTCGCAACTTTGTTGTAGAATACGATTCTTGTACCTCGATGACCCCCCTCCTCTTCGAACATGTTGGAACTTGCAATTGTCTCCGAATCGACACTTTCCGTTGCCCTGATAAGACCTGCAGAGTCCGGCGCCCCCATTTCTACCGCCTCTACGGCCTTTGTCGGGACCCTTGCCTGCGGCTTGGGTCCCCGCGGTCGACATGGTGGTGGTGGTGGTACGATGGAGAGCTGGTTGTGGGCGACAATGAAAGAAGTTCCGAGCGTCTGTAGCCTCGAGGCGTGGTTCGCTGGTTCGATGTGATCCTACCCTTCACATCGTCCGCGCGTGACGGTTGATAGGTCCAAAAGTGACAGGCGTTTACGAGAGAGAGAACCCGAACGAGATGAGAAGGCGAACCCGAGGAGCCATAAACTTTGTAGCCAAAGCTGGATTGGGCATATCCGATTCTCTAGCACAGTGAAGGAGATATCATCTGTGAGGTTAATGAGAGGTGTTTGTTATCCACCAACTCTGCGACTAGCACCAGTCCCAGAAACAAAGTTCAACGACTAGACAGTGGATCAGCGCTCAGCGTCAGCGCTGAAGCACACTATGTTTAGAACACGATTTCGACCAGAATATCAATCATGGAAGTTATCATGCCATTCAGCGGGTCAACGACGGCGACCAGCAGGCTTTGACTGAAGCATCTTGGTTTTCGGTTTGTGCAGCTCCTGTGCGGATTTTCGTCGAGAGCGCTGCGTGGATCATAGGCAAGAATGATGCCGCTGACGCTCACTTCCAGAAAAATGAATGGACAAGAGAGAAAAGGCGATGATGCTCGGCGTGAACATTGATGTGACGCGTGACATGACACAGAGAAAGACCTTTGCGGTGCCAAGGCACAAAGTTCTTCTGCAACCACATCCTCCCCACCGCAGAACACTCAGGTTTCTTAAAGTCATATTCCGCCCCCCACTCTCTTTCTACCCCACTCTCGTTTCCTAACCTAAAAAACAGTGAGTTCTCTTCCAATATGGCTCTCGAAGAACGAAGAAAGTCTGACCTCCTCATCCTAGTCGACCACCGTGTTTTAATTTTGAGAAAGAATACTAAAGATGTTCGCTGCACACGCATTCACCGCTTTTCTCGCACTTGCCGCGCCTCTTTTGGCCCGTGGAGATGTTACCCCCAGCGAGCCTGGCCCCGGCGACATCTTCAACGCTGGCTCGACCTGTCACATCGTCTGGCAAGGCGACACCGAATCTGACACCATCTGGAAGGACATGGCCATCCAGCTGATGACCGGCAGCAACCTTGGGATGGTGCACATCACCAGTACGTTCCCTTTTTCTCCGCACACGACCAACCTCCTGACTCCTACGCCCTACCCTGACTTGCAGCTGTTGCCACGAACCAAGACGGTACCGTCGACGGCCGCTTCGAGTACCCCTGCCCCGAGGTGGACCCTTACTCCGCTATCTATTTCTACCAGTTCTCCTCCCCGCAGACTGCCGTCAAGACCTGGACCACCCGCTTCACCATCGCCTCGCCAACCGGCGCGACCACGCCCCCCGCCAATGCGACCCAGCCTGGCTCGAACGACCCCATCCCCTGGGGTATTGGCAACCTCGTAGACCCATCCACGGCTGTCGCTGCCCCCGTCAGCGGCACTGGCACTCCGGCTGGCCCTGGTTCCGCGAGCTCGACAGGCACGGGTGCTGCGACCCCAGCTACCAGCGCGTCGTTAGCTACGACCAGGGTGACCACGTCGTCGAGCACGTCGAGCACCGCGTCGAGCACTGCTACGGCTGGAACGAGCACTGATGGCGCTCTCTCTATCGCCGCTGACGCGCGTGTGTGGATGAGCGCAGCTGCGATCGTCTTCGCCGGCCTCGTCTGGTAATATCCGCTGTCACGTTTGGATACTTATCATACCCTTCACGTTCAATGTTCATCCAATCTCACGATACTATCATCATCTAACCTGGATTTACGTTATATGATTTTTAGTTTCTGGATCTTATGGGCACCGGGGTCATTCATTTTCACGTTTTGCTTTGGATGTTTACCTAATCATGCGCATCTAAACTGCATATGCATCATACCAACGCAAGCTACTGCATCGTATACCGTACATTCTTCCAAATCAATCACCTTTGCTGTCTGGTTTCGAAGGGTTTTGACCTTGTGCATCTTCATGGACCGGTCCGGGTGACCTGTCACGTCCACAGGAACTCAGGTCATGTGACGGACGCGCAAGTCGAAGCGTGACTGCGCCACTGAGCTGTCGGTGACGGTGACTCCCGAGTTTCACATCGACTATCTTCCCTCCCTCTCGTGGATCTAAACCTCGTGAATGCAAACAGTCTTTTCTCTTCCGGGAACGCCAGCTTCGAAAGACCATGCTTCACAACCTTTGAAACCTCTTTGTACTTCGTTGGCTTCCGCTCCAAACAGAAACTCGCATACCAGCTTAGACAAGGCCGGTGATAGCCCACGAGCCGCAGAAGGGAAAGAAAATCAGAACACATCTGGAACGAAAGATTATAGGAGAAACACGCAGCAGCTTGCAGCGCGTCATGCTACACGAAAGCGACGTATGGAAAAGAACGAAGGTGAGCACTGAGACCAGTCGTTTTGCTTTCAAACTCACATCATTCCAAGAACCCTTCATAGGATCACTCCGTAAATACTCTAAATGCACGATATGTGGCCTTACTTTCAAGTCGAACAGCGTCAAGATCCTGCGTCGCCATGAGATGTCAGACACGTGCGCTAGGCGGGTTAGAGCAATGGAGCAGCAGCGGATCGTAGATGAAGCAGAAGCGCTTGCGTGTTCGATATGGGGACCTCCAAGGGCATAGAAGAAAATAGACTAGTACTATACTCCACCATTTCACTTAATCTTCTTGTGGGTCATTGGACCAGGGCTTTACTCTCTGCTTCACAGTTCCATCATGGGCCAAGCTAATCTGTGTCTTGGTACCTTTGTGCGACATATAAACAGTAAAAGGGTCAACCTTGTCGAAATTTAAACTCTCGAAGGTTGCCTACACGAGCTTGATGTCACCGGTGCGGATCGAGACTTTGAATGGGGGCCAAATTGTTTCCTCTTTGGGACATATTTGCGTGGCGCAGTACCCTCTATGAATGGCGCTGAGGCAGGTCTGGCGAGTGACAGCATTAGATTAACGATGGTAGACTAGGGTAAGAGGGATAGGTGTATGGAATGGCAGTGTGCTGGATGTAATATATGGGCGGAAAGCCCGAAGGCTTTCGTGCCCGGCAGGAGCTCCTGGTCTGTGAAAGAAGCCAAGATGAGCGCGATTCCCAATTGTTAGGAGTCCTGCGACGCATCGAGCGAGTCTCGAGCCCACTCTGCTAGGAGCATGACAGGGGTTGCTTACCTGATTAGTGGCGGCGTAGTGGAGGCATGGTTAGCCTGATAAATTCTTCCTGGCGGACTGGGTCTGCTTGCATGTATGGTGCGAGGATTTGGGCATGCTTCCTGAGGTAGACGAGGAAGGCGTCACTTTGCTTTCATCACATCGAATGGAATCCCCCTCAGGAGGTACTCGAGTGTTGACCCAATCCTGATCCCATGGCCTTGAAGTGGCTCTAGGCCAGCTGCTCGTGCTGCGGTGGTGAGAATTTGAATGAACTTGTGCTTTGTCAGTGGCTTGTATCCTGAGCCTACTTTGTACGCAAAGAGGTGGCCACCATTTGGCGGTGAGTTGACATCTATGTGATTGTGGAATGCAGTCTCTGGGTCTGTGTCTCCGTTCTGTCTCGACCATGAGACTGTCTCTCCGTTGGTGGGTTCAGACTTTGTGGAGGGGATGAAGAACTCGGTTGTTTCGAAGCCGTTCTGGTCTGTCGTGGTTGTAACGTTTGAGGGTTTGACATGTTTGTTTGCGTCGAAGCTTGTCAGGTTTTTGACCGTGAACTCACCAACTCGGGCAGCTGACCAGAATGTGGTTGTCAAGCAGGCATAAACGGCAGCATGGAGGGGCGTTGAGAGGTCTAGCTGACCGCGAATAGCAACCATGAAATCTTTTGTGTATGGCTGGCGTTTCTTCCTCTTTGACATGGGTGGGGTTGCTTTTTCTGCGGCCTTGAGCAGTGCCTCCAGTTCAGGGTCGACCATCTTCCATGGGACCCCATGCAGGATGTGCCATGCCCGGATGCCATAGACGTAGTTGGCGATGGTGCCACCAGAGAAAGCACCTGAGAGGGTGGCTATGAGAGAGGCGATGAGGAGGGGTGAGGCTGGGGCCCTCTGATCCTCACTAACTCCGTTCTTGTCGCAGAAGGCGTGCCAGGTGAGGAGGCCTGTCCCATAGACTTCCAGAGTCCCATCCGCCCACGCCCCGGCCATTACCTCGAGAATGCGGGCCAGGTCTTCAGCGGAGAGATGGGTGGGCCGGCCCTGGTTGTCAGTGGCAGTACGGACCGTGGTTGGTCTCCAACGTGTAAGCCGTTCTCGAGCAAAGACGTGTGGGCGGAGTGTGGATGGTACTGGTGTGAGGTCAGGAGGGTACGGCGCAGGTTTTCGTGAAGCTCGAGCCCGTGTGTGGTCACGCACTGGCCCTCCATTTGTGCTTCGGTGCTCTGGAGAGAAGCGGTGCTGCTTGGTTGCTGGCTTGGAAGTGAGGATTTCTTCTTCATGGAGGATCTGGCCCTCTGAGGTGCTTTGGCGTTGGAGGAGTCGTGTGGCTGGGCTGATCCTGGGGGCGGCGAGGGCTGCTTTGCCTTCTCGTGCAAGGCGGAGTTCCGTTGGCGTATGAGGTGTGTCGAAATCGACGACATAGTGCTGGAGGTGATTGGGGATGTTGATGGCAGGGAGGAGGTCTTGCGTCGTGCCATATTCTCCACGAGAAGGGCCATCAGCTGGGTTCTCCTTACTGGGAACATATCTAGTGTGGGCAGTGAGGCTATTTTCTTGCGAGAATGTGTGTACCATACGGAAGATACTGTTTGTTGGCCAGTTCCTGCTGCGACCTTTCCACCATCCTTCCACGACTCCTCGATTGTCTCCATAGACCGCATAGTGGATGCCCGGGTGATGGCATGCATTGCGGAGAGTGATGACCAGGAAGAAGAAACCGACTGCCTCTGCCCAGCCGATGTCTCGGTTGTTTGCCTTCCATCCTGAGGAGGCATCGCCACTTTTGG